>JAEAOA010002099.1:1080000-1275000 GCA_016746295.1 Potamilus streckersoni
TTAACCTAACACAGTATTTCCCATTCTGATCCCTAGCATAGTATTTTTCATTCTGACCCTAGCATTGTATTTCTCATTCTGATCCCTAGCATGGTATTTATCATTCTGACTCCATGCATAGTATTTCTAATTATGACCCTAAGCATGGTATTTCTCACTCTGACTCCATGCATGGTATTTCTCATTCTGACCTCATGCATGGTATTTCTCATTCTGACCCCTAGCATAGTATTTCTCATTCTGACCACATGCATGGTATTTCTCATTCTGACCCCTAGCATAGTATTTCTCATTCTGACTCCATGCATGGTATTTCTCATTCTGACCTCATGCATGGTATTCTCATTCTTAACCTAACACAGTATTTCCCATTCTGATCCCTAGCATAGTATTTTTCATTCTGACCCTAGCATTGTATTTCTCATTCTGATCCCTAGCATGGTATTTCTCATCCTGACTCCAAGCATGGTATTTCTAATTATGACCACATGCATGGTATATCTCATTCTGACCCCTAGCATAGTATTTCTCATTCTGACTCCATGCATGGTATTTCTCATTCTGACCCCTAGCATAGTATTTCTCATTCTGACCACATGCATGGTATTTCTCATTCTGACCCCTAGCATAGTATTTCTCATTCTGACTCCATGCATGGTATTTCTCATTCTGACCTCATGCATGGTATTCTCATTCTTAACCTAACACAGTATTTCCCATTCTGATCCCTAGCATAGTATTTTTCATTCTGACCCTAGCATTGTATTTCTCATTCTGATCCCTAGCATGGTATTTCTCATCCTGACTCCAAGCATGGTATTTCTAATTATGACCACATGCATGGTATATCTCATTCTGACCCCTAGCATAGTATTTCTCATTCTGACTCCATGCATGGTATTTCGAATTCTGACTCCATGCATGGTTCTTCTTATTCTGACTCCATGCATGGTATTTCTAATTATGACCCTAAGCATGGTATTTCTCATTCTGACTCCATGCATGGTATTAATCATTCTAACTCCATGCATGCTATTTCTCATTCCGATTCCATACATGGTATTTCTCATTCTGACCCCTAGCATGGTATTTCTCATTATATTCCTTTACATATTCTTGGCATTCATTATCACATTCATTATTGGGAAGTGGGAGCCAAACAAAATATGGCAAGACATCAAATTTCAAGAAAAAAATAGTTTCAATAAACTGTTATGTTTTTAGACACAGTATTTTACAATTTTAGTTGTGTTCAAATGTCAGCAGCACTTTCTTGTTTTGCTATTAAATCCCTCCAAATAATACTGGTATAAATTATGTTACTCAATATAATGATGTTTAATTGTGTTGTCAAGTGCACTGTGTGGGATTTATACAATTTCTTCATAAGATGGGAGAATAAATCCCAATGGAACGAGAGAAGGGAAAAGAGAAGAGACTTTCCTTGCAAGAATTTCAGTCTCCGACGGTTGGGTTTCCTTATCTTGTTCACATACAGGGAAAGAGTCTTTTCCTTGTCCACAGCAAACTTTGTATAATTTATACATTACAATATGTATGCTGACAATATCAAGTGTGTTATGCTTATCTATATTATGCATTTAATGTTTTTATTCATGATTACAGATTGCAAGGGTCATGTTGTAAAAAACATATTACATAGCTAATTTTGCATAAGACAATATTATATTCAAAAATAATTATTACTTCTAGTTAAACATATTTAATGTTTACTTGAATTTGAGTTCAAGACATTGGTTTTTCCTTCAGGAATCCTGAATGTTTGCCATGTTCTTCTTTCAAGTGAAAAGCTTGGCTTTTTTGATAACTTAGAATGTTCTAGAAATGAACTTTGACCCTCACTGTGATCATCTTGTTGTGTCTTAGGTTTTTATATTAATGTTGTTTAAATCAAAATTATTTATTTCTATTTTAATATCTGAAGTAGAATCAGTCTTAGTTGTGTTCACAGGTACATGGACTTTGGAGGGTAGATTGCAGAGCCAATCAAAGTTACACAGACTTTGGGGGTAGAATACTGCAGAGCCAATCAAAGTTACATAGACTTTGGGGGTAGAATACTGCAGAGCCAATCAAAGTTACACAGACTTTGGGGGTAGAATACTGCAGAGCCAATCAAAGTTAAACAGACTTTGGGGGTAGAATACTGCAGAGCCAATCAAAGTTACACAGACTTTGGGGGGAGAATACTGCAGAGCCAATCAAAGTTACACAGACTTTGGGGGGAGAATACTGCAGAGCCAATCAAAGTTACACAGACTTTGGGGGTAGAATACTGCAGAGCCATCAAAGTTACACAGACTTTGGGGGTAGAATACTGCAGAGCCAATCAAAGTTACACAGACTTTGGGGGACGGAATATTACAGTCATCAAAGGTTAAAACATCTGAGTGCAGAGTATTGTTCAGCCAATCAAAGTTACACAGACTTTGGGGGACTGAATATTACAGTCATCAAAGGTTCAAACATCTGAGTGCAGAGTATTGTTCAGCCAATCAAAGAACTGAAGAGTATTGTTCAGCCAATCAAAGAACTGTAGAGTATTGTTCAGCCAATCAAAGAACTGAAGAGTATTGTTCAGCCAATCAAAGAACTGACAGATATAAAATATGAAACATAAGCTTACTATAAAAGTCTATATGATTTCCTAGCCTGTTCTGGTAACTCTGGACAATTCAGGATACACAATATCCTGGACTGGACAAGCCAGGAAATATGATTCTAAGGTCTGTCCAGGATATATTACATGCATTGGAATATTTATTTCTGCCATAACAAATACCTTGCAGTTCTGGAATGGAGAGAATGTGGAAAAACTTCTCACACTGTAGGAAGGGGGCATTAAGTTCCATGGCCCGATGAACCTTAGAAGCTGATAACATACTTGGCTCCTTAACATTCTGCAATAAAGAATAATTATTCGATTAAGTGAAGGTCTCTTGTTAATAAAGATATGAACAATAATTTTTAAACAAAAAAAATTCTTGTCTTCTGGAACAGATTGTAACACATGGGTTAAACTTTTTGGTATAACAGCATCATCAGCACAAGACATATATAAGGCAAGACTATCATGAAGACATATAAGGCACAACAAAAAATGTTCCTTCTAAACTGATAGCTATACCAAACAAGCTATACAACATGTCACTAATTCTATTTTAAATACATCAATTTAGTTTCACACTGTTTGCCTTAATCCATCTTGAGTTGTAAGTAAGGAACTATTTTTATGGGTAAAATGGCACTGCTTTGATTTTAAATGACCATATCTACACAGTCCAATTACTGATCCATCATAACATCAACTCTATGTTGCTTGTTCTCTTTATAACTCCTTGAAAAGACCCATTTCTGCTGGAAGATTATGCGATGTCAGATCAGCATCTGGACTTAACTAATAAGCAAGTATATATGGCACCTAGATTGTGCAAAGTGCATAATGGTAAAGTGGTATATTCTGTCATATGATAAAGTGCTATATTCTGTCATAATGGTAAAGTGTTATATTCTGTCATAATGGTGTTATATTCTGTCATAATGGTAAAGTGGTATATTCTGTCATAATGGTAAAGTGTTATATTCTGTCAAAATGGTGTTATATTCTGTCATAATGGTAAAGTGTTATATTCTGTCAAAAAGGTAAAGTGTTATATTCTGTCATAATGGTAAAGTGTTATATTCTGTCATAATAATAAAGTGTTATATTCTGTCATAATGGTAAGTGATATATTCTGTGATAATGATAAAGTGTTCTATTCTGTGATAATGATTAAGTGCTATATTCTATGATAATGATAATGTGCAATATTCTGTCATAATGACAAAGTGTTATATTCTGTCATAATAATAAAGTGGTATATTCTGTCATAATGGTAAAGTGGTATATTCTATCATAATGACAAAGTGCTATATTCTGTCATAATGGTAACATGTGATATTCTGTCATAATGATAAAGTTTTATATTCTGTCATAATGATAAAGAGGGGCCCCAAGTGGCCGAGTGGTCTAAAGCGCTGTCCGTTACGGATCACTGCCATCTCACCTCTGTCTGCGTGTGTTCGAGTCTAGGATTCGGCGAATGTGGATATGTGAGAAAGCTTGCCAGTAGCTTCTCGTGGGTCGGTGGTTTTTTCCGGTGATTTCCCGGTTTCTTCCTCCACCATTAATACTGGCCGCCATGAATAGCCTATCATGTGCTGAAAAATGGCGTTAAGCCCAACAACAACATAATGATAAAGTGTTATATTCTGTCATAATGGTACAGTGGTATAATCTGTCAATGATAAAGTGTTATATTCTGTCATAATGATAAAGTGTTATATTCTGTCATAATGGTAATGTGTGATATTCTGTCATAAAGATAAAGTGTTATATTCTATAATGACAAAGTGTTATATTTTGTCATAATGATAAAGTGTTATATTCTGCCATAATGGTAAAGTGGTATATTCTGTCATAATGATAAGTGTTATATTCTGTCATAATGGTAAAGTGGTATATTCTGTCATAATGATAAAGAGTTATATTCTGTCATAATGATAAAATGTTATATTCTGTCATAATGATAAAGTGTTATATTCTGTCATAATGGTAAAGTGGATATTCTGTCAATGATAAAGTGTTATATTCTGTCATAATGGTAGAGTGGTATATTCTGTCATAATGGTAAAGTGAAATATTCTGTCATAATGATAAAGAGTTATATTCTGTCATAATAATAAAATTTTATATTCTGTCATAATGGTAAAGTGGTATATTCTGTCATAATGATAAAGTGTGATATTCTGTCATAATGATAAAATGTTATAGTCTGTCATAATGGTAAAGTGTTATGTTCTGTCATAATGGTAAAGTGGTATATTCTGTCAGAATGGTAAAGTGGTATATTCTGAAATAATGGTAAAGTGGTATATTCTGTCATAATGATAAAGTGGTATATTCTATCATAATGGTAAAGTGGTATATTCTGTCATAATGATAAAGTGTTATATTCTGTCATAATGGTAAAGTGGTATATTCTGTCATAATGGTAAAGTGGTATATAATGGTAAAGTAGTATATTCTGTCATAATGGTAAAGTGGTATATTCTGTCATAATGGTAAAGTGCTATATTCAGTCATAATGGTAAAGTGGTATATTCTGTCATAATGGTAAAGTGTTATATTCTGTCATCATGATAAAGTGGTATATTCTGTCATAATGGTAAAGTGGTATATTCGGTCATAAAGGTAAAGTGTTTTATTCTGTCATAATGGTAAAGTGGTTTTTTTCTGTCATAATGGTAAAGTGGTATATTCTGTCATCATGATAAAGTGGTATATTCTGTCATAATGGTAAAGTCGTATATTCTGTCATAATGGTAAAGTGTTATATTCTGTCATCATGATAAAGTGGTATATTCTGTCATAATGGTAAAGTGGTATATTCTGTCATAATGCAAAGTGGTATATTCTGTCATAATGGTAAATTGGTAAATTCTGTCATAATGGTAAATTGGTAAATTCTGTCATAATGGTAAAGTGGTATATTCTGTCATAATGGTAAAGTGGTATATTCTGTCATAATGGTAAAGTGGTATATTCTGTCATCATGATAAAGTGGTATATTCTGTCATGATGATAAAGTGGTATATTCTGTCATAATGGTAAAGTGGTTTATTCTGTCATAATGGTAAAGTGGTATATTCTGTCATCATGATAAAGTGGTATATTCTGTCATAATGGTAAAGTGATATATTCTGTCATAATGGTAAAGTGGTATATTCTGTCATCATGATAAAGTGGTATATTCTGTCATCATGATAAAGTGGTATATTCTGTCATAATGGTAAATTGGTAAATTCTGTCATAATGGTAAATTGGTAAATTCTGTCATCATGATAAAGTGGTATATTCTGTCATCATGGTAAAGTGGTATATTCTGTCATAATGGTATGGTGGTAATTTCTGTCATATTGGTAAAGTGGTAAATTCTGTCATAATGGTAAATTGGTAAATTCTGTCATAATGGTAAAGTGGTAAATTCTGTCATAATGGTAAAGTGGTATATTCTGTCATAACGGTAAAGTGGTAAATTCTGTCATAATGGTAAAGTGGTAAATTCTGTCATAATGGTAAAGTAGTAAATTCTGTCATAATGGTAAAGTGGTATATTCTGTCATAATGGTAAATTGGTAAATTCTGTCATAATGGTAAAGTGGTATATTCAGTCATGATGGTAAAGTGGTAAATTCGGTCATAAGCAAGAGACATTATAATTATGTAAGCCATTTAAATGACAGTTGCTAAACTTATGAAGACTCACCAACTGGATAAAATGGATTATGGTGACATCAAATATATAAACTGACAATTGCAACAACATCTTTGCATTAAATTTCATTTAAACAGGTCGAAATCGAATATAATACAATTTCTAACAAATATCTGAATCTAATGTGCCTTCTAATTGTTTTGCAATCAAAATTTATGGCAGTGATAACCAAAAAACTGTCAGACAAGCTACTGTGCCTAGTGTGATCTAGTACCACAGAAAATAATATTTCCATTTGTTTCCTCACAAAATATTCTAAAAGTGTATTAGAAAAGTGATATGACATTTGAATTGGATGATAGTAGAGTGATTTTTGTGGTATTAATGACAGTACATGTAATTTATTTTTGGAAAATAAAACTTCCACTAATGTCCTCAAATCTTCAAGCACATGAATGTTATTACATACAAATACATGACCTATCATGCACAAATACATGACAGTTATCATATACAAATACATGACTGTTATCATATACAAATACATGACTGTTATCATATACAAATACATGACTGTTATCATATACAAATACATGACTGTTATCATATACAAATACATGACTGTTATCATGCACAAATACATGACAGTTATCACAAATACATGACTGTTATCATATACAAATACATGACTGTTATCATATACAAATACATGACTGTTATCACATACAAATACATGACTGTTATCATATACAAATACATGACTGTTATCATATACAAATACATGACTGTTATCATATACAAATACATGACTGTTATCATATACAAATACATGACTGTTATCACATACAAATACATGACTGTTATCATATACAAATACATGACTGTTATCATATACAAATACATGACTGTTATCATTAACAAATACATGACTGTTATCATATACAAATACATGACTGTTATCATATACAAATACATGACTGTTATCATTAACAAATACATGACTGTTATCACATACAAATACATGACTGTTATCATTAACAAATACATGACTGTTATCACATACAAATACATGACTGTTATCATATACAAATACATGACTGTTATCATATACAAATACATGACTGTTATCATTAACAAATACATGACTGTTATCAATAACAAATACATGACTGTTATCATGTGTAAATACATGACTGTTATCACATACAAATACATGACTGTTATCACATACAAATACATGACTATTATTATATACAAATACATGACTGTTATCATTAACAAATACATGACTGTTATCATGTGTAAATACATGACTGTTATCACATACAAATACATGGCCGTTATTACACACAAATACATGATTGTTACCATATATATAAATGAATGACTATTATCAGGTACAAATACATGACTGTTATCACATACAAATACATGACTGTTATCACATACAAATACATGGCTGTTATTACACACAAATACATGACTGTTACCACATATAAATACATGACTTGTCACATAAAAAGACATAACTGTAATTATATACAAATACATAACTGTAGAAATTTTTTAAAAAATCAAGAATATGAGGAATATTTAAAATAATATATCCCTTTGTTCTATTTAGAGAAATAACATAACATGCAAACATCATCATTTTACCTGAATTACAACTGATACTTTTAAGCATAAACCAATTCAAATTATGAAAAACAGTCAACCTGAGGTTTTCATTTTTGACCCTGTTGAAAACTGAAAGTCAAAGTCACAAAAGCATATTTTAAAAATTAATGTAACTTTCAAGCAACAAAGCATCCCTTAAAATGAGGTCTTTACACATATATTATAGCTTTCAAAGAATAGTATTTTTAATTGCAATGGCAATGCAATACAAATCATCAAAGTCATTACTGCAGATTGCTTATATAATGATACAAAATGTGAACACAGTACAAAAATCAAATCCACTCTCATCTTATAATGAAGACAGACAAAAAATATAGGCTTTGATTCAGCTTTAATCTAGAATACATTTATCATCAGAAATAATAATGAGAATAAGAATTTTTTGAAAAATCAAGATTTACAAAAACTGCCAAATTTATTTCAGCTTAAGTTTACTCTAATGAACATGTGTGTAGGCTGATCAGCGTGAAATGGCGATACACTTTACACTACTCACTTTAGTATGTATATGCTTTGCAATTAAAGTTTATCTTGTTTATTGTCAAAGAATGTTGATGGAAATTGGCAAGTGTTTCCTACTTAACATGAACTATGGTCACAGTTGAAGGTCAAAACAGTCCACAAGTTGAGATAAAGGTCAAATGTGATGTAGGACAGAATAGGGAAAGGGTAACATGAAACGGCACTGCTGAAAAATAAACTAAATACCAAATGACTCAAAGCTCACAAGATAGCTAAACCAATGATACTATAATAATATGAAAAAACATATTTGAATACAAATCTACATCCTGGGCACAAGGAAATGCAAATTTTCCAAGAGATGAAATGAATTCAACTGAATCAAATTAGTATCTACAAGAATAAAAAATGCTGCTGCACATTGACATGAGAAACAGGCTAAGTCTGCTCTTTATAGTTCTGGACTTTCTGGAACTTTCCATTGGATGGGTGGATACAATTTTATTATATGGATGAGGGTGATTTCTATCCTGGAAAAGGAAAAGCAATGCAACCACCATAGTTCTTATGTTACTGCATTTTAAAATGCTATATCCACTCAAATGAATGTGCACACTGCTATATATAATATATAATGAGGTGAAATGTTTTACCATATTCTCACAATTCTGATAATGAGGTGAAATTGTTTTACCATATTCTGACAATCCAGGCAGGGAATGGAGAAGTCATACTTGACGCCAGCATAGGACTCCGAAATCAGGGTCTCAAACACTTCATGAACCATAAATAGGAGATTCCCTGGACGGAAGCCCTGAGCTTTTACTGTCACCTCAGATGTTCTGTAATGATAGATATAATTATGGACTGCAGATTCCACCTACCTGTCAATACAATTTTAACATATGCTAGATACCAATGGAATGGTGACCAATGTTATCATGTAATTAAATAAACAAAACATCCCAAACACTTAAACGACTGCCATTATATAATATATATAAGTTAAAATTGTCGTAACATCAATGTTCCTCAACACATTTTTATGTAATTATTTTCAATGGATATACAAAGAATTGATAATACTTTGCACTTATGAAGTCATGGAGCTTGAAATTTGATTATATACTGCATAAACATCCATATTGAAGCAAAGGTCATTTATGCATTGGGGGCAATTGATTTCAACCTTCAGGACTTCTGAATCTAATACAATATCAAAATCAATTCTCATCACCCTTTAAAAGTAATAATGACTTAAGAAATAAATAATGACTACCAGTATTTTTTAACTACAGTTTGCAAATATTGTTGAGGCACAAAAGAAGGGCACATGAATACATAAGTAGTTCCCTCTGGTGTTGTAAACTAATAATTTCTTAATTTCTACATCACAAGTTGCAATTTTAGACAATTTACTAAATGCTCATTAAAAAAAATTCACAAAATGTATAATTATATTAGTTGCTGTTAAAAAAAAACAAAATAACCTTTGACCTCATTTCTGTGCCATGCTAATAACAATTAGGAGTTATCTAGGAACTCACAACCAGTCAACTTAACCATATGGCAATACACAAATGCCACACAAATGTCAATTCACAGCTGTCAAGGCACTGAATCATGGCAATACACAAATGTCAATTCACAGCTATCCAGGTACTGACAACTAGTCTATTTAGTCATATGGCCATACAAATGTCAATTCACTGTTATTTAGGCACTGACAACCAATCAATCTAACCATATGGCAATACACAAATGCCATGCAATGTCAATTCACAGCTACCTAGGCATTTATAACCAGTCAATTTAACCATATGGCAATACACAAATGCCATGCAATGTCAATTCACAGCTACCTAGGCATTGACAACCAGTCAATTTAACCATATGGCAATACACAAATGCCACAAAAATGTAAGTTCAGAGTTATCTAGGCCCTGAAAATCAGTTAATTTAACCATATTAAAATACAGTGTACTATTTTTAGAACCTATGTTGAGTAAAACCTCCAATAAATGGCACCAGCTGCCAGGATTCTGAGTTGTATTTTTGGAAATTATATAGTGCTTTTGATATAAGAAAATACTGGGGCAAATACAGGGCTGTTGTGGATCATTTCATATAAGAAAATACTGGGGCAAATACTGGGCTGTTGTGGATCATCTCATATAAGAAAATACTGGGTCAAATACAGGGCTGTTGTGGATCATCTCATATAAGAAAATACTGGGGCAAATACTGGGCTGTTGTGGATCATCTAATATAAGAAAATACTGGGGCAAATACTGGGTTGTTGTGGATCATCTCATATAAGAAAATACTGGTCAAATACAGGGCTGTTGTGGATCATCTCATATAAGAAAATACTGGGGCAAATACAGGGCTGTTGTGGATCATCTCATATAAGAAAATACTGGGGCAAATACTGGGCTGTTGTGGATCATCTCATATAAGAAAATACTGGGTCAAATACAGGGCTGTTGTGGATCATCTCATATAAGAAAATACTGGGGCAAATACTGGGCTGTTGTGGATCATCTCATATAAGAAAATACTGGGGCAAATACATGGCTGTTGTGGATCATCTCATATAAGAAAATACTGGGGCAAATACAGGGCTGTTGTGGATCATCTCATATAAGAAAATACTGGGGCAAATACAGGGCTGTTGTGGATCATCTCATATAATAAAATACTGGAAATTATATAGTGTATATATAAAAAACACTGGGGCAAAATATAGGGATTTTATGGGATATCATAGGTTATAATTGGATGATGTCATGCAAACATTCTCAACTGAATAATAATTTTTAAGTATTTTGTCACTAATCCGACAATATGAATAATAAAATGCATATAAATAATAATTTAACCTTATATAATCCATGACTGTCAGTCTTTTACTCTATTGTGTTTATTAAATAAATCATGACAAATCATTTCTATGTCCATTTTCATCTAAATATGCATAAGTACTGTAACATCAGAGCAAATTCAGAAAAAATGTATTGGGGAATTTATATACAATATAGGGAAGGTTAGAAGGCCTGTACAGGATATTGATGAATGACTGAACTTGATATCACAATAAGATATTCAGTTTTTCTTTCAATGCTTAAAAATATTTCAAAGGTTTCTACCCTGTTTGCAATATGAGGGCAATGTGATTGTTCTTCTTGAGGAAGGAACCCTTTTTCCACAGAACTGAACCATCTGAATACTGGTGAAGTCGAACCTGTAACACAAAAAATGAATAATGATACATAGGTATTTCCGGAGATCCATATATACTTGCTTATAAGTTGAGTGCAACTGCAAACAGCAAAGTTCTGTCACAAAACTGGCAGGTATAGATCTATACAGTTTGTTATGAGTAATCAGTAGAATACATAAATGAACTATTTGTGCATCATGTCATAATTGCAAATCAGGTTTTATGTTGTTTGGAGCTTATCTCAACTTACACATGAGCATTTATGGTAATTGCTATTTTTAAACACTGGACCTTGAAATTAAAAGTAACAATATTATGAAGGAATTAAGATTTCACTGGATGTGAATTGAGAGCAAATTTTATATTTGATCTGAAGTGTTAAACTTTATATTAACTCGGCACAAATAAAATATAAGTATATTTAGTTAATTCACATGTTTGTAGAATTGTTGGTAAATCAAAGTTGAAAGGAATTGCTACACCTCACTTAAGTACCAACCTGAAATAGTTATTTTTCTGTCAAATCATGTGTTGATAGCATTCTCTCTAACTTTTGTATCAATTATACTTAATAATTATGCCAAATTTACTTCAGTCAAGTGTTCAAAACATCAAGTGAGTTTGAAAATTTGTCTCTCCCCATGCATCTACTGCATTTCGAACTTCTTGTTGTAAAATTATAATTGGTTAAGGCATGTTTGGTGAGTGAAACATTATAGATATTTTAGTTTCCAGCCAAAGCAATCAAACCTTTTGTATCATGTCATGACATATTCAGTCATTATAGGCACAATGTTAAATTACACTCAATCATTTATCTTCCATGCAGTATGTAATCAAACATTCATATGTCATGACACTAGTCATGTTATATTTAATGGTGTATACCACTATTGGCACAATGTTTAATGAGACTACATTATTTTATCTTAAATGCAGTAGATTACATGAGCTTTAATTTGCAAATAAATTTCATGTTGGACTACTCTAATGTACTAAACAACAAAGGTGATTAATTAATAAATGCCTTCCTGATGATAATGCCTGGTGACTTATACATAATCAAATTCTTTGGGGTTTTTATAGAGTATAAAATACAAGAAAAGATCAATTACAAACAGAATTAGTTTACAGATACATTAAAAATTTATTATTATTATTATTATTATTATTATTATTATTATTATTATTATTATTATTATTATTATTATTATTATTATTATTATTATTATTATTACCTGAGCTCTGTTAAAGAGTCCAGCAGGCAGATACTTGAAGTGGTACACCATTTTGGATTCTTTGACATTCTTGGCTGGGTCAGCATGGGGCCATTCAAACTGAATCAAGGATAGTTCAAACAGAGTTATGACATGGAATGAAAGGTGAAGATAACTGATATCTGACTGACAGATATAAACTTCTCTCTGCATATCAACAAGATAGTGGTAACTAAACCAATGTAACAAGTGATAACTAAAGATGTAACATCTGGTAACTAAACCATTGTGACATGTTGTAACTAAACTAATATAACAAGTGGTAACTAAACCAAAGTAACAAGTGGTAACTAAACCAATGCAACAAGTGGTAACAAAATCAATATAAGAAATGATAACCAAACCAATGTAACAAGTGGTAACCAAACCAATGTATATGTGGTAAATAAACCAATGTAACAAGTGGTAATCAAACCAATGTAACAGGTGATAACCAAATCATTGCAACAAGTGATAACTAAACCAATGTACACATGGTAAGTAAACCAACATAACAAGTGGTAACTAAACCAATGTATAGTGGTAACTAAACCAATGTAACAAGTGGTAATCAAACCAATGTAACAGGTGATAACAAAATCAATATAAGAAATGATAACCAAACCAATGTAACAAGTAGTAACCAAACCAATGTATATGTGGTAAATAAACCAATGTAACAAGTGGTAATCAAACCAATGTAACAGGTGATAACCAAACCATTGTAACAAGTGATAACTAAACCAATGTACACATGGTAACTAAACCAACATAACAAGTGGTAACTAAACCAAAAGTAACAAGATTAGCATAAGTTTTGTCCCTGCAGACATCTAATTACATTTTTCATTATGATAACACATGAATTATAGCATGATGGGTATTTTATGAATTACATTATGATGGGTAGAGAATTACAGCATCTTGGGTATATACATGTTTAACATATGCATGAAAAGTCTTAAAAAGTCTCAGATGTGAATTTATCACTCCTACAAGATTTCATCCAAAGATTCAAATATCAAATGTAGCATTTGAATGTATCATATACTTTCAAAAGACTTCATCCAAAGATTCAAATATTCAATGGAAAAAATGATGCTATAGAAAATAAACTTATGTTGATTTTTTTTTCTTCATAGCATTGGTAGGTATTGAATTACACCATGGAGGGCATTAAATTACAGCATGGATGGTACTTAATTACAGCATGGCAGGTATTGAATTACCAAATGGTGGGTATGGAATTACAGCATGATGGGTACTGAACTACAGCATTGTGGATATTAAATTATCACATGGCAAGTATTAATTTACCACATGGCAGATACTGAATTATCACATGGCAGGTATTGATTTACAGCATGGTGGGTCCAAATTTAAAGCATGATGGGTATTGAATTACAGTATGATGGGTACTGAATTAGAGCATAGTGGGTATTTAATTACAGCATGATGGGTACTGAATTAGAGCATAGTGGGTATTACAGCATGATGGGTACTGAATTACAGCATGGTTGGTAGTGAATAATAGCATTATGGGTATTTGAGTTACATTATGATGAGTACCGAATTACAGTGTGGTTGGTATTGAATTATAGCATGATTGGTATTGAATTAAAGAATGATGGGTACTGAATTAATGCATCATAGGTAAAGAATTACAGCATGGTCGGTATTGAATTACAGCATGGTTGGTATTGAATTACAGAATGATGGGTACTGAATTACAGCATTATGGGTATTGAATTACAGCATTGTGGGTATTGAATTGCAGCATTATGGGTATTGAATTATAATTTTGATGCACTAGAGAAGCTTCTATATAAACTTATGAAAATAAAAACTTCCTAACCATAGCAAGTTAAAATCATTAATCACGATACACTGTATGCTACATTTTGAAGACTTCATTCTTAGCATTGTGGGTATTGAATTGCAGCATTGTGGGTATTGAATTGCAGCATTATGGGTATTGAATTATAATTTTGATGCACTAGAGAAGCTTCTATATAAACTTATGAAAATAAAAACTTCCTAACCATAGCAAGTTGAAATCATTAATCACGATACACTGTATGCTACATTTTGAAGACTACATTCTTAGCAATGGTATTCATTACATATAAAAACTGTATTGCTGCACACAATATGACACAAGTTATTAACAGTTTGATGTGTGTTTGTAATACTACCTGTGGTTCAGAGTCTGGCAGAAGGCAGGGCACAATGTTGGCCTCCTCATTTGGTAGTGGACATGTCAGATCAAATTCCTCCGTAAGCCTTAGCAGCCAGGGATGTAGCTGTTCATCATAGTCTTTCCATACAACTTTCATGTCCTTTAACACTAACTTTCCATCCTGAACACAGAAACCAAAATTTGAAGTAAAACTTTTCTTTAATCATACTTTGTTCATAAAAGTTAGAAGCACATCTTATTACTTTGCTAAAGTGTACTAAAAAGTTGTCTGCTTGCATAGGTGAAGTCAGACAAATTCATGCCTCTTTGACAGACTACTGGTGCCAAATACCATTAAACTGTTAGCTACTACTGTAATGGATGTGTATGCTTTTCCAGAGAGGAGTGGAGGCAGGGGAGGGTGTTATGAGGTTAGATGAGGAAGAGGTTCCATCCACTTGCACCACAGCTGACCATGTCTCTTGTCTCATGATATATTTGAACAATTTTAAATATTGTGTGAGTTACAGGTTATGTTACTATATGGTATATACATGAATGTGGTTTGGAAAAAGATGTTTTCCAAGATGATGGTGAGTAATATGCATCACTCCAAGCTCCTGAATGACTCAAGAAGGCAACCTGTTTTACTGCTGATATTCATCCTGTCAGGTCAAGCTCCTGAAAGACCTAGGAAGGCAACCTGTTGTACTGCTGATATTCATCCTGCAGGTCAAACTGAGTCATTTGGGATGAATGGACTATGAGGTACAAGACAGAATGTAACCAATCTCTGACTTAATCCCTTGACATAAATATTAAATCATTACCCATCTGAGATTCTTTTTATCATATGGTTTCTATTTCAGTAGAAATTTAGAATGAGAGAAGATGACTAATTTTCTTCATTCTCTGCACCTTTCATTTGTTGTGTGTATGAAATAGTCCCAAACAAAGTTGAACTAGTAAAAGTACATTATACTATTTTACAAACTATAAATCAAACACATGTCCATCTGAATAAACAGAACATTTTACAAAGACAAAATCATTTTGAAACACAGAATATCTCAAGCATGTGATGTCACATTGTTTGATATGGTACACAGTAAAGATTAAAGCAGTCCTACAATTAATGATCCATGTTTTCCTTAAGATGTCATTTTCACTACTAGACAATATACTGTAGCAATCTGTGAATGAAGGATTACTGGATGCAGAAATTCCCATATTTACTGTAATGTATTTGTGACCAGATATTTGCAGTATTTGATTTTGAAGACTGTGCAGAAGACGGAAGCAAATTTAATTTTTGAGTTAGATTTGCATCACATTTTTTACTGCATAAATATCCTGTGGTTGGATTTATCTGTCATTTGGGAGACCAGTTTATGTCAACATTCTGCTATGAACAGAGATGAGTTTATTTACTTCTGTAAGTTTCATTTAAACCATGTGTACAGTGTGACCCCTCTATAGCGCACTCCATTTTAACATGAATTCAGATATAACACAATCATAGAATGGCTACCGAAATTTCAAATACATGTATATTTTTCGTACACAAACAAATTATTTCTTAAAAGTACAAGAAAACCAAAACATTTATTATCTTTTTAGGGAAGAGATCACGTATAAATAATACAAAACAATTGTGGCATGGCTCCAGAAATTGTATATGCATTTTTCTCATACAAGAAAAAATACTGTTTCCTTCTTAAAAGTACAAAAAATAATGTGTAAAATGTTTATTGAGGAATCGCGCAAGGCTCCACCAATGTCACAATTTTTTTCCTTATCGGTGGCAAAATATACCATCTGGCAATTATTTTTTATTGGAGACATTGTTGTCTGTTTAAATTTGTATATACAACCAATGGTTTGGAGTGGAGAAATTTAATAGCCCCATGAAAGGTAGCCGCAAAGTTGATATAAAATGCACTGAAATTTAGTTATTGTTAAATAAACAAATTCTTTGTTCATATTAATAAATGATCTTAGCAGTGCATTGGTTATATCATAATCCACTTATGTTGACATCTAGCATGAGTGCTGTATGTTTAAGATATCCACTTTCTTACAAATTTACATTTCTGGCAGTGATTAACTGGACGAGGCATTATCTCATAATCTGTTTTTCATTGGATTATCAGCCGTTTGCTAATAGTTAATATATTTACATAGACTGACACTTGTATGTGGATGGTAAGTAAAATTCATCTTCTCTTCACTCAAAATGAAATTATTCAGAACATTCTTATTTCAGTAGTAATCCCTGTCATCAGACCAGAACACCTGTGTCTCTATCTTTGATTGACATTTACTTTAAATTTTTGACACGTGTAGATGGCAGCATTACTCAACTACCACAAATGTTAAAAAAAAGAAGAAATAAAGGAAAACAAGTTTTCACTTGTCTATTCAGTAGGCAGAAAGAAACAGTAACTATAATTGACCATAGGATGGTCAATTCATTTTTTTAAAAAAAATCTACCCAGATAAATAGTAGCCGAAATATCAAAGAAAACATTACCTTTGAAGCACCAATTGTTATGAAAACATACTCAGCAAATGGACAAAAAAATCTGCCTAAATCAGGTAATACAATTTTTTGATGTTGATGCCACAATAAAAACGGGCATTTGTTTGGTTCTCCAAAGCTGTCCTTTAATGGTGACTTCAATAACACATGCACCTTGCATCAAAGAAAACAAACTGCAATCTTTAATAAAAACAAACAACCTTTCTTCAAAGGAAGTCAATACCGAACTTAAATAAAAGCAACAGTATCTGATGGATTCTTTCATTTTCCAATGTGACTGGAACCTTTTTAATCTGCAGTGAGAGTTTCCTTTTTTACAGGAAAAATGTTTATGCCTACCAAAGATACTTAAAATGCTAACTTTTACCGATTTGGTACGTACTGAAAAGTACATGTACCTTACCATTCCTTAAGTGACTGTACTATTTTTTTCCACTGAATTCAGACCTGTATGACCTGTGACAAAATTATTGAACATTTTAAATCTGTTTGTGTGCATATTTTCAAAGAAATTACTTGTATTGTAGATTCAACATATGTGACATGATTCACAGGTGAGTATACGATGTTGATACTTTATTAATTGCAAAATATTAGACATGTATATATAAACAGTATACTTGTATATGTACCAATGCATGGTTCTCTGAATAAAGCAAAATATAATATATGCCTTCTTTGTTTTTTCATTTAATATGCAATGATTTAAGATGATAATTGTGCTTATGAAGCACATATTTTTTTGCACTCACATTTATTACCTACTGCCCTACCCCCACCCCACATATTTTTTCAGTTACATGAAGGGTCACACTATATACAAGATGGATTCTATTTTACAAGTATACCGCCCCTTTCTACCTTCATCCCATACCCTGCTCTAAACTGAGCAATACCTTTATTTTTAGTTGTTGTTCTTGTCTTGGGGCTTTACACCATTTTTCAAATGATGATATTGTTATGACACAGCAAACCCCTGGGGGGGGGGTATATTGGCCATATTCACACAGATGAGGCAGTGTTTCCCAAATTCTCTTTTGTGATTCAAGTGAAAAAATGGCCACCAAAATGTTAACTGAAAACAACAAATTTCAGAAGATGGGGTTAAAAAGATTTTCCCACAATTACAGCCAATCATTAAAATACTGTACAATAATTTCATGGACCAAACAGAAGTGATATTTAACACGTTGTGATAACAAAAACTGTACCAAGTATGTGATAAGACCAGGCATTGTATTTAAAGAATAAACCATAAAGCAGCAACTGTCTGTTATGCTAACCTATTACTGTTTCAAATGGGTTCTGTACTATGTATATTGTACAGCATTCTCTTTATTCTGAATGATCCATTTTGGAATTAATACTTGGACTAGCAATCAGTTACACTGACTACTTTGGTACATGGCAGCCAGGCTTAATCTGCACTGAAGTTAACACTTTGTTCATTAAATAAATTGATCCTGATAACTTTCTATCTGGGAGATGTTTGAATGAAAACATATCAAGTTTCCATTTCAAACAAGAAAAGATATTTACAGATGTAAATTATTTAAGCAAATTAGAGAAACATTACATCTGCATATACATTCCCCCCACACCCTGGCAAGCTATTGATCTGTCAAAGGGAACATGACCAGAGACTTGACTAAAGAGCACAAATGTAAATGGGAGTAAGGAAATATAAAAAGTTTTATCAAAAAGAACCCAGGACCTCATTGACCTGATCAGAGACTTGATACATGGGCAGAAATGCTTCTGGGAGTAACATAAATTGTTTTGAGATAGAACAAGAAGCATTTTGCTATGCTCCTGAGACAAGCTGTTGATATGACAATGGGAATATACCCAGGACTCCATAGACTTAACCTTGAACTAGGTCAAGGGCAGAAACTTTAAATATGTTTGTATCTTAAAACAGCAATTGAAGAAAAATATATGTATCTAGTGGAATCATCGAAAAATGTACCCCATGAAGATGTGATCTGGCATGACATATAAAAAGTTAGTATAGCGATGTCATTGTCTATTAAAGCACTTAATTAGGTGAAATTTAAATCAACTCTATAAAACAAATTAAACACAAAGGTCAACTACCTCTTGACCTCATGAATTCCACCTAGAATGCAACAGTGGTTTAACAAGAAAGCAAATACTTGATCATATAAAATACTATATATGAAGTGAATTAGATTTGGGTTATCAAAGAATCATCAGTCAAAAGTTATCTACTTCTTGGCATCATGGTCCAATCTTGGGATTAATCCTTGTTTTAGGGAGAAACGGAAGATTTGGATCATATAATATTTCAGACTAGAAATGAATTGGATAAGTGATTATTAAAACCTATGAGCTGGAATGAAAACTGTAATAACTTCAATGTATCCTACATACTGACCGATAGTCGATGAGTTTGCCCAGGGTTACAAATTGCATGAGAAGGATGTGTTATATTACATTGCCACAATGCAATGAATTTGGTAAAGTACTTGAAAAAGACAGAAATCTACATGTACTTCTTGACCATATGCCCAATAAAGGTAACAAAACAGTGGCAAAAATTGCAAATTCCTTGACTCAATGTCCCCAGTAAGGGATAAAAAAAAGTGGCAGGAATAGTTCAATCTTTAAACAAATGGACCCAAAATGGGACAGAATCCAGTGGCAGGAATTTAAAATTCCTTGACCCTACAGATCCAATATGAGGCAGAAGCCACAGGCAGGAACAGCAAAATCCTTGACCCTATGGGCACAATATGAGACAGAACCCAACAGCAGGAATTGTAAAATCCTTGACCCATTGACACTAACAATGGACAAAACCTAGTGCCAAAATCAGTATAATCCATAACCTTTTGTCACTAAAAAGGGACAGAACCAAGTGACAATAATAGAAAAGTCCTTGACTAACTGGCTATAACAAGGAAAAGAACCCATGAGCAGAAATAATAAAATCATTGACCTAATAAGGGATAGAACCTTGAGACGGGAAGAGCAAAATTCATGTCCCCATGACCCGATAAGGAACAAAATCCAGTGGCAAGACAAGTGGTACTGAAAGTAGGGGAGTATGTGGTGATATGATGTTCTAAATATCAAGTGAATGGAATATGAATTATGGGACTATAAGTGATCAACAAAACAAACTTCAACAGATTTGTGTTCCTATTATTTTTCTTCACAACATGGTCCTACTTAGAGGCAAGATAGCTACTATGAAATATGTGACGATATTTATTCCAAATTTAAACTGAATCAGGTATGGGGTTTTTCTACTACAAGTACTGGAAATAAATTTTAACCAAAGATGTCAACCAAATACCCACAAATAAATAAGACAAACCCCAGATGTCCCCATCTCAGACAAATATAAATGAAAATGTTAACTATAACTGGTTCCAGTACATTGCAAAGTTCATGACATAAAAATAGAAGTTAAACATAATGCCAGGGTTATTACCTGAATGGGTCCCACATGGACAGTGACAATACAGGCCATCACATTTACAATCCACTGTGGGTATATCACAACCTGGTTTCGAAGGAAATCAGTGTTGAAGAACTGCACAGATCCCAGGTCATGCAGAAACTGTATTGCTTGAATAAGCTGAAAAGAAAGAAATGTACCCGTTGCAAGTAGAATTGGAATATTTATCAAAGTGGATGCAAAAATAAAATATATCAGTGAGTTATATAAGTGATAGATTAATTTACTTGATTTACTTTACATCTTTCAATTGCTCTTGACAGCATATAAGAACAGCAGAGATTCTGTAGAAACCCACTCACTCTTTATGGGTGGCACTGCACATACAAGTGTCGTAAACAAAACCTGGATCATGCTGGCGTAAAGCCAACATGTTGCCAGTATAATTTTATAAACATCAATTTTTATTAGAAAATGAATATTTTTACTTATTTATTAATTAATATCTAATTAATTAGACATGGTGGTTCAGTGAACATATCGAATGTACTTGTCAAGGTATTTTCATTCGAGAACTACATAAAAAAATGTATCACACCTATTTACATTTGTGTATTGATAACAAAGTGTTTAGATACAAACAAATGAAACATTTTTCACCTCCTAATAATGACTCCATTGAGAGCTTATTTATATGCTACTTCTGATTGCCGATTATATTACTTTTGCAAATTTTAATGTTTCCTTCAACTGGATGTTCTGAAACAACTCAGGAATAAATAATATAAGTGACTATTCTATTGCAACCATACACACTCTTCTTATGAACTACCTCATTGCTTTCAAAGATCCCACAAGCTGAAGCAATGCTTTCCACAGTTTTGAAGGGCAGTAGACTTGTGTCCTTGCTCTCATGCTCTCCAACAAGCCTCTTCTCAAAGGTCAACCAGGCTTGTGGAATTTGCTCCCCCATGTACTCCTGTGCCAATGTTATCTTCACCAGTTGCTCCTTCAAATTCTGTATACCCTACAAAAAAAATACAGCGCATATTTTGCTAGTGTTTCTTGAATATTAATTTTATACAAAACTAAAAAAAACAAACTGCAAAACAGTTACTAGCTGTATTATGTAAATTTGTACCTGGATTGCTCAGTGACAACGCACTTGCTTTACACTTTAACAATACTTGAATATTTAATACTAGACCTAGGTAAACAAAATATTGAAAGGGTATGAGGTCAGAGATAACAAGGAGACTGAAAAATGAGAAAGAGGGTAACACATGATATCATGTCATGCTTTAGGATATAACCAGACAACTGCTTTTGTAGACAAATAACAGGACTTCTGGAAGCCATGTGAGCAGGGACACAAAGTCACACCTCTTGCAAATCAATATATGATTGTATAGTCGACCCAATGAATGGAGATTAGAAACCATTGTTACTTTCCATCATGAACAAGGAACTCGGGGCAAAAGGAGGAGCTGTGCTGAAAATTACACAGAATCCCTGAGAAACCACCTGTTGTGTTTATACATCATCATGGTAAAACGTCTTCATTAGGTAATGAAATACTGGAGCCTTTCCCGTTCTAGAATCTATAATATGGGGTTGTGAAAGTCTGTTGGACAGAGAGGGACTCATGGAAATAATGGTTTCTGTAATAAGGGGTTGTGAAAGTCTGACAGAGAGGGCCTCATGGAAATGCTGGTGTCTGTAATAAGGGGTTGTCAAAGTCTGTCAGACAGAGAGGTCTCATGGAAATACTGGTGTCTGTAATAAGGGGTTGTGAAAGTCTGTCTGACAGAGAGGGTCTCATGGAAATGCTGGATATGTAATAAGGGGTTGTAAAAGTCTATTAGAGAGGGTCTCAAGGAAATGCTGGTGTCTGTAATAAGGGGTTGTGAAAGTCTGTCAGAGAGGGACTAATAGAAATGTTGGTGTCTGTAATAAGGGGTTGTGAAAGTCCCTCAGAGAGGGTCTCATGAAAATGCTGGATCTGTAATAAGGGGTTGTGAGAGTCTGTCAGACAGAGAGGGTCTCATGAAAATGCTTGATCTGTAATAAGGGGATGTGAAAGTCTGTCAGACAGAGAGGGTCTAATGGAAATGCTGGTGTCTGTAATAAGGGGTTGTCAAAGTCTGTCAGACAGAGAGGGTCTCATGGAAATACTGGTGTCTGTAATAAGGGGTTGTCAAAGTCTGTCAGACAGAGAGGGTCTCATGGAAATACTGGTGTCTGTAATAAGGGGTTGTGAAAGTCTGTCAGACAGAGAGGGTCTCAAGGAAAATGATGGATCTGTAATCAGGGGTTGTGAGAGTCTGTCAGACAGAGAGGGTCTCATGGAAATGCTGGTGTCTGTAATAAGGGGTTGTCAAAGTCTGTCAGACAGAGAGGGTCTCATGGAAATACTGGTGTCTGTAATAAGGGGTTGTGAAAGTCTGTCAGACAGAGAGGGTCTCATGGAAATGCTGGTGTCTGTAATAAGGGGTTGTGAAAGTCTGTCAGACAGAGAGGGTCTCATGAAAATGCTGGAGCTGTAATAAGGGGATGTGAAAGTCTGTCAGACAAAGAGGGTCTAATGGAAATGATGGTGTCTGTAATAAGTGGTTGTGAAAGTCTGTCAGACAGAGAGGGTCTCATGGAAATGCTGGTGTCTGTAATAAGGGGGTGTGAAAGTCTGTCAGACAGAGAAGGTCTCAAGGAAATGCTGGTGTCTGTAATAAAGTGTTGTGAAAGTCTGTCAGACAGAGAGGGTCTCATGAAAATGCTGGTGTCTGTAATAAGAGGTTGTGAAAGTCTGTCAGACAGAGAGGGTCTCATGGAAATACTGGTGTCTGTAATAAGGGGTTGTGAAAGTCTTTTAGAGATTGTCTCATGGAAATGCTAGTGTCTGTAATAAGGGGTTGTGAAAGTCTGTCAGACAGAGAGGGTCTCATGAAAATGCTGGAGCTGTAATAAGGGGGTCTGAAAGTCTGTCAGACAGAGAGGGTCTCATGGAAATACTGGTGTCTGTAATAAGGGGTTGTGAAAGTCTATTAGAGATGGTCTCAAGGAAATGCTGGGATCTGTAATAAGGGGTTGTGAAAGTCTGTCAGACAGAGAGGGTCTCATGAAAATGCTGGAGCTGTAATAAGGGGTTGTGAAAGTCTCTCAGAGAGGGTCTAATGGAAATGCTGGTGTCTGTAATAAGGGGTTGTGAAAGTCTCTCAGAGAGTGTCTCATGGAAATGCTGGTGTCTGTAATAAGGGGTTGTGAAAGTCTGTCAGACAGAGAGGGTCTCATGAAAATGCTGGAGCTGTAATAAGGGGATGTGAAAGTCTGTCAGACAAAGAGGGTCTAATGGAAATGATGGTGTCTGTAATAAGTGGTTGTGAAAGTCTGTCAGACAGAGAGGGTCTCATGGAAATGCTGGTGTCTGTAATAAGGGGTTGTGAAAGTCTGTCAGACAGAGAGGGTCTAATGGAAATACTGGTGTCTGTAATAAGTGGTTGTGAAAGTCTGTCAGACAGAGAAGGTCTCAAGGAAATGCTGGTGTCTAATAAAGTGTTGTGAAAGTCTGTCAGACAGAGAGGGTCTCATGAAAATGCTGGTGTCTGTAATAAGGGGTTGTGAAAGTCTGTCAGACAGAGAGGGTCTCATGGAAATACTGGTGTCTGTAATAAGGGGTTGTGAAAGTCTTTTAGAGATGGTCTCATGGAAATGCTAGTGTCTGTAATAAGGGGTTGTGAAAGTCTGTCAGACAGAGAGGGTCTCATGGAAATACTGGTGTCTGTAATAAGGGGTTGTGAAAGTCTATTAGAGATGGTCTCAAGGAAATGCTGGGATCTGTAATAAGGTGTTGTGAAAGTCTGTCAGACAGAGAAGGTCTCAAGGAAATGCTGGTATCTGTAATAAGGTGTTGTGAAAGTCTGTCAGACACAGAAGGTCTCAAGGAAATGCTATTGTCTGTAATAAGGTGTTGTGAAAGTCTGTCAGACAGAGAGGGTCTCATGAAAATGCTGGAGCTGTAATAAGGGGTTGTGAAAGTCTCTCAGAGAGGGTCTAATGGAAATGCTGGTGTCTGTAATAAGGGGTTGTGAAAGTCTCTCAGAGAGTGTCTCATGGAAATGCTGGTGTCTGTAATAAGGGGTTGTGAAAATCTGTCAGACAGAGAGGGTCTCATGGAAATGCTGGTGTCTGTAATATGGAGTTGTGAAAGTCTGTCAGACAGAGAGGGTCTCATGGAAATGCTGGTGTCTGTAATAAGGGGTTGTGAAAGTCTGACAGACAGAGAGGGTCTCAAGGAAAATGTAGGAGCTGTAATAAGGGGTTGTGAAAGTCTCTCAGAGAGGGTCTAATGGAAATGCTGGTGTCTGTAATAAGGGGTTGTGAAAGTCTGTCAGACAAAGAGGGTCTCATGGAAATGCTGGTGTCTGTAAAAAGGGGTTGTGAAAGTCTGTCAGACAGAGAGGGTCTCATGAAAATGCTGGATCTGTAATAAGGGGATGTGAAAGTCTGTCAGACAAAGAGGGTCTAATGGAAATGCTGGTGTCTGTAACAAGGGGTTGTGAAAGTCTGTCAGACAGAGAGGGTCTCATGGAAATGCTGGTGTCTGTAATAAGGGGTTGTGAAAGTCTGTCAGACAGAGAGGGTCTCATGGAAATACTGGTGTCTGTAATAAGGGGTTGTGAAAGTCTGTCAGACAGAGAGGGTCTCATGGAAATGCTAGTGTCTGTAATAAGGGGTTGTGAAAGTCTGTCAGACAGAGAGGGTCTCATGGAAATGCTGGTGTCTGTAATAAGGGGTTGTGAAAGTCTGTCAGACAGAGAGGGTCTCATGAAAATGCTGGAGCTGTAATAAGGGGATGTGAAAGTCTGTCAGACAAAGAGGGTCTAATGGAAATGCTGGGGTCTGTAATAAGTGGTTGTGAAAGTCTGTCAGACAGAGAGGGTCTCATGGAAATGCTGGTGTCTGTAATAAGGGGTTATGAAAGTCTGTCAGACAGAGAGGGTCTAATGGAAATACTGGTGTCTGTAATAAAGTGTTGTGAAAGTCTGTCAGACAGAGAGGGTCTCATGAAAATGCTGGTGTCTGTAATAAGAGGTTGTGAAAGTCTGTCAGACAGAGAAGGTCTCATGGAAATGCTGGTGTCTGTAATATGGAGTTGTGAAAGTCTGTCAGACAGAGAGGGTCTCATGGAAATGCTGGTGTCTGTAATAAGGGGTTGTGAAAGTCTGACAGACAGAGAGGGTCTCAAGGAAAATGTAGGAGCTGTAATAAGGGGTTGTGAAAGTCTCTCAGAGAGGGTCTAATGGAAATGCTGGTGTCTGTAATAAGGGGTTGTGAAAGTCTGTCAGACAAAGAGGGTCTCATGGAAATGCTGGTGTCTGTAAAAAGGGGTTGTGAAAGTCTGTCAGACAGAGAGGGTCTCATGAAAATGCTGGATCTGTAATAAGGGGATGTGAAAGTCTGTCAGACAAAGAGGGTCTAATGGAAATGCTGGTGTCTGTAACAAGGGGTTGTGAAAGTCTGTCAGACAGAGAGGGTCTCATGGAAATGCTGGTGTCTGTAATAAGGGGTTGTGAAAGTCTGTCAGACAGAGAGGGTCTCATGGAAATACTGGTGTCTGTGATAAGGGGTTGTGAAAGTCTGTCAGACAGAGAGGGTCTCATGGAAATGCTAGTGTCTGTAATAAGGGGTTGTGAAAGTCTGTCAGACAGAGAGGGTCTCATGGAAATGCTGGTGTCTGTAATAAGGGGTTGTGAAAGTCTGTCAGACAGAGAGGGTCTCATGAAAATGCTGGAGCTGTAATAAGGGGATGTGAAAGTCTGTCAGACAAAGAGGGTCTAATGGAAATGCTGGGGTCTGTAATAAGTGGTTGTGAAAGTCTGTCAGACAGAGAGGGTCTCATGGAAATGCTGGTGTCTGTAATAAGGGGTTATGAAAGTCTGTCAGACAGAGAGGGTCTAATGGAAATACTGGTGTCTGTAATAAAGTGTTGTGAAAGTCTGTCAGACAGAGAGGGTCTCATGAAAATGCTGGTGTCTGTAATAAGAGGTTGTGAAAGTCTGTCAGACAGAGAAGGTCTCATGGAAATACTGGTGTCTGTAATAAGGGGTTGTGAAAGTCTTTTAGAGATGGTCTCATGGAAATGCTAGTGTCTGTAATAAGGGGTTGTGAAAGTCTGTCAGACAGAGAGGGTCTCATGGAAATGCTGGTGTCTGTAATAAGGGGTTGTGAAAGTCTGTCAGACAGAGAGGGTCTCATGAAAATGCTGGAGCTGTAATTAGGGGATGTGAAAGTCTGTCAGACAGAGAGGATCTCATGGAAATACTGGTGTCTGTAATAAGGGGTTGTGAAAGTCTATTAGAGATGGTCTCAAGGATATGCTGGGATCTGTAATAAGGTGTTGTGAAAGTCTGTCAGACAGAAAAGGTCTCAAGGAAATGCTGGTGTCTGTAATAAGGTGTTGTGAAAGTCTGTCAGACAGAGAAGGTCTCAAGGAAATGCTATTGTCTGTAATAAGGTGTTGTGAAAGTCTGTCAGACAGAGAGGGTCTCATGAAAATGCTGGTGTCTGTAATAAGGGGTTGTGAAAGTCTGTCAGACAGAGAGGGTCTCATGAAAATGCTGGAGCTGTAATAAGGGGTTGTGAAAGTCTCTCAGAGAGGGTCTAATGGAAATGCTGGTGTCTGTAATAAGGGGTTGTGAAAGTCTGTCAGACAAAGAGGGTCTCATGGAAATGCTGGTGTCTGTAATAAGGGGTTGTGAAAGTCTGTCGGACAGAGAGGGTCTCATGAAAATGCTGGATCTGTAATAAGGGGATGTGAAAGTCTGTCAGACAAAGAGGGTCTAATGGAAATGCTGGTGTCTGTAATAAGGGGTTGTGAAAGTCTGTCAGACAGAGAGGGTCTCATGGAAATGCTGGTGTCTGTAATAAGGGGTTGTGAAAGTCTGTCAGACAGAGAGGGTCTCATGGAAATGCTGGTGTCTGTAATAAGGGGTTGTGAAAGTCTGTCAGACAGAGAAGGTCTCAAGGAAATGCTGGTGTCTGTAATAAGGTGTTGTGAAAGTCTGTCAGACAGAGAGGGTCTCATGAAAATGCTGGTGTCTATAATAAGGGGTTGTGAAAGTCTGTCAGACAAAGAAGGTCTCATGAAAATGCATGTGTCTGTAATAAGGGGTTTTGAAAGTCTGTCAGACAGAGAGGGTCTCATGGAAATACTGGTGTCTGTAATAAGGGGTTGTGAAAGTCTATTAGAGATGGTCTCATGGAAATGCTAGTGTCTGTAATAAGGGGTTGTGAAAGTCTGTCAGACAGAGAGGGTCTCATGAAAATGCTGGAGCTGTAATAAGGGGATGTGAAAGTATGTCAGACAAAGAGGGTCTCAAGAAAATGCTGGGATCTGTAATAAGGTGTTGTGAAAGTCTGTCAGACAGAGAAGGTCTCAAGGAAATGCTGATGTCTGTAAAAAGGTGTTGTGAAAGTCTGTCAGACAAAGAAGGTCTCAAGGAAATGCTGGTGTCTGTAATAAGGTGTTGTGAAAGTCTGTCAGACAGAGAGGGTCTCATGAAAATGCTGGAGCTGTAATAAGGGGTTGTGAAAGTCTCTCAGAGAGGGTCTAATGGAAATGCTGGTGTCTGTAATAAGGGGTTGTGAAAGTCTGTCAGACAGAGAGGGTCTCATGGAAATGCTGGTGTCTGTAATATGGAGTTGTGAAAGTCTGTCAGACAGAGAGGGTCTCATGGAAATGCTGGTGTCTGTAATAAGGTGTTGTGAAAGTCTGTCAGACAGAGAGGGTCTCATGAAAATGCTGGTGTCTATAATAAGGGGTTGTGAAAGTCTGTTAGACAAAGAAGGTCTCATGAAAATGCATGTGTCTGTAATAAGGGGTTTTGAAAGTCTGTCAGACAGAGAGGGTCTCATGGAAATACTGGTGTCTGTAATAAGGGGTTGTGAAAGTCTATTAGAGATGGTCTCATGGAAATGCTAGTGTCTGTAATAAGGGGTTGTGAAAGTCTGTCAGACAGAGAGGGTCTCATGAAAATGCTGGATCTCTAATAAGGGGATGTGAAAGTCTGTCAGACAAAGAGGGTCTCAAGGAAATGCTGGGATCTGTAATAAGGTGTTGTGAAAGTCTGTCAGATAGAGAAGGACTCAAGGAAATGCTGATGTCTGTAAAAAGGTGTTGTGAAAGTCTGTCAGACAAAGAAGGTCTCAAGGAAATGCTGGTGTCTGTAATAAGGTGTTGTGAAAGTCTGTCAGACAGAGAGTGTCTCATGAAAATGCTGGAGCTGTAATAAGGGGTTGTGAAAGTCTCTCAGAGAGGGTCTAATGGAAATGCTGGTGTCTGTAATAAGGGGTTGTGAAAGTCTGTCAGACAGAGAGGGTCTCATGGAAATGCTGGTGTCTGTAATATGGAGTTGTGAAAGTCTGTCAGACAGAGAGGGTCTCATGGAAATGCTGGTGTCTGTAATAAGGGGTTGTGAAAATCTGTCAGACAGAGAGGGTCTCATGAAAATGCTGGATCTCTAATAAGGGGATGTGAAAGTCTGTCAGACAATGAGGGTCTAATGGAAATGCTGGTGTCTGTAATAAGGGGTTGTGAAAGTCTGTCAGACAGAGAGGGTCTCATGGAAATGCTGGTGTCTGTAATAAGGGGTTGTGAAAGTCTGTCAGACAGAGAGGGTCTAATGGAAATACTGGTGTCTGTAATAAGGGGTTGTGAAAGTCTATTAGAGATGGTCTCAAGGAAATGCTGGGATCTGTAATAAGGTGTTGTGAAAGTCTGTCAGACAGAGAAGGTCTCAAGGAAATGCTGGTGTCTGTAATAAGGTGTTGTGAAAGTCTGTCAGACAGAGAAGGTCTCAAGGAAATGCTGGTGTCTGTAATAAGGTGTTGTGAAAGTCTGTCAGAGAGAGAGGGTCTCATGAAAATGCTGGTGTCTGTAATAAGTGGTTGTGAAAGTCTGTCAGACAAAGAAGGTCGCATGAAAATGCTGGCGTCTGTAATAAGGGGTTGTGAAAGTCTGTCAAACAGAGAGGGTCTCATGGAAATGCTGGTGAAAATAAATGCCATCCCTGTGCCTCTTTTCCACTTAAAATGTAAGAACTGTGGTTTTTGACAGTTGTAAAATTGGTAGGAAAGCTTACCAGTGTCATGTGCTCTTGGGACATCCCTGCAACCTTTTGTTGGTTGCCTCGCAAATCTGCTGTAGCTGAGGGATGGAAGAATGTATCACTGATGGCTTGTTGCAAATTGAATCAAAAATGAACCTGATCTTCAAAGAGGAGATTGGGCGATTAAAGTTGTGAAATATAGCTTGGCCTATGATGTCTTTAAGAATTGCATCTTGTTGTAATTGTTGCATAGTTCATAGTTGCTGTTGTGGCCATGGCCACAGTATGATAGATCAATATGTTTACCAAATGGGCCATTCTTATAGATCAATATATTTACAAAATGGGCCATTATGATAGATCAATATGTTTATGAAATGGGCCATTCTGATAGATCAATATGTTTACGAAATGGGCCATTATGATAGATCAATATGTTTACGAAATGGGCCATTCTGATAGATCAATATGTTTACGAAATGGGCCATTCTGATAGATCAATATGTTTACCAAATGGGCCATTCTATAAACAGGTTCCCAGCATATCTGGTGAGATTCTAGTTGGGTGAAGGAAAGCTATATTCTGCCTATTGAAAAACTGCCATAGGTATTCATGCAGCACTGATCCCACAGTAAAAACAACAATGATACATGTAATCAACATTTCAAGTTGATATACATATGCCATCCCATTGTGATAGACATCTACAACAGAGACAAAAAGGTAATTAAATTATTTTCTCCAAAATATATCATTGTGTATTGATACATACCTCCCCTGAGTAAGAACTAACATAGTGGAATCCTGCAATCTGAGGGAATCTGGACTGAAGACTTTCTTGAGGAAGCTTTGTTTTCTCCACCTAAAAGATATGATGTTTAAAGTATTTCCTTTATTGACATCATGCATGTATTGTATGTAAAAATGAAATGACCACTATAATTACCCATATTTAATGGTGGCCGGACAAAATGTCCACAGATAAAATGGCACAGACAAAATGGCATGGACAAAATGTCATGTGGACAAAATGTCCACGGACAAAATGGCATAGATAAAATGGCATGGATGCAACAGACCTTTCAACCGTTTTAGGAGAGATGACATCATCATCTTCACATCTGGGGAAAATTGCAAGCAGAAAGATTCTCTGAATGTTACAGAAATGAACTGGATTTCGCACTTCTCATCAAATAACTTCTTTCTCCGGCATTTGTTCCACCACAGGATGTTATTGATTTATTTGAATATTTAATCGAAGATCCAGTTTATCGTGACATAGATGTTATCTGTGATTACATGGAAAAGAACTTTATTGGTAGATTAAGAAGAGCAAGAAGAGGGTCACCCAGATTTTCAATGCAACTTTGGAGCCAATTTTCTAGAGTAATCAACAACCTGCCTTGCAGCAACAATGCAATCAAGGGTTGGCACAATGCATTCAGCAATGTTGTCAGTTTCGTGCATCCGACCAGGACCAAACTTGCATGAAAACTACAACAGGAAAAACATAGCACTCAACTTCTTTGTCTTCAATTGAAACTGGGAACAATGGCTGGGAAGAAAAAGAAAACATACATCCGCATCAAGGAAACATTGCATGCTATGGTAACCGACTACAACAACCGAGATCCAATCACATATTTAGCAGATATTGTACGTGTTTTAAACATTAATGTTGTTTGACATCACTATTTCCTAATTAGGATAGATATAATTATTATAATAAAGTTAGACTAAATATGAATAAATATATTAGTGAATTTTTGTATTGCTTATTCCATCTTATTTTTCCCCACCAATTTTGGTACCACTGACATTTTGTCCACATGACATGTTGTCCGTGCCATTATGTCTGCTGACATAATGTCCACATGACATTTTGTCTGTGCCATTTTGTCCATGCCATTGTTCTTGGACATTTTGTCCTAGTACCATATTTAATGTACATCCAACTGTGGACAGTGTAAATTGCATATAATTAAATGTGTATATATACTTCCAACAGTGGACATGTGTATGCATATGTGTTTGTGTGTATGTGATTTTTATTTTTTTAATGTAGCTTTAACAATGTTTTATTCATAACACTATGATGTCTGCCGTGTTACAGTTTGTAGTGATATCTAGCACTGGGGCATCATGCCACATGTCCCACCCAGTTACATTATCCTGAAACCAGGCCAAATGGTCTTAACACTAACCTCTTAATGCTGAGCACCTAGAGAGGCAGCTGTTAGTACCATTTTTATAAGTCTTTGGTATAACTCAACCTGGGTTCCAACCCAAGACCTCCAATATTCAAAGCAGATGCTCTAAGTACTAGGCCACTGAAGCAGTTAATATAAATGCATATAATAACCTGTGTTTAACTGAACTTCTATGGACATAGTAAATGTATATAATTACCTGATTACTTCAGACTGTGGACAATGTAAATGCATACAATTACCTGATTAATGTACTTCCAACTGTTGACAGTTTAAAGACAGACCTGAAAGACCATGATCAGAACATCTCACCTTAATTTCAACAAAGGAAAAGGTGAGTCCAAGATACACTACCTGGCAAAAAAGGTCAATTAGAAAAAAGGGGTCATAACAATATCCCTTTTATCATTAAATATAAAATTTCATTGTCTCCCAATCCTTCCTCATGAGCATTCCATACTGGTAATTACATTTTATTATCTACCAAACCTGCATAATGAGTATTTCATGCTGAGAATTACACTTGATTAACCACCAATAAAGCCATACAAGCAGTCCATATTGGCAATTACATTTTTAATCAGTCAACAATGTCTAATGGGCAGTCCATACTGGTAATTACATTTCATATCAGTCAACTGTGCATAATTGACATTTCCTACTGGTAATTATGTTTCATTATAAGCCAATCCTGCCATATGGGCAGTCCATACTGGTAATTACATTTCATATCAGTCAACAGTGCATAATTGACATTTCCTACTGGTAATTATGTTTCATTATAAGCCAATCCTGCCATATGGGCAGTCCATACTGGTAATTACATTTCATATCAGTCAACAGTGCATAATTGACATTTCCTACTGGTAATTATGTTTCATTATAAGCCAATCCTGCCATATGGGCAGTCCATACTGGTAGTTACATTTCATATCAGTCAACAGTGCATAATTGACATTTCCTACTGGTAATTATGTTTCATTATAAGCCAATCCTGCCATATGGGCAGTCCATACTGGTAATTACATTTTATATCAGTCAACAATGCCTAACTAGCATTCCCTACTAGTAATTACATTCATTATAAGCCAATCCTTTCATATGGGCAGTCAATAATATTAATTATGTTTTATATCAGTTAACACTGCCCAAAGGGTGCCTTCTAATTAAATGGCAAGAAGTACACACTCTGTTCAGTTAACCAGCTTGCAAGGTATTCAATTCAGTCACATTTCTGCTGTCATAAAATGTGATGCCAGATACAAGTTTACAGTTTTCACAGTCAGGCACAAGGTATACATGAGAAAATATGTCCTATTTCATGAATGTAGATTTGTCTTATTAAAAAAAAAATATAATAAAAAAGTCGTCATTATTATTATTAATATTATTGCTATTATTATTATTATTAAATTATTATTAACATTTGCTGGATAATATAAAGATTAAATGCTCTCTCTGCATCTATGTGGTTTAGGGTTCAATTCTCAGAATTGCCACATCCAAAAAATAAGTCATTTCCTACCTCAGGTTAGTCGTATTCTCTCACTTTTTGAGGTCATTTGAAAGATCACCTCAAACCAAATATATATCATACACATTTTTAAAACCTGCTGAGAAATCAACATGAAATAAAGAATAAGACTTTTTAAAAATTAATTTTGTTACAAAAATTCAATCACACTGTTGTAACTATTAGTTGATGTAAATGTACAAGTGCTTGCCTTATCACAGTGAATGCCCACAATGCAAATGTACAAGAAACTTGTCTTATCACAATGAGTTCTCACAATGCAAATGTACAAGAAACTTGTCTTATCACAATGAGTTCTCACAATGCCAATGTACAAGAAACTTGTCTTATCACAATGAGTTCCCACAATGCAAATGTACAAGAAACTCGTCTTATCACAATGAGTTCTCACAATGCCAATGTACAAGAAACTTGTCTTATCACAATGAGTTCTCACAATGCAAATGTACAAGAAAGTTGCCTTATCACAATGAGTTCTCACAATGCCAATGTACAAGAAACTTGTCTTATCACAATGAGTTCCCACAATGCAAATGTACAAGAAACTCGTCTTATCACAATGAGTTCTCACAATGCCAATGTACAAGAAACTTGTCTTATCACAATGAGTTTCCACAATGCAAATGTACAAGAAACTTGTCTTATCACAATGAGTTCCCACAATGCAAATGTACAAGAAACTCGTCTTATCACAATGAGTTCTCACAATGCCAATGTACAAGAAACTTGTCTTATCACAATGAGTTTCCACAATGCAAATGTACAAGAAACTTGTCTTATCACAATGAGTTCCCACCATATTAATATACTGTACCTTAATCATAATGAATTGCCACACAGTAAATGTATGAGGTACTTACCTTATCACAGTGAGTTCCCACTACAAGAATGGGAGCTTTTGGCGCATGACAGGCGATAGAACTAAGCCAAAAATCCAGACCGGCATGTTCATAACCCAGGCGAATGTTCCACAGCAGCAAATACACTGCTCGATTGGACAGGAAAAACTTAAGAGAAGGGAAAAGCCATATGTATAATTAGTTGTATTGTGATTAATCAAGCTAATATAAGACTGGTCCATAAAGTCATATGTATAATTAGTTGTATTGTATAAGACTTCTAATGTCTTATGAAGTTTATCTCACACTTCTAATGTCTTATGAAGTATGTCAGACTTATCTGAAGTATGTCAAACTAATATAAGACTGGTCCATAAAGTCATATGTATAATTAGTTGTATTGTGATTAATCAAGCTAATATAAGACTGGTCCATAAAGTCATATGTATAATTAGTTGTATTGTGATTAATCAAACTAATATAAGACTGGTCCATAAAGTCATATGTATAATTAGTTGTATTGTGATTAATCAAACTAATATAAGACTGGTCCATAAAGTCATATGTATAATTAGTTGTATTATGATTAATCAAGCTAATATAAGACTGGTCCATAAAGTCATATGTATAATTAGTTGTATTGTGATTAATCAAGCTAATAAAAGACTGGTCCATAAAGTCATATGTATAATTAGTTGTATTGTGATTAATCAAGCTAATATAAGACTGGTCCATAAAGTCATATGTATAATTAGTTGTGTTATGATTAATCAAACTAATATAAAACTGGTTCAAAAAGTTGTACCGTCCTACAACTGGCTATGTAATGAATAATCAGAATAATCTAAGACTTGTCCAGAACGTCACACTTCTAAATGTTTTATGATGCATGTCACACACTTCTACTGTCTTATGAAGTACACAATTCTAATGTCTTATGAAATACATCAAACACTTCTAATGTCTTATGAAGTATGTCACACACTTCTAATGTCTTATGAAGTAATGTACACACTTCTAATGTCTTATGAAGTAAACACTTCTAATGTCTTATGAAGTTTATCTCACACTTCTAATGTCTTATGAAGTATGTCATACACTTCTAATGTCTTATGAAGTAATGTACACACTTCTAATGTCTTATGAAGTACACACTTCTAATGTCTTATGAAGTAAGTCACACACTTCTAATGTCTTATGAAGTATGTCACACACTTCTAATGTCTTATGAAGTACACACTTCTAATGTCTTATGAAGTATGTCACACACTTCTAATATCTTATGAAGTACACAATTCTAATGTCTTATGAAGTACATCACACACTTCTAATGTCTTATGAAGTATGTCACACACTTCTAATGTCTTATGAAGTATGTCACACACTTCTAATGTCTTATGAAGTATGTCACACACTTCTAATGTCTTATGAAGTAATGTACACACTTCTAATGTCTTATGAAATACACACTTCTAATGTCTTATGAAGTAGGTCACACACTTCTAATGTCTTATGAAGTATGTCACACACTTCTAATGTCATTTGAAGTACATCACACACTTCTAATGTCTTATGAAGTACATCACACAGTTCTAATGTCTTATGAAGTAAATCACACACTTCTAATGTCTTATGAAGTATGTCACACACTTCTAATGTCTTATGAAGTATGTCACACACTTCTAATGTTTTATGAAGTACATCACACAGTTCTAATGTTTTATAAAGTACATCACACAGTTCTAATGTTTTATGAAGTACATCACACTTCTAATGTCTTATGAAGTAAATCACACACTTCTAATGTCTTATGAAGTATGTCACACACTTCTAATGTCTTATGAAGTACATCACACACTTCTAATGTCTTATGAAGTACATCACACAGTTCTAATGTCTTATGAAGTAAATCACACACTTCTAATGTCTTATGAAGTAAATCACACACTTCTAATGTCTTATGAAGTATGTCACACACTTCTAATGTCATTTGAAGTACATCACACACTTCTAATGTCTTATGAAGTACATCACACAGTTCTAATGTCTTATGAAGTACATCACACAGTTCTAATGTCTTATGAAGTATGTCACACACTTCTAATGTCTTATAAAGTACATCACACAGTTCTAATGTCTTATGAAGTACATCACACAGTTCAAATGTCTTATGAAGTATGTCACACACTTCTAATGTCATTTGAAGTACATCACACACTTCTAATGTCTTATGAAGTACATCACACAGTTCTAATGTCTTATGAAGTACATCACACAGTTCTAATGTCTTATGAAGTATATCACACACCTTTAATGTCTAATGATGCATGTCACACACTTCTAATGTCTTATGATGCATGTCACACACTTCTAATGTCTTATGAAGTACATCACACTTCTAATGTCTTATGAAGTACATCACACACTCCTAATGTCTTATGAAGTATGTCACACACATCTAATGTCTTATGAAGTATATCACACACCTCTAATGTCTAATGAAAAATACTTTAAATGCCAGGCTGGGACCTATGATTGTGGTAGATGAAAGTGTTATGGTGTCCATATGGAGTTCTTATAGAAGTAATTAACAACAATAACTGGAACACTATATCTGCCAAAATATTTGCCAAAGATAATGAATGGTACTTAAATGAAATAAAAGAGATCAATAAACAACAATATTAACAATACCTGTTAGATGCCAGGGAAATTTTGATTCCTACCTGAATCTGAAAAACTTCCAATATAATGAAAATGTGATATTTATATCATTTTCTTGTACTACATTATTCCTAAATTAATATGAAACACTTCCATTATAATCTCATTGCGGCATTAATTTATTATCTGGTACTAAATTTTTGTGCATCTTACATAACTGAGCTTTGAGTAAAATTATTGTTTACAAACGGGTCAAGTACCTGATGTGTGTTATAATAGACAGTTTGTCCGGCAAAGTCCCACACACTGTAGGTCAGGGGAAGTGGTTCATCCTTGAGTGGCACCTGCCAATCCATGATGTCAATACCATCAGTTATGGACTCTCCATAATCCATGTAGGCCTGGAAAGTGGAACTGGTGAGGGCTCTCACCAAGCTGGAAGATGTAGTTAAATACTTTTCTGATAATGTACATTGTGTAAAGTAGGCAAACTTCAATCACTTAGACAGCTATAGTACCATTATAACTTAATGCTAGCTTTCACTCAGCTATAGTACCATTCCAACTTAATGCTAGCATTCACTCAGACAGCTATAGTACCATTCTAACTTAATGCTAGCATTCACTCAGACAGCTATAGTACCATTCTAACTTAATGCTATCATTCACTCAGACAGCTATAGTACCATTCTAACTTAATGCTATTATTCACTCAGACAGCTATAGTACCATTCTAACTTAATAGCATTCATTCAGACAGCTACAGTACCATTCTAACAAACATAGCATTTGCTCAGACAGATAATAATACCTTTTTTATTTATGTATGGCAGATTCTTCCCAGTTTTATGGCATGTTCTATGATGACTCAGATGCTGTAGTGATTATTTCTTTCAGGTGGTGGAGAAGAACCCAGCTGAAATCACTGACCTGGGATGGATCACCACTTACCATTGCACATGTTAAAACATTGTGACAAACCAAGGACCAAACAAACCCATGATTTTTATGATATAAAGGAATATTTAAAGTTATATTAATCAGATTTGATATATTGTTGAAAGATCAGCCAGTCAGCAGGAATCAACTCACTAAATTGTGTGCATATCATTCATAATCAATCCTGTACATGATCCTGATTGTGTAAGCATAAATTCCAAGTTTGATCAAAATCGGATGGGATATATGACCTCCAGACTGGTAACAAGGTCAGCCAATCAGATGCAAGATCAATTCATTAATACACATGGATTTTACTCACTACTGAACCCATCCAAGATCCTGATGATACAAGTAGAAGCCTTCAGAGTCATGACATAGTCAGCCAATCAAATTGAGACTAACTCATTAATACTCAAACCCACCGAATATCTCAATGATATAAGGTTATAGTTCAAGTTTGATCAAGATCAGATCAAAATCAAGAACAGGATTTTTAAAATGGCTGTTGTGGCAATCATACAGGACCTCAGATTGGTACCATTTTCATTTAGGACCACTAGACATCATAAAAAGTATTTCAGTGAATGACCCTCCACTCAGAAGGACAATAACAATTTTCAAGACAAGCATCATATTAAACCAAAACCATTTTCAACACACATCATAAGAAGTCTTCTGGTAAAGCCACATATAAATAGAACTTTCCATTCAGGAGGATCAGCAAGAACATGAATTTCAAGATGGCTGCTGTGGCAGCCATATTGTGAATCAGACTGGTACCATTTTTGGAAGGGACCAACAAGACATCATAAGAAATCTTAAAGTGAAAATCCAATGTTGACAGGAACATCCAATTAGGAGGAGTAATAATAACAAGATTCTCAAGCCCAGGTCATGGCTGTGGTGGCCATATTGGATGTCCATGCATCACTAATTTCATTTAGTACCAAACAAACCGTGGGATCATGGTTTACCAAGGTAATAATAAAGTTCCAAGGCATTATTCCATGTAGTCTGGTAGGAGAAGTGATAATGAACTCGTGATAATGGAAGGACAAATGACAAACAAATAGGCCATCCAGTAAGCTCCCCTGGTCTATGACCAGTAGAACTAAAAGCTGTGTGAGATTGGGTAATATTCTGTTTTAAAATTTTGTTTTTGCACTCATACATCATAGACATATCTCACATAACTATCTTACCTCATACATCTATATAAATATACTTTAAAATAAATAATTATATAAATATACTTTATAAAGGAATAAGATTACCTGGTCTTCCCTGCCCCTCCAAGACCAACAATCATCAATTTAGTCCTTTTGCATGGCACTGAGCCAAGTCTCAGTCTCTTGAGATAGCCATACACTGCAACAAATCCCCGAGACACAATCTCCTTTGGAGGTGTCTTCAGGGTGGGACACTCATTCAAGTTCAGTGCTAAAGAAATGAAAAAGTGTAGTGTATTAAGATGATTACATATATCTATATTTACATCATAAAATCAACTAATATCCCCACATCCTCTAAAAAACATCTGGCTCAAAACACAATATTGTATTCACTTTAGCCTGTTTACAGCTCTGGTATTATGAATTTGCAAGATCTATAAATTTTCAAGGAATTATATTCATATTTCTCAGTATGTTATTTTGTTCATCACTGCATACAAATATATAAAAGTACCATAAAAGCATGACTGCATCACAGAAGTACAATGAAAACATCACTGCATCTAAATAGTACCATCATCACTGCATCTAAATAGTACCATAACAACATGACTGCATCAAAAAAGTACAAGAAAAGTACCACAAACACATCACTGCTTCAATGAAGAATCCTAAAAACATAGTACCATAAAAACATAACTGCATCAAAAAGTACCACAAGTGCATTACTGCATCAACAAGGAAACTAAAAACATGACTGCAACCCATTGCAAAAGTACCATAAAAAACATAACTGCATCAAAAGTAGCATAAAAGCATGACTACTACACAAAAGAACCATAAAAACATGGCTGCATCAAAAAAGTACCTTACAAACATAATTGCCTCATAAGAATACCATAAAAAATTTCATGCTTCTCAAAATTACCATTAAAACATCACTGCCTCACAAAGCATGACTTCCTCCTAAAAGCAAGGCACCATTAATGTGTCTGGTAACTACTAGTGTTGTGAGTCTTTTGATGCATGCAGTTTTATCCCATTTTACTCATTACTTTTTTAAAAAATAAATACATTCTTAAAAAGTTGGAATTTAAAAATTGATGTATTCTATTCTGTTTTACCTCTTACTAATCCCTAAAACAAAATAAAGATTTTCCCGAAAATTAATTGACTTTCCAAAAGATAAACATTTCGAAATTCAAGGAGTTTTGAAGGCAATGGATCAAAAATTCTACAATAGTGTTAATTCATCCTCTCATCTTCCATGGCTTCTTCAAACATAAACTTACATTTGAGTGGCATTCCACCAAGCTCTGCAGACAGGGTCTCCAGATATGGGTTGTTACTGAGGTTGAGTTCATGGAGGTTGGACAACTGCTTGATGTCATCAGGGATATAACGCAGACCATGGTAACTCAGATTAAGGCACCTCAAACTTTTCATGTTTAGCAACACAGGAGGAAAACCTCCAGCTGTGGGAAACAAACAGATTTTAATTTAAATAAATTATATTTTGTTTATTTACATAATTCAATTCAATATTCTATAAAGGAGCTCACTATGACTATATATGTAGTAATAATGACAAGCTTTGATGACTCAAACTGCACTTTGCCATCTTCAAGCAGACGACATTCAAAACACAACATGAGGGTTACTTTTATGTTGATGGTTGGTTCAATATTTTTGTTATTTGCAAAGCATTGACTTAAAATATATCATAATTTGTACTAGAATAAGTATATTCAGTATTTCCAAAATAAAATAAAAATTTTCTTTTATTACAAGCAAAATATGCTCCAGAATGAGAAGATTTAATTTACTCTTCAGCACCCCACCCCACCTAAGTTTTGCAAATTAGCCTCGTTTTCATCCATATTTACAGATCATACCATAAGCTCACAGACATTATGGACAGTGAAAAGAAAATATGCAAAATCTAATATGTGTCAACAGTTTGGTATTCTGATGTATTTCATATTTGATTACATGATTTGTCTTAATATATATCTATCATATAAATTCTGGTACAAGTCTTTGCTCTTGAAATAAGTACATGTAACAGAAAAGAGTGAAGACAGCAAGCTTTATTTCCCTAGAATACAAAGTGAAAAATGAGAAAAAAGAACTTACAGGTTTTACTAATTGAATCCAAAAATAATCCAAGAATTCAAAAAAAGAATTTTTAGTAATAAAATTTCCTGAATGAAACTGAGTTCAAGTCCCAATGAAATTATAAATTGAAAGCACTGACATCCATTGTGGTCAGCAAAGTGTCGACAATATCTTGTTGAATCACAGAAAATATTATTCCAGTTTTATTCCAGTTTTGAATTCTGTATAAAGTTCAATAAATCTCTTTATCAAAGAATTCTGTTAGAGCTATTTTGTATATCAAGGTAAAATAATCACTTAAATTCAATAATTTGAAGAAAATAAATTTCAACCTAAACTGGTCACAACATATACACACCACCCACCCCCAATGTGTAAAAAGGTAATGTATTTCATACTGGCATTGTTCACCAAGTTCACATTTCTATATGTCTTTCTGTTGGTATTCACCAAGTACCCCTCACCAAGTCGTGAGTATTTTTTGTAGAGTTCTTGGTTGAGTAGCTCAAGCTCATTTTGAGTCAATTGGTATGACTCATCAATGTCTGCTTCCTTAAACAATTGCTGACGTGTCTGTCAAAAGAAAGATCAAAAATATTGAGAATACTTAGACGGTTTGCTTAACATGGCACATTAAACAGTATGAGCATAATTACAATGACTAAAAGCAAATTATCAATTCCTTCTAAATATATGTAACCTGAATGATACAATTCATTTTATCTCTTTACCTCATGAAAAAGAATAACATAACACTACACAAAATATTTTGAGAGAAAATGTTGAATTAATTCCTTTTCATGAGCATGTTCAATTGAAAAGATATATCGTTTGAAGAACTACACAGTAGCTGTGAAACTTTATCAAGGAAGATGACCACTTTGAGACTAAACATTTTCTTCCATAGAAGTTTTAGTTATCACCTTTTAGATAGTTCTGTTACGTTTTCAAGGCCAAAAGAACTAGATGTGGTAAAGTACCAATGATTCACACACTAGCAAACACAAACTACTCTCAGTAACAGAACTGCAGATGGCAAACCATAGGATTGAAAACAATGAAAGCCAAAACTGAAGTCAACTCCTAGAACATATTATATCATATTAATATATACAGTTCACAAACAAAAGCTTACATATGGATCTACTGGCATTGGTCTACAAAAAATTTCAAACAAATAATTTAAGACTGATACACAAGGCATTGGTCTACAAAAAGTTTCAAGCAAACTGCCCATATAAAACTTGTATACTAGGCACTGATTTACACAATTTTAAACAAACATTGTAAGACTTCCACTGTGTTTTCACTGTGTAGAACTGATCTACCGGGCATTGGTCTACATAGAATTTCAAACATCACAAGACATATCTACCAGACTGTTGTCTTCATAAAATTTCAAACAAACATCGTAAGACATATCTACCAGACAGTGGTCTACATAGACTTTCAAACAAACATCGTAAGACTTGTCTACCAGACTGCTTTAACGAGAGCATTCTTAGCCATCTCTATTTCATGATTGGAGTTAATAGTAGCCATTTTTAACTGCCCTCAGGCCCATGGTAGTAGTAAATACATCATAATTAGATTTATGTGTCATTTCATGTACATGCATGAAGAACTCATGGCTATTTCAAAATCTCACCAACATAGTATAGAATGTCAACAAGTATAATTAGAAATGACCATGGTCAATCTATTTACATAGCTATTTCGGACTGTTTACTTGAAACAACAAACTATCATGCAAAAATCATGCTTATGTGAGTCACATTTACATTCTTAATAAACAATATGTTTCTATAAAAAAATCAGACTCTGCAAACATTAACATAATCATAATAATAATTATATTTAATGACATAAAAATGAAAGAAAACTGAAAAAAAAGAATTAAAATTTTAACTCACATGTAATTTTTACTACAATGTAGTAACAATATACAACAAGCATCCAGATTGATCAGTTTTAATTTAAGTGCAGACACAACACCTGATGAACCCTTAAATTGCCAAATGACATTCTAGCAGGTCCAGAGAGCGATCCAAGCAACCTGACCTCTGATGTCTAGTCAGGCAATTAGCACAGATCGATGACATACACCATGCTGGATTTCAAACTCTAAGGAGAGCACATACATGCAATTCTGGCACTCCTAATTTCGGGAATGCAATATATACTTTCATTTTGACTGTTACATGAGCTCCATTACAGCCAATTTTTGTCAGAACAGAGCCACTATTTCATGATTTCATCCTCAGAGACTTTTACTTGCATCGGTGAAGTTATCTCTGTATATTCATGTATTTACATTTATTAACATATAAACATTACATATTTACATGTATTTACATCTATTTACATATATATAAATATATACATTTACACAGACACATACAAAGGAGGCCTTTTCTACAGTCAACAGATTTCTGCACACCCACTCTTGATCAAACTGGGGGAGTGCAAAATAGCACCCACCACATGGTGACATGATGGGAGGGTGTACATTCAACTGTTGAGTTGCATGAAGGCAGGACAATCAAAGATACTTTTTTTGAATAAAATTTATTATTGTGGAGCTAGACAACACTTGGATTAGCCATCATAAACATGACCCTGTTCAATTACATCATGCTGGAGATAATGTAAAGTTAAGTAAAAATTCCAAACCAGGAGCGTTAACAAACAAGGAGTGCTAACTGGCACTGACAAACCATATTATGAATAAGCACATCCTATGACGGCAGTTGTTTATGTGATATATACACTGAATGATAATCCTTGTGTTGATGATCTAAATCTGCTGAAACTTTCAACACTGATTTGTGTAGCTGAGTGAGTTACAAACGTGACATGTGAAACGGTTGAACAGATTTATGGTGTAAAAAAATAAATGAATAGGCTGAGTGTGTCAAGGAACATGGCGCTATGATCAATGATGTTGCCAAGCTTGAAAAAAAAATTTCAGATAAGTGCGAAAACAATAACCAACAAGATTGTATATGAATCAAAATATAAATCCAAAGGAATATTGACAGGGATCACTGAATGATGGATATAATGATATTTCTAGGAGATAGAATTGTTAAATTTTATAATGATGATATTTTCGATTTTATAAATAAAGTTAGTAAAAGTGGTCCTATATCTGTATGGCTTTTTCGAAGCTCCAAATATGGAAATTATGATCAGTTAGTACAACCTAATGAGATATTTATCATACAGAATTTCTCCACTCGGAAATGAAAAATCTTGCATTAAAATATATCAATGATGCTGAACAAATATTCAGTAATTCTTTTACCATTCCATCAGTTGCTGCTCACTTTGCTCAGGAGAAAAATGCATGGAAACCAACAAAATCGGAATTTTGTGTTGATGTGCAGAGCTAAGCTGCATTGAATATGTACATGGAGGATTGTGAAATACTAAATATGATTGTGTTATCTCAGTAGATATGGTAGCATGTTATCCTAGAAGTTTTCATGGAATGGGAGATTGTTCTGAGTAGTGTAAGAGATTTGGACATCCAACACACAAAATAACTGGAGCTGTGATAAATGGACATTTACCAGATTTTAATTTAACTGGATTTACATGTATTGAATTGCTTTCGTTCACAGAAAATATTTACCAAGCATGATTCAAATTAGGCCAGAAATATGCTCACTCAAGTAATATATGAAGCTCAGCAAATCATATGCAAGATCACCTTTTTTATATGCATAGATCTTGCTGACAAAATAATTCATTTGATGTTTAATGATATAATCCCACTTACCAATTTTGATAAAATTATAATCAGAAAGTGGGTCACTACAAATGTTAACAAGCTCAGCCAATTTGATGAAAAATCACCTCATCAATTTGCATGGATCTTGCTTACAACTGCACTCATTAAACACTGTGGTGATTTGATCCTATTTACCACGTTTGATAGAAACTACCAGAAAAACAGTCTCTCGAGTAAAAGTAAGTTCAGACAACAACATGCAAAGTAATTTCCTTAGCATGATATGGATCTCATGCATTATGAAACTCATTTGAGATCTTTATATTATAAGCAAACATTATTCAAAGTTTGATCAAATTTGGATTGATAAAACATATAGTATTTTGCCAATCGAATGCAATATCTTGTTATTAATATGCATGGATCTTGCTTATCACATATCTGCAATCTTGAAAATATAAGCACATATTCTAAATCTCTTCAGATTTATGGCTTTCAGAGTGGACATAAGCTTAGTTAATCAGATGCAAGATTGCCTGATTAATGTAAAAGAATCTCGCTCATTAATTAACCCATCCAAGATATTGATGACACGAGCCCATCAATTTCAAATGATTAAAACATAAGATAAAAATATAAGGTTTCCAGAGTGGTAACATGCTCAGACAATCAAATGCAAAATTACCCTTTTAATATCAGTGCATCTCATTCATTATCAAACTTGTTCAAGATCTTCATAATATAAGCAAATTTTACAAATTTTATAAAAGTCAGATATACAACCAGTCAAGATATTACACATTTTATAAAAGTCAGACCAGATATACAACCAGTCAAGACAGTATGAAGTTCAGTAAAATAGAACAAAGGTTTCTTGTCCATGATCTTGCTAATACAAATGTATATTCCAAGTTAACAATGAATTGGACATCTGATATCAAGAATGGTAACAAGGTCAACTAATATGAAAAATATTACCTTACTAATATGCATGACTCATAAGCAAACTAGTTCCAGATGCTGATCATATAAGCTCACATTCCAAGTTTAACAAAAAATCAGAACAGTGATATATATGGCTTCCAAAGTGAGAACAAGTTCAGCAAAACTTATATTCCAAGCTTTATCAAAAAATGACAAAAATATATTTCCTCTAGAGTGCTAACAATGTTCAGCCAATTAGATGCAAGCTCTACTTAAAAGTAGGTGTGTGAACTTGTCTGAGATCATTATGATACAAGCATACATTCTCCTTTTGATCCTAGCTGGATCAGAAATGCGACTTTTAGAGTGGTAACAAAGTCAGCTATAAGATGCAAAATAAGCTCATTAATATATATTGATATTGTCCATGATCAAACTTGTTTGAAATTTTCATAACATAAGCCCACATTACAAGTTTGATAAAAACCATAGAGTTGTAGCAAGTTGTAATAAGTTGTTGCTAATAGATGGACAATGGACACTGGACTATACCATAAGCTAACTTGACCTTACAGCAAAGTGGGCTTAAAACTGTGATCTCAGACTAGTTTCCCTAGTCATACAAACAAAACAGTGTGCCAGATCAAAGAAAAGATGGAATGAAAATGAGAGTTCCCATAAACTCTAGCATCTGTAGAGCCTGGGGTATGAAAATTCTTGAAATTGTTTCAAAATGTTATCAACAGGCCAGCAAGATAATTTGAGTGTAGTTTGAACATAGCAAACTAAATGTTCACTCAGAAAATAAATGTCCTGTTTATACTCATGAAATTAAATATGACAGGGTTCATCTATCTACAGACTAGATCCTTGGAATACAATAAATAAAACAGGGCTCATTTATGTACAGACTAGATCCTTGGAATACAATATCTTGTGTGTGAATAATATTCTGAATTAAGGGTTATTATCTATGAGAAACAATTTGAAAATTGCTGACAACAATCTGACAGCCACTGTTGCTGATTTCATCATCCTGACATCTCAGATTTGCTGTTGACAAAAGTGCAGCAGCACTGTTGTCTGTCATCACCAAATAGTGACATCTTAGATTTGCTGTTGACAAAAGTTTAGCAGCACTGTTGTCTGTCATCACCAAATAGTGACATCTTAATTTGCTGTTGACAAAAATGCAATAGCCACTGTTGCCTGTCATCACCAGATAGCATCACCATAGTTTTACTGTTGACAACAATGCAACATCCACTGTTGCCTGTCATCACATGATAGTGATATCATAGTTGTTCTGTTGACAATAATGTGACAGCAATTATTGCCTCCATCAAGTCCAGATACTGACATCATAGTTTTGCTCTCTTGAATGGCAGGTAGGACAATAACATAGACATTATAAATGGGCAATAATTGAAGAAATTATTGTGCTTTGAAAGTTACTTACATCCACAGCCATCTGAGTGACTTTTAATTGACTTCTTTTCTATTGACAGTCTGTATGCTTTTTGAACAGTGACTATATATCGACTAATTACCTATATAATAATAGCCTGTTTGCACTCTAGTTACTTATTTCACATTTTCAGTAACGTGGTGCTCCTTGCATTTTGAACAGGAAATGGCAGTCACAATTGAAAACTGGAGGCTGCTTGTAATTGAAGATTTAACAACATGTAAGTCAATATAAAATATCCTAATTTGAAAAAGTGGTCTTAACTAGACAGTGATCTCAATTTTAAGGTGGTTAGAAGTTTCAATTAAGTGACCCTAGAGTTAAATCATTAATGAACCTCATTGCATTAAAAATAGACAAGCAAAGCAACAACAGTGTAATTTCATCACAATTTACAATAGCCCATTTTTTTATTAATTGGCAGATCAAACTGATAACAAAGTGCAATTGAATGACTGCTGTTAAGGCTAAAGCAATTCATCAATTGTCACAAAATAATAAGGAAGAAATGTACCTACCATTTCATTAATCCGTCTTGTCACATTGTTCATGTTTAATGTGTTATTGAAGGCCCTCCAAGATAAACTAGAGGTTGTTGCAGTCAGTGGGGGAAACCATGGCACCCCACTAAGGTCAAGGTCACTCAGAACTTTAAGTGAGCCCATTTCATCTGGAATGTCCTTGATTTCATTCCTAGCCAGGGATAGTTTTGTTAGGTCAGTCAGATTTCCAATTCCTAATACAGAACAAACAAACAATGTCAAATACAGTTTTATAAACAAAATGTTTGGGTTACTCTGATTTTTCAAATGTAATACTCTAAAGTAACTGTAAATGGGGAAATTTCTGAGTGATTTTATCTTTACAGCATTTCCAGTCAAGTTGAAAACTTTGAAATGTCAATTTATGAAGCAAAACAATCAAGCCACAAAATCATACACACACACATACACACTTTTTTTTCCAAAATTTTTCATTTGTGAATATGTCCAGATATTTCTCTTAATACAATATCTGTCATTATAACATGTTCTTATTTCTTAACATTTTCTTATGCAAGCCAGTCAATTACAAATGGTTGTTGGAAATATGATTTTTTGCAGTCAATTAAAGATGGCTGGTTGGAAATATGATTTTTTGCAAGTCAGTCAATTACAGATGGCTGGTTGGAAATATGATTTTTTGCAAGTCAGTCAATTACCATGGCTGGTTGGAAATATGATTTTTTGCAAGCCAGTCAATTACAGATGGCTGGTGGGAAATAAGATTTTTTGCAGTCAATTACAGATGGCTGGTTGGAAATATGATTTTTTGCAAGCCAGTCAATTACCATGGCTGGTTGGAAATATGATTTTTTGCAAGCCAGTCAATTACAGATGGCTGGTTGGAAATATGATTTTTTGCAAGCCAGTCAATTACAGATGGCTGGTTGGAAATATGATTTTTTGCAAGCCAGTCAATTACAGATGGCTGGTTGGAAATATGATTTTTTGCAAGCCAGTCAATTACAGATGGCTGGTTGGAAATATGAATTTTTGCAAGCCAGTAATTACAGATGGCTAGTTGGAAATATGATTTTTTGCAAGCCAGTCAATTACAGATGGCTGGTTGGAAATATGATTTTTTGCAAGCCAGTCAATTACAGATGGATGGAAGCATGACTTTCATTATAACCAACCATGGTGATGATCCATTTTTCAAAACAAAAGGATCCTTTCACAATTAGTAGTGACAACCAATTTTATTTTAAAATAATATCCATGACAATACCTATACTGTACAAAAAAAGCACACAATCTTCTGCATTTTCTTTTGGCAAAATTAAGCACCTACAGTAATTAAGAAAATAAAATAAAAAAATAATTACTTACAATGATTTAAGTACACAGTAATTATAAAAATAAAATAAAAAATAATTACCTACCATGATTTAATTATACAGTAATTATGAATATGTTTTTCTCATCCATATTTTTCAATTTAAGCAGTAACTGTACATTATTTAAAGCTAACAGGATTTCTATTTAAATGCTTTAAATCAGTTTCTATTTCAATTTTTTACAATTAATCAAAGTTAAAATCAATAAAAACTCATAATGTGGTATGCTGTCAATTGATCAAGGGTAAAATCAACAATTTCATAATGTGCTATACTGTCAATTATTTAATGGTAAAATCAAATAACTCATAATGTGGTATACTATCAAGTAATCAATGGTAAAATCAACAAGAACTCATAATGTGCTATACTGTCAATTAATCAAGGGTAAAATCAACAAGAACTCATAATGTGGTATACTTTAGATTAATCAAGGGCAATTTTAGCGATAACTCATAATGTGGTAGAACTGTAGATTAATCTAGGTAAGATTATCAATAACTCATAATGCAGTAAACTAGTAAACTGTAAATTAGTCACAAGTAAGAGTATCACTAACTCAAAATGCAGTAAACTAGTAAACTGTAAATTAGTCACAAGTAAGAGTATCAATAACTCATAATGCAGGAAACTAGTAAACTGTAAATTAGTCACAAGTAAGAGTATCAATAACTCATAATGCAGTAAACTAGTAAACTGTAAATTAGTCACAAGTAAGAGTATCAATAACTCATAATGCAGGAAACTAGTAAACTGTAAATTAGTCACAAGTAAGAGTATCAATAACTCATAATGCAGTAAGCTGTAAATTATTCAAGGGTAAGAGCAGCAATAACTTATAATATAGTAAACTGTAACTTAATTACAAGTAAGAGCAGCAATAACTCAATGCAGTAAGCTGTAAATTAATCTAGAGTAAAAGCAGCAATAACTCATAATGTAGTAAACTGTGAATTAATCATGAGTAATAGCAGCAATAACTCATAATGTAGTAAACTGTAAATTAATCTAGAGTAAGAGCAGCAAGAACTCATAATGTAGTAAACTGTGAATTAATCATGAGTAAGAGCAGCAATAACTCATAATGTAGTAAACTGTGAATTAATCACAAGAGCAGCAAAAACTCAATGCAGTAAGCTGTAAATAATTCTAGAGTAAGAGCAGTAGTAACTCATAATGTAGTAAACTGAATTAATCAAGGGTAAGAGCAGCAATAACTCATAATGTAGTAAGCTGTAAATTAATCACAAGTAAGGGCAGCAATAACTCATAATGTAGTAAACTGTAAATTAATCATGAGTAAGAGCAGCAATAAATCAATGCAGTAAGCTGTAAATTAATTTTAAAGTAAGAGCAGCAAAAACTCATAATGCAGTAAGCTGTAAATTAACAAGGTAAGAGCTGCAATAACTCATAATGTAGTAAACTGTAAATTAAGCATAAGTAAGAGCAGCAATAACTCATAATGTAGTAAGCTAAATTAATCACAAGAGCAGCAATAACTCATAATGTAGTAAACTAAATTAATCACAAGTAAGTGCAGCAATAACTCATAATGTAATTAACTGTAAATTAATCACAAGTAAGAGCAGCAATAACTCAATGCAGTAAGATGTAAATTAAAATAGAGTAAGAGCAGCAATAACTCATAATGTAGTAAACTGAATTAATCAAGGGTAAGAGCAGCAATAACTCATAATGTAGTAAGCTGTAAATTAATCACAAATAAGGGCAGCAATAATTTATAATGTAGTAAACTGTAAATTAATCATGAGTAAGAGCAGCAATAACTCAATGCAGTAAGCTGTAAATTAACAAGGTAAGAGCTGCAATAACTCATAATGTAGTAAACTGTAAATTAATCACAAGAGCAGCAATAACTCATAATGTAGTAAACTGTAAATTAATCACAAGTAAGAGCAGCAATAACTTATAATGCAGTAAGATGTAAATTAAAATAGAGTATGAGCAGCAATAACTCATAATGCAGTAAGCTGTAAATTAATCTAGAGTAAGAGCAGCAATAACTCATAGTGCAGTAAGCTGTAAATTAATCTAGAGTAAGCGCAGCAATAACTCAATGCAGTAAGATGTCAATTAAAATAGAGTAAGAGCAGCAATAACTCATAATGCAGTAAGCTGTAAATTAATTTAGAGTAAGAGCAGCAATAACTCATAATGCAGTAAGATGTAAATTAAAATAGAGTAAGAGCAGCAATAACTCATAATGTAGTAAACTAAATTAATCAAGAGTAAGACCAGCAATAACTCATAATGCAATAAGCTGTAAATTAATCTTGAGTAAGCGCAGCAATAACTCAATGCAGTAAGATGTAAATTAAAATAGAGTAAGAGCAGCAATAACTCATAATGCAGTAAGCTGTAAATTAATCTAGAGTAAGAGCAGCAATAACTCATAATGCAGTAAGATGTAAATTAAAATAGAGTAAGAGCAGCAATAACTCATAATGTAGTAAACTGAATTAATCAAGGGTAAGAGCAGCAATAACTCATAATGTAGTAAGCTGTAAATTAATCACAAGTAAGGGCAGCAATAACTCATAATGTAGTAAACTGTAAATTAATCATGAGTAAGAGCAGCAATAACTCATAATGCAGTAAGATGTAAATTAAAATAGAGTAAGAGCAGCAATAACTCATAATGCAGTAAGATGTAAATTAAAATAGAGTATGAGCAGCAAAGATTCTTAATACTGTGCAATGTAAAGAAGCTGGAAATAAGTTGACTGATTAGTGCATGTTGAAAAAAAGCACAGAGGAACATCACTAATTTTAACAGGGTCTTCACTAATTTTCACAGGGGCCTCAATAATTTAAAAAAAAATAACTACAGAAGTTTTCACTAATTAAAAAAATAAACATGGAGCGTTTTCACCAGTTTAAAATGTAGGCTCAAAGACCTTTAACTAAGTTAAACAATAAGCTTAGAAGGTCTTCTCTACCTTAAACATACACACCATGACAGTCAATATACACACCATGATAGTCGATATACACACCATGACAGTAAAAAAAACCACAATGACAGTAAACATACACACCATGACAGTCAATATACACACCATGACAGTCGATATACACAACATGCCAGTTGATATACACACCATGACAGTCAACATACACACCATGACAGTCGATATACACACCATGACAGTCAATATGCCCACCATGACAGTCGATATACTCACCATGACAGTCAATATGCACACCATGACAGTCAATATACACACCATGACAGTCAACATACACACTATGACAGTCAATATACACACCATGACAGACAATATACACACCATGACAGTCAATGTACAGACCATGACAGTTAGCTGACTCTTATTTGAATAGACAATGGTATATCACATTTACTATGACTTCATTGAAAAGTAAAAAATAAATAAATTGCAAAAATGAATGTCACTTAAATGAACATCATGAGCTAGTATTTATTTCATAATGTGCTGCCACTAATAGACATTTACCAATAGTTTCACTTATCAATTGTTCATGATATATTGTGCCATTTATGGAGAAGTATTTTTGCTCAAGAAAATCAATTGATAATGTTTTATTATAACTTACAAATTTAATGTTGATTTCAAGTTTCTACACACTGACTGCCATATTCAGTGACAACATAATGATTCACACTGGGCTCTACAGTATGTATGTATGTATGTATGTATGTATGTATGTATGTATGTATGTATGTATGTATGTATGTATGTATGTATGTATGTATGTATGTATGTATGTATGTATGTATGTATGTATGTATGTATGTATGTATGTATGTATGTATGTATGTATGTATGTATGTATGTATGTATGTATGTATGTATGTATGTATGTATGTATGTATGTATGTATGTATGTATGTATGTATGTATGTATGTATGTATGTATGTATGTATGTATGTATGTATGTATGTATCCATGCATGGATGTATGCATGTATGCATGTATTTATGTATGTATTGTGTACTTGACCTTTGCCCATGACTGAGAGTAGAGGTTTGGCGTACGAGACTATTCTCATTGGTTTTTTTTCTTCATGTGTGTAAGTTGTAAATAAGAAGTTTTCTGGTATCTGAGATCAAAGCCTAGCCTTATATACAAATTTAGAATGCTATGGAGGTGACTTTGCAAGTGACATTCAGGTAATTTGTTTGTCTTAGGCTTTTATATTAGGCTGTGGTAAACATAATTATTTATTCCTATCTTATGCTCTGTCTGTGGAATAATTTTAGTTATGTTCAGATGAAATGGATTAATTTATCTGAATTATTCATTGAAATTACAAAATACTCACAGACATTTTGGATTAAAACACTATTTTGGAGTTAATGTTAGTCTGGATTATATCATTGTGATACATCAAGGCTGTTGGTAAATTAACCTATTCAAGACTATTGGTACATCATCATATTCAATATTATTGGAATTCATCTGGAATATTCTGCGCTTTTGGATTTGTGAGAGAATATTCAAGATAATTTGGGATTTAATACACAATACTGTAAGTTCCTTTTTAAATTTTCAATTTGTATTCCAGTTAAAATAAACAGTTTGAAAATTTTATAAAAATTTGTTATGGTTCTTTCTGTCACAGTGTGTGTGTGTGTGTGTGTGTGTGTGTGTGTGTGTGTGTGTGTGTGTGTGTGTGTGTGTGTGTGTGTGTGTGTGTGGTTTAACAGCACACTATGACAATCATGGAGATATAGTTCCCAAAAAGTCAAGAACCAATATACACATATATGTATGTGTCTGTGTGTAAAAGACTTTCTCCAAACTCAGGCATCAACTTGTTTGTTAAAAAGTACTGTTTGGGGAAGATTTTTTTAAAAAAAATTAAACAAATAACTTATTATGCATAGTTTGTAAATATCTGCTACAATGATCTAAACATAAAGATAAAGCAGTTAACTTCAAAATTTGTCCTCTTATACCTGCAAGCCAAAGTGGAAGTACATGTATATGTATGAACAATTATTCTTTAAAAGTTTTTAAATTCTCTACAAATTTTTGGAGCAAATACCTTTCAGACTCTCAATAGTCCCTATATTGGCCAGGTTCAATTCCTTCAACTTGCTGAGCTTAAACACAAAATCTGGAAATTTGTGTAGTGGATTGTCTGACAGATTGAGGTGTGTCAAACGCTCCAGTTTTGACAGATTGGGCAAATCAATGATATTATTCATCGACACATCAAGATAAGTCATGTGATGTGCAGTTTCGATTTCTGTTGGTAAGGTAACCAGCTGGTTGTTACAGAGGCAAAGGTATTCCAAATAGACAAACTTCTGGAAGAAATCTGAAAAAAGTTTCTCAATGAAATTGTCTCGAAAATCAAGTTTATCAATGAACTTATAGAACTTGTCAAAATTCTCTGTTGGAATGCTGGTCAATGACTGTCCTACAGATGATGCTGCCTTATGTCCAGTACATTTGATAAAGCTGTCCAGATCGGTGAAATGCTTATTTGTTTCTAGCATTTGTGAAGCCTTGTTAAAAAGTTCTATTACCTCCTGAAAGGAAAGGAAAGAAATGCTACTGTTAATAATAATAATAATAATAATAATAATAATAATAATAATAATAATAATAATAATAATAATAATAATAATAATAATAATAATAATAATGATATAAATAGTAATAATAATTCCATACTTGACATAGCACTACAAATGCACAAATAGTGCAAACCTCTCTTTGGGTCACATAGAAAAATCTATTACTAAATGTACAGCCTGATTCCTGCATTCCTCATGGTGGGGAAACAGCTGCCAAAACCTGCCTAGAACATCATGACATTTTTATAACTTACTACTATACATCAAGCTGGGTTGGCAGGTTGATTTTTAACAGTACATTAAAAACATTACTTGCTATCATGCAGAGGAAATGGAAACCTTTCCCACAGACACCAAAAAAGATGTGACATACTGGGTAAGTGGGTGAGTACCAAGTCTAATGTTCTTCCAAATGAGTGTTGTTATAACTTACTTTGAATTAGTTTATTCCACTTACTATGATGTAGTTTATTCCACTTACTATGATGTAGTTTATTCCATTTAGTATGAATAAGTTTATTCCATTTAGTATGAATTAGTTTATTCCAATTAGAATGAATTAGTTTATTCCACTTAGTATGAATTAGTTGATTTTACTATGATGTAGTTTATTCCATTTAGTATGAATTAGTTTATTCCAATTAGAATGAATTAGTTTTGTTCCACTTAGTATGAATTAGTTTATTCCACATAGTATGAATTAGTTTATTCCATTTAGTATGAATTAGTTGATTTTACTATGATGTAGTTTATTCCATTTAATATGAATTAGTTTATTTCATTTAGTATGAATTAGTTTATTCCATTTAGTATGAATTAGTTTATTCCAATTAGAAAGAATTAATTTATTCCACTTTGTATGAATTAGGTTATTCCACTTAGTATGAATTAGTTTATTCCATTTAGTATGAATTAGTTGATTTTACTATGATGTAGTTTATTCCATTTAGTATGAATTAGTTTATTCCATTTAGTATGAATTAGTTTATTCCAATTAGAATGAATTAGTTTTGTTCCACTTAGTATGAATTAGTTTATTCCACTTAGTATGAATTAGTTTATTCCATTTAGTATGAATTAGTTGATTTAACTATGATGTAGTGTATTCCATTTAGTATGAATTAGTTTATTTCATTTAGTGTGAATTAGTTTATTCCATTTAGCATGAATTAGTTTATTCCAATTAGAATGAATTAATTTATTCCACTTAGTATGAATTAGGTTATTCCACTTAGTATGAATTAGTTTATTCCATTTAGTATGCATTAGTTGATTTTACTATGATATAGTTTATTCCATTTAGTATGAATTAGTTTATTCCATTTAGTATGAATTAGTTTATTCCATTTAGTATGAATTAGTTGATTTAACTATGATGTAGTGTATTCCATTTAGTATGAATTAGTTTATTCCATTTAGTATGAATTAGTTTATTCCATTTAGTATGAATTAGTTTATTCCATTTAGTATGAATTAGTTTATTCCATTTAGTATGAATTAGTTTATTCCAATTAGAATGAATTAGTTTATTTCACTTACTATGAATTGGTTGATTCCGTTTATTTTTAAATAGTTTATTCCATTTATTAAGAATTAGATTATTCTACTTACTATAAATTGGTTTATTCCATTCACTATGAATTAGTTATTCCATCTACTATGAATTAGTTATTCCATCTACTATGAATTAGTTATTCCATTCACTATGAATTAGTTATTCCATTCACTATGAATTAGTTATTCCATTCACTATGAATTAGTTATTCCATTCACTATGAATTAGTTATTCCATTTACTATGAATTCGTTATTCCATTCACTATGAATTCGTTATTCCATTCACTATGAATTAGTTATTCCATTTACTATGAATTTGTTATTCCATTCACTATGAATTCATTATTCCATTTACTATGAATTCATTATTCCATTTACTATGAATTCGTTATTCCATTCACTATGAGTTAGTTATTCCATTTACTATGAATTTGTTATTCCATTTACTATGAATTCATTATTCCATTTACTATGAATTCGTTATTCCATTCACTATGAATTAGTTATTCCATTTACTATGAATTAGTTATTCCATTCACTATGAATTAGTTATTCCATTTACTATGAATTAGTTATTCCATTCACTATGAATTAGTTATTCCATTTACTATGAATTAGTTATTCCATTCACTATGAATTAGTTATTCCATTCACTATGAATTAGTTATTCCATTTACTATGAATTAGTTATTCCATTTACTATGAATTAGTTATTCTGTTCACTATGAGTTAGTTATTCCATTCACTATGAATTAGTTATTCCATTCACTATGAATTAGTTATTCCATTTACTATGAATTAGTTATTCTGTTCATTATGAGTTAGTTATTCCATTCACTATGAATTAGTTATTCTGTTCATTATGAGTTAGTTATTCCATTCACTATGAATTAGTTATTCTGTTCATTATGAGTTAGTTATTCCATTCACTATGAATTAGTTATTCCATTCACTATGAATTAGTTATTCCATTCACTATGAATTCGTTTATTCCACTCTGAATGAATTAGTTGGTTCTACTTACTATGAATGAATTTATTTCCGTTTTCATTTTGAAACAAATCACTGCATTTTTGTTGGAGCTTGAATGTAGAAAGGTAATTATGGCAAATATTTTATACTACAGTGTTTAAAGGCTGTCAAGATGACTAAGCATGCTATTGCTAATGCCTGGAGTGTTTTTCTCAGTGCTAATTCCTGGATTGCTTTTCTCAGTGTTAATGCCTGGAGTGTTTTTCTCAGTGCTAATGCCTGGAGTGTTTTTCTCGGTGCTAATGCCTGGATTGCTTTTCTCAGTGCTAATGCCTGGAGTGTTTTTCTCGGTGCTAATGCCTGGAGTGTTTTTCTCAGTGCTAATGCCTGGAGTGTTTTTCTCAGTGCTAATTCCTGGATTACTTTTCTCAGTGCTAATGCCTGGAGTGTTTTTCTCAGTGCTAATGCCTGGATTGCTTTTCTCGGTGCTAATGCCTGGATTGCTTTTCTCAGTGCTAATGCCTGGAGTCTTTTTCTCATGAATTTTAGGGTGTCTTCCATCATCACACCATTTCCTGAAGTCTCCCATGTACTCAAAAATTTTAGCGGAAAATGTAAGATTTTTATTTTTTTTTCACATTTTGGATCTAGTGTAATATTTTTAGAATAATACTTCCAGGAATCACATAACTGTGAACTAGCTAAAATACTACAATAAAATGTAGGTGCTTATTTCACTCTTTGATTCTTTTGGAATGGTCAGCTGGATTCATTGCCATAAGCTTGTTGAGGTAGATTATACTATGTGTTAGCAGACATTATTTGGACAATATTAAAGATGTTAACCGATTATGGCTGGATTACTAAAGAGTTAAATCAGCATAAAACAATAATCATTCTTTGAATCTCTCCACAATGTATGTTCTTCTTTGGTACTTAATTGTCAAGATTGATTCCAGTCTATACTGTGTATGATCAAAAGTAATATGGACAGGATCAAAGATGTTAATTAATTATGACTGGATTATTCAAGAGTTCAACTACCATCACACTGGGTCTGTTTGTCATTTAAAACCTCTCAAAATGTCTAAGTGTGCAAAAGCCAAAACAATAAAATCCAAGCAACCAAATATCACACAAAATTCAATTATAGTTGGAAACTGCAATTTCCCTCACTGCAATGAAGTTAACAGTACATGAATATGCATTTTGCTCTTCCTGAACAGCTGATCTTGAAGTCTGTTATTGTGGCAAGAGTGACATCATGCATCATGTAAACATTTCATCGCATGAAAGCAAATTAACTGCAACAACAAATATGCCATGTCTGCAAACTCTGCATCCAATGTGGCTAAAATTAAACATATCAAGATACTTTATAGCTGAACATAATCTCCCATCTTTGATAGCAGATCATTTTACAGATCTAGTCTAAATAATGTTCCCTATCTCATAAATCCCATAAATGTTCTCATGCAAACAGACTCCTCACATAGTGACTATTTTATTGTTCATAAGAAATTATAAGCTAAATAATAATAATAATAATAATAATAATAATAATAATAATAATAATAATAATAATAATAATAATAATAATAATAATAATAATAATAATAAAAAATAATGAATTGTACATATCATGAGTTACCATATTAAAATGCTAACAGTGACCAAAAGTTTTAGACAATATATGTGTTTGACATTATTATCAAAAACTGTATAGTAAACAGCTTCTATGAACACCACTAATTTTGATTTAATCCTTTGTAAACATGAATGTAAACCAGACTAAAGTTTATGTAACCCACTTCCATTGTAATCTGTAATGACTGGAATGAATAAGGTCTTTGTCTTTTTCTATAATAGTAGTAAGTGATAAAGAGTGGTGACAGTGATCATAATGACAACAAAAAAGATGTCAGCAAATTAGGTGTAAAGTCAAAAAATCTATGATGGTATAATGTATATGTTTGAGCTTCATGTGGAGAATTTTTACTGACATAAAAACAACATTAGACCTAGACACTAACAATTTTAAACAGTTCTGACTGGTAGGCAGCAATCCGAATCTACACACAGGCAGGATATGATTTAAACTTCTTTGTGGATTCACTAGAGATATACTAACATTGCCACATTCCAATGTAGACACTAAAAGTGACATCCTCTACTCTGAGGAAAATTTAGGCTCTGGATTCAGTAGCAGTACCTCATCTCCTAAGTGTAAAGATCAATTACATAGGTGAAGACTGCCACCATCATCATTGATCACTTAAATGCTACAAAAACTTGGGCTAAATATAAGAAGAGAGTGAAGTTACTGTCAAAGGACTTGGGCTAAATATAAGAAGAGAGTGAAGTTACTGTCAAAGGACTTGGGCTAAATATAAGAAGAGAGTGAAGTTACTGTCAAAGGACTTGGGCTAAATATAAGAAGAGAGTGAAGTTACTGTCAAAGGACTTGTGATAAATATAAGAAGAGAGTGGAGTTACTGTCAAAGGACTTGTGATAAATATAAGAAGAGAGTGAAGTTACTGTCAAAGGACTTGTGATAAATATAAGAAGAGAGTGAAGTTACTGTCAAAGGACTTGTGATAAATATAAGAAGAGAGTGAAGTTACTGTCAAAGGACTTGTGATAAATATAAGAAGAATGGCAACAAATTACTGTGAAAGAACTGATTTAATGAGATGATGTGCATATTTTAATACATAAAATATGTAGCTTTGTTCAAAAGTTGTAATTTTTGTCCATTTGCCTCTTAAAAATTGGGTCATTGAAAATTTTCCCTCTTTTGAGGTCAAAACTCAGACCAAATTTGGCAAATCCTGACATTACCTGTCTTTTCTGTTACATGTATGTGCTATTTTCTGCACTGAATATATGAATATTTAAATTTGTTGACCATATCACTGAGGGATCTCTGAGAATACTGGATCAGTCCTACAGGAATTAATAGCAAAGTGGTCCAAAAACATGTACATTGCATGTGCATTGTTCAGTTCAACCATGATGAGAGAGAGAGAGAGAGAGAGAGAGAGAGAGAGAGAGAGAGAGAGAGAGAGAGAGAGAGAGAGAGAGAGAGAGAGAGAGAGAGAGTATACCTCCTGTCTGTGTGGCAAGCTTCCACCATTGGCAAAGGGAGCTAACTCTTCTAACACATAATATACTTGATGAGGGTATTTGTTTAAGCTACAGAGTGCAATAATTACAGTTAGCTTTAATAATTAAATGCTCAATGAGAGAAGATGAATAACAACAGCAAATAACATCAATAATTAGGTCAAACTCTCTTCCTAAGCAAATAGGTTTGAATTCAACAAACACTGCATGCATATCTGTATACTAGGTTTATGCTAACAAATGGGGAAAAAAAACATGGTATGACTGCAGAAAGATGAGGTCTTTCTGTGTAAAACTGATGAGAGTTTGAAAAATTGTAACTGTTTCCCATCCAACTGCTCCATAAAGCATCAAGTAACCTACTGTGCTTTTACTAACTTTTCACTGGGTACCATTTTCATGGATTTTGTTGCTGCCCAGAACCCATACAAGAAATTAAACAAATCCAACACTCATTTTCTTATCAAAACATTGTTAAGAATCAACAAAACTATTTCAGAAGTCAATTTTGTTCCTGTAATCTGGCAATAAAATAATTTGATATCAGCCGCAATTATCCATTCAGCATAATCACAGATAAGGCTTTTGCGTTAACTAATATGGTAAGTTTTCATCTTCCACACTGGTCTTCATGACCCGTTTAGCACACCATCTGAAGAAGTGCGATTCTAATTCTTCTTTTTGTAGTCTTTATTATTATCAAATGTCCAGTGGTTACAGCTGGTTCATATATGATCATACATCAACCAAATAGGCGATTCTATAGTTTTTTGATTAGTTAGCATCTTCATTTACTCTTTGAATATTTATGCTGCCTGCTATGGGAATTGAGCAAGTGGCAGCTGGTCATGTGTTTGGTTCACATTTGGAATGATTACATTATCCAAACTAATTAGGATCTAAATTAAATTAATCACTCTTAAACCACAGCTTTAACGCCATGGTCATCAGAAAGTAGTGTAGGTCTAGCTTGATGAACAGTGTTTAAATTAAAATATCATGCACATGCACGCATATACTTAAATAACCAATTAACTTAGTATTGTTTGGCCGCATTTGTCTCCCTTTAATGCTGAGCACTCAGATGAAAACACTGTAAGTTACTGATCTTGACAAGTGTTCAATTTATATCATTACATGTGACAGCATTGTTTGAACTATAGAAACAACTGCTGATTGTTGTTGGTATACATTATTATTTTTGTATTCTTTATTTTGTCTTTGTAGAGGTTAATCCATGAAATTAAAATTTGAGCTACAAAAATTCAAACTTTGACAGACAAATCCACAAATTTAAGCAACCACAAAAATGACCTTTTTTAAAATAAAACCATAAAAATTTAGACTCATGAAAATGAATAAAATCACAGTACAAGCACGCACTGGAAAAATGGACTTTTCAAATCCTGAAATACTTCAATTGGAAGACTGCATATTTGTGGAAATTTCTCCAGGCATTTTGTAAATTGGTTTGATGTATCCTTACCCCCGACTGTTTGGAGACCCGTTCTGTCCAACTGGATGTCTTATCCTGGATGATGTCAAGGATTGCCACATAAAGGAACAGTATTTTCTTCATCCAGACCTCTTCCAATTCACCCTATACACAGAAAAAAAATGCTTAGTACTTCCAATCCACCCTATACACAGAAAAAATTGCTCAGTACTTCCAATTCACCTTATACACTGAATAAAAATGCTCAGTACTTCCAATTCACCTTATACACAGAAAAAAATGCTCAGTACTTCCAATTCACCTTATACACAGAACAAAAATGCTCAGTACTTCCAATTCACCTTGTACACAGAAAAAAATGCTCAGTACTTCCAATTCACCCTATACACAGAAAAAAAATGCTCAGTACTTCCAATTCACCCTATACACAGAAAAAAATGCTCAGTACTTCTAATTCACCCTATACACAGAAAAAATGCTCAGTATTTCCAATTCACCCTATACACAGAAAAATATGCTCAATACTTCCAATTCACCCTATACACAGAAAAAAAGATGCTTTGTACTTCCAATTCACCCTATACACAGAAAAAAATGCTCAGAACTTCCAATTCACCTTATACACAGAAAAAAATGCTCAGTACTTCCAATTCACATTATACACAGACAAAAATGCTCAGTACTTCCAATTCACCCTATACACAGAAAAAATAGTACTTCCAATTCACCCTATACACAGAAAAAATGCTCAATACTTCCAATTCACCCTATACACAGAAGAAAAGATGCTTTGTACTTCCAATTCACCCTATACACAGAAAAAAATGCTCAGTACTTCCAATTCACCTTATACACAGAAAAAAATGCTCAGTACTTCCAATTCACATTATACACAGACAAAAATGCTCAGTACTTCCAATTCACCCTATACACAGAAAAAATACTCAGTACTTCCAATTCACCCTATACACAGAAAAAAATGCTCAGTACTTCCAATTCACCCTATACACAGAAAAAAATGCTCAGTACTTCCAATTCACCTTATACACAGAAAAAATGCTCAGTACTTCCAATTCACCTTATACACAGACAAAAATGCTCAGTACTTCCAATTCACCCTATACACAGAAAAAATACTCAGTACTTCCAATTCACCCTATACACAGAAAAAAATGCTCAGTACTTCCAATTCACCCTATACACAGAAAAAAATGCTCAGTACTTCCAATTCACCCTATACACAGAAAAAAATGCTCAGTACTTCCAATTCACCCTATACACAGGAAAAAAAATGCTCAGTACTTCCAATTCACCCTATGACTGAAAAATACTCATTACTGAAAATCTTATTGTGATGTGAAAAGTAAATTCAGAAACAAAGATCATGTGATCCTTGAATCTTTATGACTCTGAGTCCTATAAAAAATTATTCAAAGTGTCAGTTAACAGCTTTATGAACAGTTTTTTTCCATCCTTTATAATGGTGTCATAAAATCTTGAATTTGGAAAAAAATATTTGCCATTTATGAAGTGCCTTGTTTATTTAAAAACAAGTAGTTGATCACAATTGTGAATGTACTAATATTGCAGAAATTTGCCGCAAAACATGAAGGAAACAGAATGGAAACATTTATGTGGAACTAAAATTCAGATCACTTATTTAGATGTTCTGCCATCTCATCTGTCCAGTTGATTAAATGTAACTTTGAATAAGTTAAAATTTTAGGGACAAAAAAATTATCTGTATGTGAGTTTGAATTATCCGAATGTGAGTTTAGATTATGTGTAAGTTTGTATTATTTATATGTAAGTGATTTTTGGATTATCTACATGTAAGTTTGAATTATCTGTATTTGGGTTTGGATTATCTGTATGTGAGTTTGGATTATCTGTGAGTGTGGATTATTTGTGAGTATGTATGTATGTATGTATGTATGTATGTATGTATGTATGTATGTATGTATGTATGTATGTATGTATGTATGTATGTATGTATGTATGTATGTATGTATGTATGTAGGTAGGTAGGTAGGTAGGTAGGTATGTAGGTAGGTAGGTAGGTAGGTAGGTAGGTAGGTAGGTAGGTACATATGTATGCACGCATGCATACATGTTTGTATATATGTATGTTTGGATTATCTGTATCTGAGTGGATAATCTCTATGTATGTGAATTAGGATTATCTGCATGTATCTGAATTTTGGATTATCTGCATGTATAGGAGTTTGGATTATCTCTATGAATTCGAATTTCCAATCAAAAATAACAAGCCACAGATTATAATCAACCATCAGAAGTTAAAACAATGTAATTGCATAGACCTTCCTGCATATCAACACTCACTCCTTTTGCCAAAGAAGGCATATGACAGGCTTTAGAAGCCAATCTTCTGGAAATTAATGCAATTCACCTCAACAACATGTTACAGCAGTGGTTATTGAAAGTCAGGGTCATATATCAACCAAGGGACCTCACTAATGATGGACATGATTTTTCTTTTGAAAGATCAAAATGCATAGAAAGTAAAAATTATGTTACTATAACAACACATGACATATGCAAGCATAATTTTCAAAAAAAAGGAATAATCCTGGTTTAACATCAACAACAATTTTTTAAATATTAAGATAAAGATCATAAAAATATATCACTGTCATGACCCAATATAACATTCTACCCCATAGCAAGCAAAAATAGGGCTATGTATTCTATCGCAGTTAAGAGGCTAATGAAAGAAAACATGTACATAAAAGTGAATGTTTTGTTGATTAAATCTGCTGATCTGATGTTAGAAAGGAAGTAAATTGGAATTGTGTAAATTTTACCTCATCACTCAGAAAGTGTATATAAAACTTCATTTACTTTACTTTGTGAGTGATTAGGTAAAATTTACACATCGAGAAATACCCAACCATGATGACTTAATCTTATAAATAAATAACATATACATTTCTGTTTTATACCTAACGAGTCAGAAGTATCATGGTTAAAGTATATATATATATATATATATATATATATATATATATATATATACTGTTCATGACATAAAGCTGGTTGATTAGAGACCAATATTTGAACTATTTTTTTTATTACACACAGATAACACTTACTTCAACTACACAGATAATACACTTATTTCTACAACATAAATACTGTATGGCTTATTTTTCATGTTTATTTCTTATACATGTGCTTTATTTTCACATTATTTTCAAATGATAATGCTGAAAAAAGTTTGATTTATACAACTGTTACAGTTAGCAACTTTTCTAGGGTTGCCATGGAAACATATTTTCCCAAAAAGGACAGTATGCAATATCTTGTTTAAAAGTTTGTAATGACTGCATGCCCCATATCAAAAGTCATTATACTCTGTTAATCAAAGTATACAAGTAATGACAATGCTGATGGCTTGGAGAACTCAGGTAACAGTGCATTAAACAGGATCAAAAAAATTAACTCAGACTTAGAAGAATTAATAAGAATCATATGCAAATTCTGATATTCTTCTAAATAAATATAATTCTCATTTTCAATGTTTGAAATCTTCTTTTTTATTATTTATAAAGGAATCATTTTTTTAAAAAATAAGAACAAATTTAATTAATTACCTTTCATGAATCTTCAGCTGTATAGACACCATCAAATGTCAAGCAATATCACCACTCTGAATAGTCACTTTGCAAGATTATAATTTGAGTTATGTCCCTTTAATTAAGGTTGCAGTGAAAACCATAGAAAATGTCTTCATTTTAGAATCATAAACTACTTTTAGCCCCAGAAAGAAGACAGTATACTATATGTTTTGAGTGATAAAATTCCTCCAAGTCAAAAAGCATGAGGGAAAAGCTTAAAGGAGATTTATTCTACATATCCAGCATCTGCTACAAATGCAAGCAACCTACTGTTTCTCCAGTCAATCCTGAACACAGGCTATCACACATGTTTGGCATAATTTCCTGGAAAACAATGAAAAGACAAATATAGAAAAATTAATATCTCCTACAAAACTGCATCAAGATAGAAAAAATTAATTACCTAATATTTTTTTATGATTTAAATACTTGGTAATATCATTTTGAACACATAAATAAAAACATTAATTTAAATGTCCCATAGAAACTGAAAAGGATCACTTAAATACCATATAGAAACTGAATAGGATGATTTAAGCACATTGAACAGGACTTAAAAACCTTATATAAACTGAATAGTATGGCTTAAATACCTCATATAAACTGAATAGGCTGACTTAATTACCTCATATAAACTGAATAGTATGGTTTAAATACCTCATAGAAAATGAATAGGATGACTTAAATACCTCTTATAAACTGAATAGGATGACTTAAATACCTCATATAAACTGAATAGGGTGACTTAAATACCTCATATAAACTGAATAGGCTGACTTAATTACTTTATAGAAACTGAATAGGATGGCTTTAATACCTCATATAAACTGAATAGGCTGACTTAATTGCCTTATAGAAACTGAATAGGATGATTTAAATACCTCATATAAACTGAATAGGATGACTTAAATACCTCATATAAACTGAATAGGATGACTTAAATACCTCATATAAACTGAATAGGATGACTTAAATACCTCATATAAACTGAATAGGATGGCTTAAATACCTCATATAAACTGAATAGGATGACTTAAATACCTCATATAAACTGAATAGGATGACTTAAATACCTCATATAAACTGAATAGGATGACTTAAATACCTCATATAAAATGAATAGGATGACTTAAATACCTCATATAAAATGAATAGGATGACTTAAATACCTCATATAAACTGAATAGGATGACTTAAATACCTCATATAAACTGAATAGGATGAGTTAAGCACATTGAATAGGATGACTTAAATACCTCATAGAAACTGAATATGATGGCTTAAATACCTCATATAAACTGAATAGGATGACTTAAACACCCCCATAAAAACTGAATAGGATGACTTAAATATCCTCATATCAAATTAATAGGATGGCTTAAATAACCCATATAAATTTAATAGGATGGCTTAAATAATCATTATAAATGTAATAGGATGACTTAAATACCACATTTAAATTGAACAGGCAACTTGAACATTCCATATAAATTGAATAGGAAGACTTAAATATAACAATTGAATGGGATGCTGTTTAGATCCCAGTACTGCACCAGGCCATCAATCTTTCTTGCACTGCAAAATGCTATGACAAGAAAATGAAAATAGGGGCTTTCAGTTATATGGGAGCAGAATCAAGAATGGAAACAAAAAAATTATTTTCCAAAATAACACAGAAACTCTCATTACATGCATAAAAGTATGGAAATCTTAAAATGTCATTGGACTAGTTTATCAGTTCATCTTGTACTGTTTCCAGCAAAAGATGCAAAATGTGAAGAATTGTTACATGTATTTAAATGAAATAATTTATTGATATATGATGGGGCATGTGCAATTATTCAGATATATACATGTCAGTTACCATTCACACATGCTTACCATTCACCCATACTCAGTGCAAAGTCTGTGTAACACATGCTAAGTGCAAAGGTTGTCTAACACATGCTCAATGCAAAGGTTGTCTAACACATGCTCAATGCAAAGGTTGTCTAACACATGCTCAATGCAAAGGTTGTCTAACACATGCTAAGTGCAAAGACTGGGTAACACCTGCTCAATGCAAAGGCTGGGTAATACTATAGTATTGTCTAGGAAAATAACTTTTGAAACTTGAGCCAAGGGAGTTAATACATACCTCCTGATGCAGCATGCCCTTACAACAGGCCTGTACATAGTCCAACATATTCTCTAAACTCTGGACTGAGGCTGGAAAACCCTTGTCATTCAAAAAGTGCAGCATCTCCATCTCTGTCAAATAAAATAATGATATTTCAGTGGCAATTAATTACACATCAGTTAAGGATTAAGATCAATGATGTGAGTTGTTTTCAAATATCCAAATAGCATATGTGGCTTAAAAAGTTGTTGCTATGAACATATGTGTGGCTTAAAATGTTGTTTCTATGAACATGTGTGTGGATTTAAAAAGTTGTTATGAACATGTTCATGGCTTAAAAAGGTTGATATGAACATGTGTGTAGCTTAAAAAGTTGTTGTTATGAACATATGTGTGGCTTAAAAAGTTGTTGCTATGAACATGTGTGTGGATTTAAAAAGTTGTTATGAACATGTTCATGGCTTAAAAAGGTTGATATGAACATGTGTGTGGCTTAAAAAGTTGTTATGAACATGTTTATGGCTTAAAAAGGTTGATATGAACATGTGTGTGGCTTAAAAAGTTGTTGCTATGAACATGTGTGTGGATTTAAAAAGTTGTTATGAACATGTTCATGGCTTAAAAAGATTGATATGAACATGTGTGTAGCTTAAAAAGTTGTTGCTATGAACATGTGTGTGGATTTAAAAAGTTGTTATGAACATGTTCATGGCTTAAAAAGGTTGTTATGAACATATGTGTGGCTTAAAAGTTGTTGCTATGAACATGTGTGTGGATTTAAAAAGTTGTTATGAACATGTTCATGGCTTAAAAAGGTTGATATGAACATGAGTGTGGATTTAAAAAGTTGTTATGAACATGTTCATGGCTTAAAAAGGTTGATATGAACATGTGTGTAGCTTAAAAAGTTGTTGTTATGAACATATGTGTGGCTTAAAAAGTTGTTGCTATGAACATGTGTTTGGTTTTAAAAAGTTGTTATGAACATGTGTTAAGCTTAAAAAGTTGTTGTTATGAACATGTGTGTGGCTTAAAAAGTTGTTATGAACATGTGTTAAGCTTAAAAAGTTGTTGTTATGAACATGTGTGTGGCTTAAAAAGTTGTTGCTATGAACATGAGTTTGTCTTTAAAAAAATGTTGCTATGAACATGTGTGTGGCTTAAAGTGGATTTTAAAGTTATTGAAATGAGGATGAGAGTGGCTTAGATAGTTGTTGCTATGAACATGCATGTGGCTTAAAGTGGATTTTGAAGTTGTTGAAATGAGGATGCAAGTGGCTTAGATAGTTGCTGATATGAACATGTGTGTGGCTTAAAGTGGATTTTAAAGTTATTGAAATGAGGATGTGAGTGGCTTAAATAGTTGCTGATATGAACATGTGTGTGGCTTAAAGTGGATTTTAAAGTTGTTGAAATGAGGATGCGAGTGGCTTAGATAGTTGCTGATATGAACATGTATGTGGCTTAGAAAGTTGCGACTAAGAACATGTGTCTTAACAAGTTGTTGCTGTGAATACATGTGTGGTTTGAAATGTCACTGCTATGAACATGCGTGTGTTTAGAGATGATCCTGTTCTGCCACATAGCTTGCTTAATAATACTGAGGGATAATTAATATTCAATAGTGAAGATAATTGCTGGAAAAAGAAAACAATAAGTAATCAGAAATATCATCCTCCCCCAATACCACATCAACATCCTCCTCCTCCTCTTCCTCATCCTCATTATTATCATCATCATCATCCACAAATAACACTACCCTTACTACAGTAAACCCAGTCATAAATCCCATGTTGAGAGACCTTTGTCCAAGTATGCAGATCTAATAACCTCCTTTAAGCAAGTGACTAGAGCTTGTAGGGCTCTGTCTTGGCTGTAGAAGGAAGAGCCTTTTTATGTCTGCCATGGAATTCATCTGTGTGCTTCAGACAGCATTTGAGTGTGCACACCAGATCCAATAGCTTCACCTCCTTGGATTGAACGAAAAAAGGTTGCATTATTAATATGACTGAGTCCTCACAATGGAACTGCACATAGTTCAGTCCCACAAACAATGCATGAGGCTCACTCACCCTACAAGCTGAAAAATATGCTATTAAAAATGAATTCTTGTATGATAACTGCTTCAGAAAAGATGGAAGATAACGGCTTTTGAACTTAGGCAAGTTCAGCGATATCAAGACAAAGGAAAGATTCCATCTTGGGAATGAGGTGAGTGAGCATGTTCAGGATCTGTTGAAACTAGACAAGTCAGGATCTGTTGAAACTAGACAAATCAGGATCTGTTGAAACTAGACAAGTCAGGATCTGTTGAAACTAGACATGTCAGGATCTGTTGAAACTAGACAAGTCAGGATCTGTTGAAACTAGACAAATCAGGATCTGTTGAAACTAGACAAGTCAGGATCTGTTGAAACTAGACAAGTCAGGATCTGTTGAAACTGGACAAGCCATATTTATTTGTTGAGCCCAATATCATCTCTTCCATTTGTCTAAACTTGTCTGAGATCATGGGATAGTATCACTTGTTTGTGATAGGGTCTAGTTGCTTGTCTTCATAGAGGAAAAGACATCAGTTTCAGGATGGAAGAGAAGAGCAGTGTAACATCATTAACAACAGTTGTTGAAAATGCTGGTCATAAATAAAACCAGCATTAGTTGGCCAAATATAGTGCAGCCTCAATGGATTGATAGAGAGACCATTCCATATGAAATAACTGGTTTGTACTTGATAATAAGTCAGACAAGACATTGAGCCTGCCCAGAAATTGTCATACTTGTATGTCTGTATGATGTTGGGCACACCAATAAGTCAGTTACATACCATAACACAAAGGTCTGGTGATTTTATTTCCCCTGTTTGATGAGAAAGTTAACTACAACCAAAATGGCCACCACTATCAGAACTGTCTTCTCTTTGATGCATTCCACCCAAACATGGAAGGCACAAAGAATGTCCTTCATCTCTAGGAGACTGATATGAAAGAGCCTGCTGTTGCAATGTCCACTGGTTGCTAACCATCATAAACTCTGATAGCAAGTGTGCCTCCTACCAACCTGACAAACTGGCATCTGCACAGGTAATACAAGCTACTTCCTGTGTTGCCAATGAAACTGGCAGTGTTTGATTTGGTACTTCTGTGTTGCCAATGAAACTGGAAGTGTTTAATTTGGTACTTCCTGTATTGCCAATGAAACTGGAAGTGTTTGATTTTGGTTGAGAAGTTTTTTCATACAATGGACCAGAACTTAGAAAATGTTTTGCAGTATATCACCCAGTAACTCTACTGGAACAGTTGCTGTGTAGGAGGACATCTTCAAATCGGGTATGGTGCAGTACAACATCATGGTGAAGGTCCAAATGCTGAGATTACAGCCAAATGGAAGGGTATTGACTTGATATACTTCTCATGTTAGGAAAGGTGTTTATGTGAATAGGCATGAGGAAATGTGCATTTGACAGGTTGAGACTGATTTTATGTATCTGTCATGTTCTGCCAACTTACTGACATACATGTACATTGCTATTTCTATACTGACTTACTGATATACATTGCTATTTCTATACTGACTTACTGATATACATTGCTATTTCTATACTGACTTACTGATATACATTGCTATATCTATGCAGACTCACTGATATACATTGCTATATCTATGCAGACTCACTGATATACATTGCTATATCTATACTGACTTACTGATATACATTGCTATATCTATGCAGACTCACTGATATACATTGCTATATCTATGCAGACTCACTGATATACATTGCTATATCTATACTGACTTACTGATATACATTGCTATATCTATGCAGACTCACTGATATACATTGCTATATCTATACTGACTTACTGATATACATTGCTATATCTATGCAGACTCACTGATATACATTGCTATATCTATACTGACTTACTGATATACATTGCTATATCTATGCAGACTCACAGACATACATTGCTATATCTATGCCAACTTACTGACATACATTGCTATATCTATGCTGAACTTCAGGGAAGCAATATACTGAGTCTACTCAAGTCTATTGCAGGTTTCATTTTTCCATTGGTTTATGTAACCAGACAAAAGTCTGGATTAGGAATGAAGGGAGTCTATCTCCACCACATTCTTGATAGGCAAAAGCTCTTTCTACTTCTGTAAGACATATGTCTTTGTGAAATCACTTCTGATCTGCATAATGAAATGAAATGATGAACTTGGAGTGAGATGAATGAACAAATTCAAAACTACTCTAAAACAATTTGCACGGTCCAATCTTTTGTCAGAAATAGTTTGATCTATGTCTGCTGTAACAGAATAAGTCAGGTACCAAAAGAGGATCATCATCAGTGGAGAAGAATGGCAAGCCATTGACAGTTGATGGGTAGCATGGGGAACAACAAACCTTTTCTCTCCCCCCTTCCCTACCTGCTTGTTAAAATTGAGGCATTATGGCTGCCTATAACCTGCCTGGCCACAAAAATGTTGTGGTATTTCAGTCAAAGATCATTCCTTCTCTGCTATGCCTCCTAATATGGTCACAGTGAGACAGAGGCTTGCATAGAGAGTTCAGAGGTCAATTGTTATGCAGAGTACAGCCTCAATTCAACCTACAATGAGGTAAGAACCAAAAAAGAGGGAGCAAATATCACCACATGGAGGGCATCTCTTCTTATCAATCTGTGGTGACAAGAGAAAGTTAGGACATCCACCATCATGTGGTGACAAGATCTAATGACCATATGGTCACTCCTGACCCTCTGGATTAGGCAAAAAATTTGCAAATGTTGAGACGTTGAGTGAGGAGGAAGTCAACAAAACATTCCCAACCAACTTGTCTGTCAACTTTATTTCATAGTGAAGGAGATAGTTTGATGGGTGTAATAGCCTTGTCTGAGCTAGGTACATCAAAATGATAAAAATTGGTGGATTCTACCAAAGTGCTGACAAAGTTGTAGGCAACTGACATACTGAAAAACAGCCTTCAAATTTATGGCATTACAAAATTCATCTGAGAGATGCATAATAATTTCTACAGTATCTGACAACTTTGGTAAAATTCTGAAGAATGAATTTTCATTACCTTCATGAATTTCTGCTGAGGTCTTGACCTTGACCTTGACCTTGTATGTAGTATAGACTGACATTGAAGAAAGCATTCTGGAGAGGCGACATTCTACACGTTTTTGATTGCCAATTTGAAAACATATTCTGTCTTTTTTTATGTTTGGATCAGAATCATCAGGCAAGTTTGTGTCACCCGCTTACTGACAGTTGGGTTGTCTTCCTCCTTGTATATTCAGCTTCTAAGGGTGTGGTTGTATCTGTTGGACATGCTTGTAGAGCCAACTGAGTCATCTACAGTATAGATCATGCTTGTAGAGCCAACCAAGTCATGTACAGTACAGATCAGGTTTGTAGGGCCAACTGAGTCATGTACAGTATAGATCATGCTTGTATAGCCAACTGAGTCATGTACAGCAAAGATCATGCTTGTAGGGCCAACTGTTTCATGTACAGTATAGATCATGCTTGTAGAGCCAAGTTAAGTACAGTATAGCTCATGCTTGTAGGGCCAACTGAGTCATGTACAGTATAGATTATGCTTGTATAGCCAACTAAGTCATGTACATTATAGATCATGCTTGTAGAGCCAACTGAGTCATGTGCAGTACAGATCAGGTTTGTAGGGCCAACTGAGTCATGTACAGTATAGATCATGTTTGTAGGGCCAACTGAGTCATGTACAGTATAGATCATGGCCTGGCTAGGGAAAGCCAGTCAGTTGGTCCAAACGAGATGGCTCCAAACTTGATGCCAGTTTGCCATGTGCTGTATCATGGATATGGCAGGTCCATTTTGTCTGCTTTGCATGGGATGCTATCTCAATGGGATCTAATGAGCAATGTGCTTTTCATCAGTCCAAGATGACAGATTCATGACAATAGAAACTTTAAATTGATGGGCAGACTGGTTGGTCAGCAACTTGGAGAGCATACAGCCAATGAATGTAATAGTGCATGATTTTCTTCAACAGTTTTAAGTCTAGGCAAGGGCAGGGATAGAGACTTATGCCTAGTGGGCCATCAAACTGAGTTGAAAATTGCCCAGTGGGCCATCAAACTGAGTTGAAAATTGTTCAATGGGCCATCAAACTGAGTTGAAAATTGCCCAGTGGGCCATCAAACTAAGTTGAAAATTGTCCAGTGGGCCATAAAACCGAGTTAAAAATTGCCCAGTGGGCCATCAGAGTTGAAAATTGTCCAGTGGGCCATCAAACAGAGTTGAAAATTGTTCAGTGGGCCATCAAACTAAGTTGAAAATTGTCCAGTGGGCCATCAAACTAAGTTGAAAATTGTCCAATGGGCCATCAAACTGAGTTGAAAATTGTCCAGTGGGCCATCAAACTGAGTTGAAAATGGTCCTAGTTTCATCCAACTCACTTATCAACAGTGAAGACAACAGAGCTTGCTACAGTATGTGTATGATAAGCAATTCCAATAAAGCTTGATCAAAATCTATTGAATCTGAGATGGTCATTCATGTAGTAGGCACTGTTGAAGGTATCTACATTTAGTGTGCATTATCTCAATATTTGCATAAAAGTGCTCAACAATTCAAAATTTGAATGAATGCTTATTATTTTAGGTTCAAAAATTTAGATTGTGTTCTTTTTTGCAGCATTATAATTTTCACGACACTGGACCAAGCATCTTCTGCATAAATTAGACATATTCACCATGCGTTACTAAGGACCACTAAAAATAAGTGAGTGCCATCTTTGTTAAATACCTGGAAGATCAGTGGGGAGGCAGCACTGTTTAATGGCTAAATACTCGTTCAAAAATAGCATTGAGAACAACTGTCAATAAACAGCTTTTACTAATACAATTGTTTGCTTATTGGTATGAGTTACCTTTATTTTCAAAATAGGCCAATTAAGATCATCAAAAACCCATAAATCTGCACCTCGTTGTGTATCTTAAAAAAATTTTGTATTATGAATAATGAACATTCCTTTTCTTAAAAAGACTGAAGACATTTATTTTGTCAAACAAGCATCAACATTGAAACTAAATCTTTTAAAATTGTTTTATTAGTCAAATACTGACAATATGATTTCAATGCAAGTAATAGTGAAACTTCTGCTAAACATTTGTGGAATCTCTAACTGCAAATCAGGAATTTTAAGTTTACTAGAAACTTTGAAACTCTCTTCTCCATCATGAAGCATAGCTGTGAAACAAAGCTTTTCATTCACCATGTACTCCTTTCAATTGTTTGCCTTGCTCTTTCTGAATGAACAATTCAATGGGAACCCAATGTCAATGCAACTATCATAAAATGGTCATAACAAGATTTTCAGGATGGTCACCATTTCAGTCATTCTGCAAGGTCATATCACCACCATTTTGTTTTGTTTAAACATATTTTATTGCCACAATATAATACAATAGGATTGGGCACAATATGATACAATGGGATTGGGCACAATAAAATACAATAAAATTTGGGCACAATATGATACAATGGGATTGGGCACAATAAAATACAATAAAATTTGGGCACAATATGATACAATAGGATTGGGCATAATATCATACAATAGGATTGGGCACAATATGATACAATTGGATTGGGCATATGATACAATAGGAATGGACATAATATTATACAATAGGATTGGGCAAAGTATGATACAATGGGATTGGGCACAATATGATACAATTGGATTGGGCATATGATACAATAGGAATGGACATAATATTATACAATAGGATTGGGCAAAATATGATACAATGGGATTGGGCAAAATATGATACAATGGGATTGGACACAATATGATTGGGTACAATATGATACAAAAGGATCAGGCATAATATGATACAATGGGTTTGGGCACACATTTTAACAACTTGGATTAGCTATCTTCAATAGAAGTGTGAGTAAAAATCCCATTTTAATATAACCATCCAATATAAAGGAGTAACAATGGTCATCCATTAAAATGAAGTAACAATGACAAGAATTTTACGAAAGCCATCATAGCAGCCATATTGGATGGTAGAGGAGCAACATTTTCATGGGAACAAACTAGACTTCTGGATGAAACTGTGAACCTTTTTGATGATCTTTTTCTATGCAAATTTTGTCTATAGAACCAGATGCAGGATCACTGCATAAGTTTTTGTGGTCTTCAACCATTAGACTTCAAAACGCTGAAAACAATAACTTTAACTAGGTTTTAGGCAGGCATACGTCTTATACTACATCCAGGGCATATAATATCTATAGTCTAATGAGAGAGACATGTACTTACTCAGTCCAGGGTATATGATGTGTATGGTCTAAAGAGAGAGACATGTGCTTACTCAGTCCAGGGCATATGATATGTATAGTCTAATGAGAGAGACATGTGAATACTCAGTCCAGGGCATATAATGTGTATAGTCTAATGAGAGAGACATGTGCTTACTCAATCCAGGGCATATGATATGTATAGTCTAATGAGAGAGACATGTGAATACTCAGTCCAGGGAATATAATATGTATAGTCTAATTAGAGAGACATGTGAATACTCAGTCCAGGGAATATAATATGTATAGTCTAATTAGAGAGACATGTGAATACTCAGTCCAGGGAATATAATATGTATAGTCTAATTAGAGAGACATGTGCTTACTCAATCCAGGGCATATGATGTGTATCATCTGATGGGCAAGATCGGAGAGACATCTGAGCGATGGATATCGCAACTGCTGTGTATCAAACTGACTTGGCAGGATACAAAAAAACTTGGAATAATTTCCAAAAAACTCATACAGTTCTTCTGATGCAATGGATTCCTTTATTATTTTCTGCTCATAAACTGCAAGAAAGCAAAAGAAATCAACATTAGTGAGACACATATGATTCTGCAATGCACTGTCTCTTTTGCTGTCTGTATTTTAAATCATGTATTTCACCACATATAAGACTTGAAAGAATATGTCATGCAATTTGACTTAATACATGTATAATGTAATCCCTCCCCAATTCAGAATTAAAAAAGCAATCTCTCCTCATATCAGACTTGAAATAATCTATCTTTCATCATATTAGACTTGAAATATGGTACTACTTCCAATAACAGAGTTGAAATAATGAATAATTTCTGATATCAAACTGGAGAAACCTAAACAGAAAACCTAATTATAATTTCTTAATGCTAGAATTAGCACCAGGAAAGTGGTATCTACCTTACATAGTCATTTATAAGCTGAGTCCAACTGCAAACAGCATAGACCCTGATTTGCTATCACATAATGCAAATCAAGGTTTATGTTGCTCTACTTATTTGATGTACTCCTATAACTGGATAGACCCTGATTTAGCACTGAACAATGTACCTACAAATCAGGGTCTGAGTTGTTTGCTCTACCAATAAAAATTCATACACCCTGATCTAAGATTGAATAATGTCCCTACAAATCAGGGTCTATGTTGTTTGCTCTACCGATAAAAATTCATACACCCTGATCTAAGATTGAATAATGTCCCTACAAATCAGGGTCTATGTTGTTTGCTCTACCGATAAAAATTCATACACCCTGATCTAAGATTGAATAATGTACCTACATATCAAAGTCTATGTTATTCACTGAACGTATTACTCCTAACAAACTGCATGTCCAGATCTGCCAGCCAATCAATTGACCTGAACTTGTAATTGAATATATCATAATGTAACAGTTATTTATGCAACATATAAAAAAACTCACAAGGGTCCTAGAGGATTACTTTTGTACAAGCTAGGGATGGTGGTGTTTACCACCAAAATCAAAACATTATTAGCATTTTTTCAGGATGAATGTTTTAGGAAAGATTAAAATACTTAATTTTTTTATTTGCTTATTATGCTACTTATTATTGTGCTACTTTTTGGCAAATATTTTTCAAAAACAAGATGTAGTTATTAAAGCAAGATTAAAATGCTCTCTGCAAATTTTAGCAAACCTCAACTTGTGGTTACAGTGATATTTTCCTTCTGTAAAGGAGGTAACATACTTGGAGGAGTATATTAAGAAAATAGTATCAATACCTTTTGTTCTGTTAGTTACTGAGGCACAAGGGTGATAATCATCGCTTTGTACACCTGGGAAGATGCTAATCAATTCCAAGGCTGCCAGCACTTCATTTGTTATATCTGGAGTTGTATCCTCTCTTTGTTCCTACAAGAAAATGCAAACATCAATGTAAAGGCAAGCATCAGTAAAGATAAAAGCAGATGTCAACATAAATGCATTTAGTGTCAAAGATAAATACATTACATTAACTCAAATAAATGCATTATAGTAACATTAACAAAGATAAAAGCAAACATTAACACAGATAAATGTTGCTGTTGTTGTTGTTGTTGTTGTGGGGATTAACGCCATTGTTCAGCACACAATAGGCTATATATGGCGGCCAGTATTAATGGTGGAGGAAGAAACCGGGAAATCATCGGAAAGAACCACAGACTCATGAGAAGCTACTGGCAAGCTTTCTCACATATCCACATTCACTGAGTGCTAGACTTGAACCCACACAAACAGAGGTGAGATGGCAGTGATCCGTGATGGACAGCACTTTAGACCACTTGGCATACATCAACACAGATAAATGTATACATCATAAAGGCATATATAAACACAGATAAATGCATACATAAACACAGACAAATGCATCCACTAACACAGATAAAGTGATAATATATTAAATTTTAATTTATGCACAGATAAAGTGATAATTTATTAAATTTTGGTTTATTCACAACTTAAATATCTTGAGTTATTGTAAGAACACATTACCAGTGTTGCAATGGGGTTTGTCTGATAAAAAAGACTGTCTAAAAAAGACTGCCACCGGTGGTGGGGTAAGATGATGTAATGTCAAATTATATGGCTTAGCCAGTGGGTAACACTTGGATAGGGTTGATGAAAATGTACTTTCAAATTGAGAGGCAGACCTGGGAATCATGCAGGAAACTGTTGTTAGCCTCTTGCTGGAATCAGGAACAAATGTAGAGACTATATAGTAAAATTAATTATGTTCTATGGCCTGCTGTTTCATGGGTTGTGAAATGTGGAGGAGTGTTGAGCAGAACTATTCCCATTGGTTGGCATTGGCAGCAGAATTCAAAGAGCCAATCAAATTAGATAACATTGCAAGATCATACAGAGTACCATGTGATCAGTCACTTCTTTGGTTTTTCAAATGTACATACAATGAATGTTAGAGTTTCACTTCTCTGGCTTTTCAAAGGTACAGACAATGGATTTTAAGTCTGCATCAAACTTTTCTATGGATTTGTGCTGGATTTGTACTGGGGCTTTGCAAAGAAACAGACATTGGATTTTGAGTCTCTGCATCAAACTTTTCTTAATGATATGTACTGGTGGTCTGGTGTCTTTCCACATTGTGCAAACTGATTTTCTTCTCATGTTCCCGATGTGAACAGTTAACAGTCAAGTTGATCCTCTTGCTCGCCAGAAACAGCCAAGTAAAACGTCAGACATTACTGGAGAAATGGTCTCTGCCAAACCTAGACAAGAACTTTCTATTTCAAGATGTTCAATTCAGCTCAGGAGTAATGAATTCTCAATTTCTTTGTTCAGGGCATGTAGCACAATGGTGTTAATGATAATGACATGGTTCTCAGATCAGATATTGTCTAGTTCCTGAATTACATCATCAGACACCATATTTGTGTTCAGCAAGCAGATTTATCGTTGGCTTTATATATTGTGTTTGAAATTTGAAATACATTCACTAAATATTAAGATACTTTTACGAACGGTACATCTGTAAACTGAACGCAAGTCAAGCTTTCTGTTTGTGGTTTGACTTTGACTTTCCTACTGTGTGCCTGGTTAAACAGGATAAAATTTGTCGTTCAGGTAAACTGAGCAGAAAAGCATCTGCTAGTGATCTTATCAGAAAGTGCCTTCATTGCATCCTATTATTTCAACAGTGACCCAATTGTCAATGATCGTATCAGATTTGCAAAATACTGACACATTATCTGAAAGTGTTTCACTCCTTGATTGACTCTAGGGATAGTGGCATGAGGGAAGCTTGGACCAAGCTGACACAGTATTCCTTAGGGCATGTAGAATCATTGCTGCAGGAGGTTCCTGTCATTGACAACAATGCAATCCACAGGAAGTTCCATCTCTTCAGTGATAATCACAATATACGAGGCAGAACCCTTGTCATTCCTGGAGACAGTGCATCATAATCTTTGCCAACAAAAGAAGGTGCACACATTCCTCCCACTTTCCCATTATGCAGAGGAAATTCCAGTACACTTCCCAAAATCTTTGGACATAAAATTACAACTGGGAGTAATAACACTGTCCATTTTTAGTAAAAATTGCTCTTTCTCCATGTTCCATGGAGACTTACAGGGGTAGTTGAAAACATTACACCTATTTCTTCAGTCACTTTAAAACTCCACAGCATTATATTTTTTCTTCATTTGTTCCACAATGCAATTTTCATTACACATCTTTTTGAAAAACACTGCATAATCTTGGATCAGCTCAAAATATATTCTTTACAGGAATCAACCTTAGCATAGGTTTAGTTAAGAGGGTATCAGCCCATAATACATTTGCAAGCTGGGATTCAGCCTAGCACATAATCTACATAAGCTGGAATCAGTCCAGAATACAATTTAATGCTGGGATAAGTCCAGAATATAATTTAATGCTGGGATCAGTCCAGAATATAATTTAATGCTGGGATCAGTCCAGAATGCAATTTAATGCTGGGATCAGTCCAGAATACACTGTAGCATTTATTTTTAAACAGGAAAAGTAATAAGAATATTCATTTATGCAGGGGATCTGCCTAGCTCTAGTACAGGAATTAGCCCAGAATGCATTTTATGTGGGAATCAGCTGAGATTCTGGCTAGCACTTAGCTCTAGTCCACACATCTGGGATCAGCCCAGAATACATTCTATGTGGGAATCAGCCAATCATACATTTAGTTAAAATGGGATCAACTCATAATACATTAGCAAGCTGGGATTTAGTGTATTTATAACTACTGGGTTAGCACTGTGACCACTACTTCTTAGATCTTGAGGGGGAGTTTCCCATAACTAGGCATTGTGCTGAGTAAAACTTTACTACATACTTGTCCCTGGGCCAAAAAACACAGATTTACATGGGAATAAATCTGAGTGCATTGTCTACCATTAACAAGCACCAAAGTTCAAAATCACTTAACATTTATCTTGCATCATATATGGGTAATTTTTCTACTTGATACCAGTCTAGAACAAGTCCCAAAGACACCCAACTTGATTTTTTAATGCTGTAGGTACCTGATGTAAGCTTTATACTAATGTGGGTAAAAACCATGACCATATTATCTTTAAGATTCACACATAACCCTCAATTTTTTAATGGTTTTTGTAGTTTTCAGTAAATTTTATTGTCAATTTGAGGTGGAGAAAGTTTCCCTTTTAGCGAGTTACACATCTTAGAAGTTAAGAAGCAAAGAATTTCAAAATTTCTCACATGATCAGGGAATGTTTCAACTGCATGTCCATTTGTATCACCATAATGAATATTGCCATTTATTGATAAGTATGATACAAGCATATCATCATGATAAATGTTGCCATTTATTGTAATTTCTTTGACATTGATTTGCTCTCTGGGAGATAAGGTTGGTTCTATATACAAATCGGTGACTTTGATATGGTCTCTGGGAGACTTCTACATACAAATAATTTCCTTTGATTGATATGGTGTCTGGGAGATGGAGAAGGCTTTACACTTAAACCAATGACTTAGAACAATTACTCTAATATATACTTTATATCATATTTTTGCAGATGACTTTATCTATTTTGATTTATGCATTTATCTATGTTGAGGTATGTACTGATGTATGATAATGTATTTCTTTATTTGTGTTGATGTATGCAGTTATCTGTGGTACTGTATGCAGTTATCTGTGGTACTGTATGCAGTTATCTGTGGTAATGTATGCAGTTATCTGTGGTACTGTATGCAGTTATCTGTGGTACTGTATGCATTTGTCTGTGTATTGTATTCTGGGCTGATCCCAGCTCAAGTAGAATTGGTGTTAGGCAGAATCTTAGCTTACTGTAAAAGCAAGATTTCCAATTGGTGCTAGGTTGATCCCAGCATTACATTGTATTCTGGGCTGATCCCAGCTCAAGTAGAATTGGTGCTAGGCAGAATCACAGCTCAGAGTAAAAGACTGATTTCCAATTGGTGCTAGGTTGATCCCAGCATTACAGTGTATTCTGGGCTGATCCCAGCTCAAGTAGAATTGGTGCTAGGCAAAATCCCAGCTCAGAGTAAAAGACTGATTTCCAATCAGTGCTAGGCTGAAACAAGCATTACAGTGTATTCTGGGCTGATCAAGTAGAATTGGTGCTAGGGTGATCCCAGGTCAAGTAAAATCTGTGCTAGGCTGATCCCAGCATTCAAGTGTATGCTGGGCTGATCCCAACTTAAATATATTACGAGCAAGGTTGATTCCATCATGCTAATGTATTCTGGGCTGATCCCATCTTAATCAAGTCTATGCTAGGTTGATCCCTGTATAAGAGTATATTCTGGGTTGATCCCAGATTTGCAGAATAGAGCTAGGCAGATCCCAGCATAAAGCAAATATTTTTATATTTTTCCTATTTATAACTGTAAAAAAAGTGTATTTAATGGGCATAACATTTTTGTTATTAGTATAGCTTATGAGTATCCAATTGGGGAAAAATGACAAATTGAATTTGATATTAAATTATCAAATGAGAGCCCCAAAGAGGATGCCAGTTTGTAATGTGAAAATCCATATGGAAGGACTTTTGTCCAAAGCACATGATACTAATGTATGTACACAACTGTTGTTGAGGAGATAGGAGATGGTTAGGGTGAAATCCGATGTATCGTGCATTGCATGATGAAACCATCATTCTACAGTCCTAATTAGATGGTACTACACACCAACTGCAGGTACAATCGCAGAATTGTTACAGTTCAGAAAAAAAATTTCTGGGCCACTGATTTCTCTAATAACACCATTAGTCCATCACATGTGTCAAAATGGTACACAGTATCCATAAATGTTTGTATTCCATGCCACTGAAAGACAAAGAATGATGTTTCATAAGATGGTCATGCCTTCAGTGAATTTCAAATGAAGTTCTCTCCAATAAACCTATATGAAGAGCAGTGCCCTATGATGTGACAGCTGTATCATGTCTTGCATGAACCCATATGAAGTGAAGTGCTCCCCAATGAACCCATATGAAGTGAAGTGCTCCCCAATGAACCCATATGAAGTGAAGTGCTCCCCAATGAACCCATATGAAGTGAAGTGATCCCCAATGAACCCATATGAAGTGAAGTGCTCCCCAATGAACCCATATGAAGTGAAGTGATCCCCAATGAACCCATATGAAGTGAAGTGCTCCCCAATGAACCCATATGAAGTGAAGTGATCCCCAATGAACTCATTTGAATTGCAGTGTCCATAAGATGAGAGCATTGGTATCAGTCTGTGTATCTACTATACCTGAAAGAAGAACACTGAAAAGCAAAGCCAGGGAGTAAAAAGTGCTATGGTGATGTGCAAAACGTCCTGTAATCAGCACAAAATTACAAATTTGAAATTTTATCACTCAGCAGATATATTTCCAAAATGGATAGGACTGGTACTTTCCAAAGACTCAAATAGTACTATGTGAAAGAAAATGCTTAGCAACTTGATGCCGACCCAATCCCTGAATAAGTTATGCTGAGTTATTAAAAAAAAAAAAAAAACATTTAAAAAAAAACAAGTTGGGTGTCTTTGGGACTTGTTCTAGACTGGTAACAAGTATAAAAATTACCCATAAATGATGCAAGATAAATGTTTGTTTGTTTGTTTGTTGTTGGGCTTAACGCCATTTTTCAGCACATGATAGGCTATTCATGGCGGCCAGTATTAATGGTGGAGGAAGAAACCGGGAAATCACCGGAAAGAACCACCGACCCACGAGAAGCTACAGGCAAGCTTTCTCACATATCTACATTAGCCGAATCCTAGACTCCAACACACGCAGACAGAGGTGAGATGGCAGTGATCCGTAACGGACAGCGCTTTAGACCACTCGGCCACTCGGGGCCCCTCAAGATAAATGTTAAGTAATTTTGAACTTTGGTGCTTGTTAATGGTAGAAAATGCACCCAGATTTATTCCCATGTAAATCTGTGTTTTTTTTGCCCAGGGACAAGTATGTAGTAAAGTTTTACTCAGCACAATGATAATAATGTAGTAAAGTTTTAATCAGCACAAGGACAAGTATGTAGTAAAGTCTGAGGATATATTATTAACCTACTCTCTAAAATTGCTTAAAAGTAAAGTCTAAATAACGTACAAGCTAGTGTATACAGCAGTTTAATGTGATGAGTCTATGATGCATACAGTTGGATCTGACATACAAGCTAGTGTATACAGCAGTTTAATGTGATGAGTCTATGATGCATACAGTTGGACTTGACATACATGTCAGTGTATACAGCAGTTTAATGTGATGAGTCTATGATGCATACAGTTGGACCTGACTTACAAGCTAGTGTATACAGTAGTTTAATGTGATGAGTCTATCATGCAAACAGTTGGACCTGACATACATGTTAGTGTATACAGTAGTTTAATGTGATGAGTCTATGATGCATACAGTTGGACCTGACATGCAAGATAGTGTACACAAGAGTTTAATGTGATGAATCTATGATGCATACAGTTGGACCTGACTTACAAGCTAGTTTATACAGTAGTTTAATGTCATGAGTCTATGATGCATACAGTTGGACCTGACTTACAAGCTAATGTATATAGTAGTTTAATGGGATGAGTCAATGATGCATAAAGTTGGACATAACATACAAGCTTGTCTATACAGCAGTTTAATGTGATGAGTCTATGATGCATACAGTTGGACTTGACATACAAGCAAATGCATACAATAGTTTAATGTGATGAGTATATAATACATACAGTTGGACCTGACATACAAGCTAGTGTATACAGTAGTTTAATGTGATGAGTCTATGATGCATACAGTTGGACCTGACATACATGTTAGTGTATACAGCAGTTTAATGTGAAGTGTCTATGATGCATACAGTTGGACCTGACATACATGTTAGTGTATACAGTAGTTTAATGTGATGAATCTATGATGCATACAGTTGGACTTGACATACATATCAGTGTATACAGCAGTTTAATGTGATGAATCTATGATGCATATAGTTGGACTTGACATACATATCAGTGTATACAGCAGTTTAATGTGATGAGTCTATGATGCATACAGTTGGACTTGACGTACATGTTAGTGTATACAGCAGTTTTATGTGATGAGTTTATAATGCATACAGTTGGACCTGACTTACAAGCTAGTGTATACAGCAGTTTAATGTGATGAGTCTATGATGCATACAGTTGGACCTGACTTACAAGCTAGTGTATACAGCAGTTTAATGTGATGAGTCTATGATGCATACAGTTGGACTTGACGTACATGTCAGTGTATACAGCAGTTTTATGTGATGAGTTTATAATGCATACAGTTGGACCTGACTTACAAGCTAGTGTATATAGTAGTTTAATGTGATGAGTCTATGATGTGTACTGTTGGACCTGACATACATGTTAGTGTATACAGTAGTTTAATGTGATGAGTCTAGTATGCATACTGTTGGACGTGACATACAAGCTAGTGTATATTGTAGTTTAATGTGATGAGCCTGTGATGCATACAGTTGGAACTAACATACAAGCTAGTGTATACAGTAGTTGAATGTGATGAGTCTATGATGCGTACAGTTGGACCTGATTTACAAGCTAGTGTATACAATGTGATGCATACAGTTGGACATGACATACAAGCTAGTGTATACAGCAGTTTAATGTGATGAGTCTATGATGCATACAGTTGGACCTGACTTACAAGCTAGTGTATACAGTAGTTTAATGTGATGAGTCTATGATGCATACAGTTGGACTTGACATACAAGCTAGTGTATACAGCAGTTTAATGTGATGAGTCTATGATGCATACAGTTGGACTTGACATACATATCAGTGTATACAGCAGTTTAATGTGATGAGTCTATGATGCACACAGATGGACTTGACATACAAGCTAGTGTATACAGTAGTTTAATGTGATGAGTCTTTGATGCATACAGTTGGACCTGACTTACAAGCTAGTGTATACAGCAGTTTAATGTGATGAGTCTATGATGCATACAATTGGACCTGATTTACAAGCTGGTGTAGATAGCAGTTTAATGTGATGAGTCTATGATGTGTACTGTTGGACCTGACATACATGTTAGTGTATACAGTAGTTTAATGTGATGAGTCTATAATGCATACAGTTGGACCTGACTTACAAGCTAGTGTATACAGCAGTTTAATGTGATGAGTCTATGATGCATACAGTTAGACCTGACATACAAGATAGTGTATACAATAGTTTAATGTGATGAGTCTTTGATGCATACAGTTGGACCTGACTTACAAGCTAGTGTATACAGCAGTTTAATGTGATGAGTCTATAATGCATACAGTTGGACTTGATGTACATGTCAGTGTATACAGCAGTTTTATGTGATGAGTTTATAATGCATACAGTTGGACCTGACTTACAAGCTAGTATATACAGCAGTTTTATGTGATGAGTTTATAATGCATACAGTTGGACCTGACTTACAAGCTAGTGTATACAGCAGTTTAATGTGATGAGTATGATGCATACAGTTGGACCTGACTTACAAGCTAGTGTATATAGTAGTTTAATGTGATGAGTCTATGATGTGTACTGTTGGACCTGACATATATGTTAGTGTATACAGTAGTTTAATGTGATGAGTCTAGTATGCATACTGTCGGACGTGACATACAAGCTAGTGTATATTGTAGTTTAATGTGATGAGTCTATGATGCATACAGTTGGAACTGACATACAAGCTAGTGTATACAGTAGTTGAATGTGATGAGTCTATGATGCGTACAGTTGGACCTGATTTACAAGCTAGTGTATACAATGTGATGCATACAGTTGGACATGACATACAAGCTAGTGTATACAGCAGTTTAATGTGATGAGTCTATGATGCATACAGTTGGACTTGACATACAAGCTAGTACATACAGTAGTTTAATGTGATGAGTCTATGATGCGTACAGTTGGACTTGACTTACAAGCTAGTGTATACAGTAGTTTAATGTGATGAGTCTATGATGCATACAGTTGGACCTGACTTACAAGCTAGTGTATACAGTAGTTTAATGTGATGAGTCTATGATGCATACAGTTGGACCTGACTTACAAGCTAGTGTATACAGTAGTTTAATGTGATGAGTCTATGATGCATACAGTTGGACTTGACATACAAGCTAGTGTATACAGTAGTTTATTGTGATGAGTCTATGATGCATACAGTTGGACTTGACATACATATCAGTGTATACAGCAGTTTAATGTGATGAGTCTATGATGCACACAGATGGACTTGACATACAAGCTAGTGTATACAGTAGTTTAATGTGGGACGTGAGATAGAAGCTAGGATATATAGTAGTTTAATATGATGAGTCTATAAATACATACTTTTGGACCTGTGTATAAAGTAGTCCAACATTTCCCATGACACTAATTTGCCACAAATGATTTTAAACAAATTCTTCAAGATATTTTATATTTAAGTTTGAAACCTGTGGCAAAACCTTATCACTTATGTTGCTATTGATATTCAGAAAAAAAACACAACTCTGTGTTACGTATATGTGATTAAATTGCATGTGTGTATCTCTGTAAAAACCAAAAACTTGCATAGATGAATAAAAGAATAATTGACAATCAATACAAACACCACACCATATAAACTAAATACTAATACCAACTTTATGCCTAGGATATTTCACATAGAGAGGCTTACAGCAGTGAAGAATTCAAATGGAACAGGAAGTGCTTTTTCCTCTTGACAATAAGTGTGCCACTCAAATGTCTTTTCATATCCTGAAAAAAGAGAGACAAGGCATTTACTTATAATTTTCCCTGGCAATGAGAACACATTTGAAGTTGCCAACAATAAGGAGATTGGTATGGAAGACTGGTGCCCTTGCCAACAGGAACACAATTGAAGTTTCTGACAATAAGGAGACTGGTATGGAAGATGGAATGCCCTTTCCAACAGGAACACATCTGGAGTTGTAACAATAACGAGACTGACATGGAGAATTTATGTCCTTGCCAACATGGACACAATAAAGATGTAACATTCCACTAAAAAAATGAAAGACCAGCCAAATTCACAGCATTCAATTAATGGTAAATAAAGGTAATACTTCTTTCAAAAATCCTGAGCAAACAAAGATTTGTCAATACTTAAATAGTCAGATGACCAAATATGTGCTATGTTTCACAGTGATCCATAAAAAAAATTGCAAGGTACATTGTGTTCATAAAATTCTATCTAACACTGCATTCAATAAAAATTGCAATAACTACAGCATACATACACTTTCATGGCAACCTAATGAAAACTGTTATACTAGTTATGGTTATAAGATTCTGTCAGAAAAATCACTCAAGTATTGAAATAAAGTCACAACAGGCCTTTGCTCCTAAGTGCCAGATAGGTCTGACTGGGCTGTTTTTTGACAGACTATAAATACCTAAATCAGACACTCTGGATTCAATTAAGATACTGAGATAACCAGACCTGAAAGAGAACTATATATTAGGAACATAAGTACAAGAACATGCACAATTTTCTATTCCAGATGTACAAGAACATGCACAATTTTCTATTCCAAATGTACCAAAACATGCACAGCTTTCCATTCCAGAAGTACAAGAACATGCACAGCTTTCCATGACAGATGTACAAGAACATGCAAAGCTTTCCATGACAGATGTACAAGAACATGCACAGCTTTCCATGACAGATGTACAAGAACATACACAGCTTTCCATGACAGATGTACAAGAACATGCACAGCTTTCCATGACAGATGTACAAGAACATGCACAGCTTTCCATGACAGATGTACAAGAACATGCACAGCTTTCCATTCCAGAAGTACAAGAACGTGCACAGCTTTCCATTCCAGATGTACAAGAACATGCACAGCTTTCCATTCCAAAAGTACAAAAATGTGCACAGCTTTCCATTCCAGATGTACAAGAACATGCACAGTTTTCCATTCCAGATGTACAAGAACATGCATAATTTTCCAGATGTATAAAAACATGCACAGTTTTCCATAAATAGTTTTCAATTCCAGATGTACTTGAACATATATTGTTTTCATTCTAGACGTATCAGAACATGCATTGCTTTCCATTCTAGATTGGCTGTTACATCATATAATTATGTTACATGCTTTTCACTTTTTAACATTTTTTCTTAAATAAAAGTTCATTTACCAAACATTTTGCATAAACTTGTGCTCTAAAACATTATTGTATGCTTTATTATCATTATGCACTTGATTTCAGTCCATAATGATCTTTTATCTTTACTTTCTTGGGACCTTTATTTGCCCTAAAAGCACCAAATAGGGAATTTATGTGTGTCAAAAGATCAAACATAAGGGTTGCTGTCACTAGTAAACAGCCAAGAATCAACCCTGGATTATGTGTCACACATGGCAAATGAGTTGCCAGATTTAAAAAAGTCATAATTTTAACTTTTGCTTTATCATAGTTGAAAACCTTTAATTTCAATATTTACCTCTTGGTTTTTGAAGCGTATTGTTTAGTTGGGTATGCTTGGAGCTATTCATTTTCATGTAACCAAGTGGGTGAAGACCTTTGAAATCAGGTGTGGTCCAGTAATCATACATGGTGCTCCAACCATCAAAGTGGATCAAAACCTGGCCTTCAGCATCAGTGTTATCTGGCAAAAAAAAATAAAAAAAGTAATGAACAAAATAAAATTAAAGGAAAAGTTAGCACTACTGAAGCTGCCTAATTCCATTTATATTTTGTTCTATATATTTTTTTCTTGTGGAAGTTTTAGATATTGTTATGTGACTAGGCTTGTACAAAGTAACAAAGAAAATAGTGAGTCCAACAAGCTTTATAATATTTAACAAAAATAATTTATTTCCCTTGAAAACAAAGTACAAATATGAAAAGGACTTAATGGTTTGTAAATCTAATACAAAAACTAATCATAGAATTTGAAAATATGTCCTATCATTAAAAAGTTCTAATTGTATCAAAGTTTGAATTCCAATGAAGTTCTAAGATGGAAGGCAACAACATCTTCTATATCCTGTTTTACGTTGATGTGTCAACAGTTTTTTGTTGAATTTTATAAATCAAGAATAATATTTTGGCTTTAAAATTCTGAACAATTTCTAATAACTGTCTTTGTCCAAGAATTTTTATGATCACTGCCATTTTTTATGGAATATAAATTATCAAATCCAAAAAATTAGAAGAATTTTAAATCAAAGTGGCACTAACATTAAAAACAAACCATGAGCTCTAAAGGTGTAAATACAATTAACTATTACACTATAAAATATCGGTTTTAATCTTTAACTAAAATGCAGTTTAGACCCTGTGATGGGTCACATGATAAGAACAACACAGTAAAATAAAGACAACTAGCATGTAGGCTAGTATAGCCTTGGCTAAGAATCAATGATTCCCACACTGAAAATGAATTTAAAGAAAAGGTTGTTTACAACAGAATTGACCTTGATTACAACCAATAATTTACCAATTTAGAACCAAGGTCAAGAACTGGGTCAGCTAAACATATAATGTAGCAAAACTACTGTGTTTTAATCAGGTCAAAAAATAAAACTGAATTTCCCCCGAAAAATCAAATCCAGGGAATAAAGTTATCATAACATGTAATCAAAATAAAAAATAAAATAAAAAATTTAAAACTAACACACAATTAATTCAATTACATATACATAACAATATATTCTAACTGACATACTGGCTGCTAAGTGGCTACCAAGTTATTGAAACAATTATAAATGATGTTATTTTGCAATTAAGAAAACATCTGCATTGACAAAATTTTGTTCTCTGTTAAATAAAGTACTTGACCCTTGTCTATAACAGACTGTGCAGCTTGAATCTACCTGACTATTGTCATAGCTGAGGGTTGTGTCTACCTAATTATTATTACATTTTTTTTTAAAAAAAAGATATTTACTTAAATTTAAGTTTAAGGCCTGGCCTTTATATCTGATGTATTAGGTGGGTGAGTGGGTGGGTGGGTGGGTCTAAATGTACTGAAAAATTAATTTTTATATTCCAAACTCAGGAAACCAAGCTAAACATCTTGTGAAATGTTTGTAGTGGTGGTGACTTTAACACTGGATTAAAATAAAAAAAATTTTTTTTTTAATTTTCTAAACTTGTGACAAATGAACATATGTTTATGACAGAACACTCATGGTAATACTACATATGGAGAAATATTCACATGGTTTATTTTCTTTGTAATTTTCATGATTTTGTAATAATAAAACAAAATTAAGTAAGTGAAAAAAATGTGAAAATTAAAATTAAAATAACTATTAATTTTAAAATATGAAATTCACAGAAACTTTATGCAGAAATTTCCAATTATACAACTGAAAATGAAACTTACCTATTGTCGCAACACACACAAGATGAGGATGTTTTATGTCCACAGCTTCTAGTTTCATTCCTATCTTCACTTTTCCATCTTTGTTCAAGTCCTAAAAAAAAGATGCAAAATTTGGTCTAAAAGTAAGGACAGTACACCATTTGTTTCTTAGGTATTTATACAAAAAGGAATGGATTGTCTACTGTTAAAGCATGTTTTTTTTTTGTATTATTTATAAATGAATGGCTGCTACAATTAAATTAATATTTTAGATTTATGCTAATCTGAGGGCTGTTCCAGTAAATTTTACTTGGGACCCATGGGAGGCACTTATATATAGAGTGGTCACCCATAGATGCAATTCAAAATTTGTTATCATTGTTATATGAACTGTAGTAGTAATAACAATATTACCCTGGAATATATGTTTTAAAAAGTGCATTCACTAGGAACCATGTATATTTAAATTAAACAGCCCTAAATGACTTTGGAAATCACTTATAAACAGAATGAATAAAGGCATTGGAAGATATGAGATGTTGGGCATCCTTGACACAGACTTAACCAATGCATTAGAAGAAGGCTGGATTTAGATAATCTCGACATAATTAACAAAGGTATGGGAAGATGGGTGGTTTTGGACACCTCTCACAAATAATTAACAAGGACATTGGAAGAAGGGTGGTTTTGGACACTTCTGACACAGATAACAAGGACATGGGAAGAGAATGATTTGGGAGACTTCTGATACACAGATAACAAGGACATGGGAAAAAGGGTGGTTTGGGACACTTCTAACACACAGATAACAAGGACATGGGAAGATGGGTGGTTTGGGATACTTCTGAAACACAAATAACATGGGCATGGGAAGAGGGGTGGTTTGGGACACTTCTGACACACAGAAAACAAGGACATAGGAAGGGGGTCATTTGGGACACTTCTAAAACACAGATAACATGGGCATGGGAAGAGGGGTGGTTTGGGACACTTCTGACACACAGATGACAAGGAAATGGGAAGAGTGGTGGTTTGGGACACTTCTAACACACAGATAACAAGGACATGGGAAGAGGGGTGGTTTGGGACACTTCTGACACACTGATAACATGGGTAATGGAAGAAGAGTAGTTTTGGATACTCTTGACACATAATTAACAAGGGCATGGGAAGAGGTAGTGTTTTGGATACTTCTAACACATAATTAACAAGGGCATGGGAAGAGGTAGTGTTTTGGATACTTCTAACACATAATTAACAAGGGCATGGGAAGAGGTAGTGTTTTGGATACTTCTAACACATAATTAACAAGGGCATGGAAAGAGGTAGTGTTTTGGATACTTCTAACACATAATTAACAAGGGCATGGAAAGAGGTAGTGTTTTGGATACTTCTAACATAATTTACAAGGGCATGGGAAGAGGTAGTGTTTTGGATACTTCTAACACATAATTAACAAGGGCATGGGAAGAGGTAGTGTTTTGGATACTTCTAACACATAATTAACAAGGGCATGGGAAGAGGTAGTGTTTTGGATACTTCTAACATATAATTTACAAGGGCATGGGAAGAGGTAGTGTTTTGGATACTTCTAACACATAATTAATAAGGGCATGGAAAGAGGTAGAGTTTTGGATACTTCTAACATATAATTTACAAGGGCATGGGAAGAGGTAGTGTTTTGGATATTTCTAACACATAATTAACAAGGGCATGGGAAGAGGTAGTGTTTTGGATACTTCTAACACATAATTAACAAGGGCATGGAAAGAGGTAGTGTTTTGGATACTTCTAACATATAATTTACAAGGGCATGGGAAGAGGTAGTGTTTTGGATACTTCTAACATATAATTTACAAGGGCATGGGAAGAGGTAGTGGTTTAGATACTTCTAACATATAATTTACAAGGGCATGGGAAGAGGTAGTGTTTTGGATACTTCTAACACATAATTAACAAGGGCATGGGAAGAGGTAGTGTTTTAGATACTTCTAACATATAATTTACAAGGGCATGGTATGAGGGCATCATAATACTATGAGAGTTTCAATTTTGAAATATGACAGTAGCTTTTATGTCAGAACAGCTTCTATGAACATCAAACTTTCATTGTTGGTAACAACACCCACTGGCTAGGTCTCATATACCTACTCAGCCCTCTAATCCTCTTAAATATGAGTTTCTCCTCAAAACAAACTTGAAAAGGTTTAAACAAGGTCAAGGAAAAGTATAGAACACAGTCAAAACAAAGGATGGAATAAGGTCAAGGCAAAGGATGGAATAAGGTCAAGGCAAAGGATGGAATAAGGTCAATGAAAAGGATGGAACAAGGTCAAAGAAAAAGAAAAGGTTCATGATTCATAGGAACCAAACTGCAAAGCAAGCAGAGATTAATGCTCTGCTGACTACACTGGATTATATTTAATTCCAAGAAAGAACTGAACCCACACTGTAAGTAATTATGTGAGAGTACGGAAGCCACACTGAAATAATTAATTGGAAGTACTGAACTCACACTATAAGTAATTATGTGGAATAAGTGAAAGAGGTTCAAGCATTTGTTAGATCAAGATCAAGATGTAGCGAAGGTATATTTTTAAAAAAAATGCTTTTTATACAATTTCAATAGTAAATAAGAGAAAGGTGTCTGGGAATAATAATAATAATAATAATAATAATAATAATAATAATAATAATAATAATAATAATAATAATAATAATAATAATAATAATAAAAATAATAATAATAATAATAATAATAATAATAATAACAATAATAATAAATATTATTATTATTACCATTAATATTTTTCAAATTTTTATTATTATTAATATTATTATTATTATTATTATTATTATTATTATTATTATTATTATTATTATTATTATTATTATTTTCATCAAGGAATGATTAAACTAGGGATAAAAATCTAAGATTATGCATATGAAGATCAAAAGTTCAGAACTGAGTACTCAACTAGGCCACAGTTCTCAAAATTGTAATCACTAACAAACGGTCTTTCAGGTCAAGAACATTGCTTATACCTCCCACTCCCCTTTCTCTGGCATTTTTTTATAATTCACACAGACAATATCTCTGGCATTTTTTAAAAATTCAGTCAGACAATATCTGAAAATTTAAAAATTTAAATTCTGCTTATATACTTCACTAAAAAGATGTACTATATGAAGTAAAATTGCCATAAAAGAATTGCAATTCATTGTAATGTGAATGACCAATCAGAATGCAAAAATCTATTTAATGCTTGCCACTGCGGCCATATGTGAGTTAAACACAGGAAAATGAGCTGGCACTGTTCATGATATAAATGCAAGTGGACTGCACTAATGGTGTTTGAAGTCAATTAATTTAGTAAAACATTGTCACAAGTTTTATTAGCTATTGGTTTGATTAAAAGCATGTATATATGATATATACAAGAAAGAACAAGAACCACAATTTTCTGCATGCATTTCTCATTTATACTGTATTATCTATAAACTATTCACTAAATTTAAACTGATGATAGTATTAAAAATGTCAATATGTATTTAAAATGGCAATATGTGTTTTTATTATTCTTATTTATTAATATAAAAACCACATAATATTTTATTTTTCAAAGAAAGAAAATGGACCCTACCAGCTAATGATGAGTAATTCTAAAGTACAAGTCAACTTGAAACTGTTTGAATTCCACTGCAAAAATAAAACATTCATAAAATCAACACTTGTTTAAGTTGGAATTATTATTATTATTATTAATATTATTTAATATTGTTCACTGATATGATTTATAACTAGGCATTTCTAAGGGCTTCTGAGTTCTTTTGTTCACCAAACTATGATTGCTTGTTATTTTTTATTATTTTTGTAGGTCAATCATAATGATAATGAATAGAAATATATAAAGATAATAAACTTAGAAGAATTTGATGTGATAAGAAGTCATGAAATTTGGTAGAACACTGCTCTTATGCTGAAAATCTAGAAAATCAAAACACTTTTGAAACTGTTAGTAGATATTTCTTTGCCAAATATCCTGTCTTGGTGTGTTTAATGCAAACTTATAAAAAATTTAATCTTCTTATTTTTTGGGAAGTGGGTCATATTATTGGGAGGGGTGGGTGGTCACATTTTACAAAAGAATAATTTTTTTTATCTCCAGGTCAAATGAATCATAGCTGCTTACACCTGTCACATGTCACTCTTGTAAAATTTTAATTTTGTTGTCTTGTGACTAAATTGTTTACTAGTCTTATAAAATACTTAAATAATGCCTACAAACATTGCTAGTATTATTCTTCGATAGCTTATATTATCAAACTTATCTCATTATGCAGCTTCCTGTTCTGTGACTCAATTAAAAATATATGTACATACGTACTACTGGTAACTTGTCGTTTTACTGTTACTTTTATAATAAAACTGTGCAAAGAACCTCACTGCCTTGGAAGAAATGTGATTTCTGTACTCATAAATGATCAACATTAGATAACTCTTTAATTAATAAATTTTTTCTTCATTTATAAATTTCTATATTCATGATGGAACTGAAGTATAATAATTAAAATTTAAGCACTGTAATGTTTTCTTTGAAAAAATTCAAGCTAATCATTGTGGCCTATGAAAAAGCATATGGTAACAGAGCTTCTGGGAGTGAGTTCAATGTAAGAGAGTCTTCTGTTAATATATTAACATTGACAGATGATGACTTATTTTGTGAGAGTGATGATGACAAAGAGTAACTTTGTGAGAGTGATGATCACTTAGAGTAACTTGGTGAGAGGAATGATGACAAAGAGTAACTTTATGAGAGTGATGAAGACTTAGAGTAACTTTGAGAGAGTGATGATGATAAAGAGTAACTTTGTCAGAGTGATGATGACAAAGAGTAACTTTGTGAGTGATGAAGACTTAGAGTAACTTTGTGAGAGCAATGAAGACTTAGAGTAACTTTGTCAGAGTGATGATGACAAAGAGTAACTTTGTCAGAGTGATGATGACAAAGACAAATTTGAAACAACAGCAGATTGAACTTTGAAGATGAACCTTTAAATGGTCCTTTTATAGGCAAATCACAAAATTATAAAGATATACATTCAATACTACCATATTTTAATTCTTTATCTGTGAAATATGTATCAACACAGAAAAAAAGAACAAAACTTGATAGCAATGAACTATGTCTGACATGGAAGGATAAAAGGTTGCAAATGGTCTGTCATGATAGTCTACTTGGTGTTTTGGTAGATAATAACCTATCATGGACTGAACATATCAAACATATCAGTAAAAAAGTCAATTCAAGTTTATGGCTTCTCAGTAGGATAAGACACTTTCTTGTGGAAAAGCACAGAAAACTATTTTATAACAGTTACATACAACCCTATTTAGACTACTGTAATACAGTATGGGGTAATTCAAATGATAAAAACTTAGCAAAGCTGGCACATCTCCAAAAAAGAGCTTTTGAGTTAATATCAATCCAGAAAGAAAGCAAGGAAAATTTAGTTGGTAAGTTAAAAATACTACCTATTAAAGACTGAATCTGTTTAAGAAAAGCCAAATTAATGTACAGGATAGCCAATAATAATGCTCCTGAATATTTACAATCACTATTCAAGTATAGGCTACCTGGAAATACTCCCCACCTGCGATCAATGTCTACCAAACATTACAAAATTCCCAAACCAAATAAGGAATTATTTAAAAAAAGTTTCCAATACTCTGGAACTTTGCTCTGGAATAATATTCCAGTTGAGATTAGAAATGCCCACTCTATTTCCTCTTTCCAAACCCAATATATACAATGGCTTCAGAGATGTAGCAAAAATAAGTAAATTCCTTTGAATGATGGCCTCAAGGTAGATTAGTTCTTAGCTAATTGAGTTACCCTCTTTAAATAAAGTCATAATATAGGTTATGATCAGGCTACATACTAAAAGGAAAATAAATTTTATAAATAAAGGAAAATTTTAAAATACATTATATCAAATGCACATTATATGGCAAAACTACATTTTTTTTACTTCATTGTGGGTCAAAAATCAGAGGGCACATTATGCACACCAAAATACAGTACTTAAGTCCCAGATTTGGACTTTAATCTTATGATGCATCCGAATCTGGTACTTGAGTCCTCACTGTAACAGGAAATGACACTGGTTGCTTTCAAAGCACACATTTAGGACTCATACTGTACAACAGTAATAACTGTAATGTAACATTAATTTATATTGTTTGTTGTTTTTTTCCATAATTATCTGTTATGTATATATATATATATATATATATATATATATATATATATATATATATATATATATATATATATATATATTATGTGTGATTGACCTTGATCAGTAATTGAGTTAAGGGTCTACCTGACTAGTGACATTTATCTTGTAAACAACATAATATATAGCTAATATTTATCAATGATTAATTCTGACTAAAGACTAAATATTCAGATCACTAGTACAGGAGGTAAACATGTTCATTTGAGTTTGAATTCAGGACACTGGTGACTCCTTTGGGAATTCATGGTTTACCCACTGTTTTATATGTTCTTGTTTATATGACCTTGCTTACATCTTAGAATATTCTGGAAATGAATCTGATGAGAATCAGTCTTCTTGTTGTTTTTAGTTAATATTTGAGAGGATTTATTTAAATTTTTCACAGGAATTATAAAGTGCTTGTTAATATTTGTGAATTCATTCAAGGACATTTTAGAGTACAACATTTAGATACATCAAGTATGTTGGCACATCAGCAAATTCAAGGTGGTTATTACATCAGCATGTTCAATATTTGAATTTATTTGGAACACAACTGGAACTTATTTGGAACTCTATACTTTTGGACTCAATGTAGAACTTTCAGGACTATTTGGGATTTAATTCACAATACTGTAAGTTCTTTTTAAATTTCACTTTGTATTTATGGGAAATAAATTATTTGTTGAATTTTAAAACTTGTTCCTTTTCATTTATTTCTGTTACTTAGTTTAAGACCATCAAGTGGGACATAACCTTTTGTGATGAACAAATTAGCTGTAAAAATTATAGAACCCTCTCCCCCATGTATTTCAATAATCTCTAATAAATTCAGTATGAAATGGGACTGATATGGATTATGTACAAGAAATCCATGCAAAGTTTTTTACACCTGACTACCTGATCAGGCAAGAAAAGAAAACAATGGAGTGTAAATTGGGCGACTATGATCCACTTTTTTCCTTTGTGCATGGTATTTCTTGAGATGCATGCACCAGTAAACTTTCATAACTCCAATTGCAACTCTGTTGAAATATTGAGCTAAATAAACAAACCTTAAGCAAAATGTTTTAATTATTAATGATGCATCCACAACCAGAAAAGTAAGACACATGTCTCAACATTATTTAAATAGGTGATTCAAAACTTACCATGCCCATCCTGGACACCAAAACTTACTGTGCCCAGTCTAGATATCAAAACTTACTGTGCCCAGTCTAGATAACAAAACTTATTGTGCCCAGTCTGTATACCAAAACTTACCATACCCAGTCTGTATACCAAAACTTACTATGCCCAGTCTGTATACCAAAACTTACCATGCCAATCCTGGATACCAAAACTTACTGTGCCCAGTCTAGATACCAAAACTTACTGTGCCCAGTCTGGATACCAAAACTTACTATGCCCAGTCTGTATACCAAAACTTATCATGCCCATCCTGGATACCAAATCTTACTGTGCCTAGTCTGGACATTAAAACTTTCTGTGACCAGTCTGGAAACCTAAACTTACTATGCCCAGTCTGAATACCAAAACTTATCATGCCCATCCTGGATACCAAAACTTTCTGTGCCTAGTCTGGACATCAAAACTTTCTGTGACCAGTCTGGATACCAAAACTTACTGTGCCTAGTCTGGATACCAAAACTTACTGTGCCCAGTCTAGATACCAAAACTTACTGTGCCCAGTCTGGATACCAAAACTTATTGTGCCAAGTCTGGATAGCAAAACTTACTGTGCCCAGTCTGGACTTCAAAACTTACTGTGCCCAGCCTGGATACCAAAACTTAAGGTGGCCATTCTGGATACTAAACTTTACTTAGCCAAGTCCAAATATAAAACATATTGTGCCAAGATAGTATACTAAAACTTACTATGCCCACTCTCAACACCAAATTTACTATGCCTAGTCTGGATACCAAACTTTACTGTGCCCACTCTCAACACCAAATTTACTGTGCCTAGTCTGGATACCAAATGTACTGTGCCAAGTCTGGATATCATATTTTATGTGCCCAAACTGGATACCAAATTTACTGTGCCAAATCTGGATACCAAAACTTACTGTGCCCAGTCCAGATACTAAATTTTACGTTTCTTAGACTGGATACAAAAAAATTACTGTGCAAGTTCAGATACCAAAACTTACAGTGCCCAGTCTGGATACCAAAACTATGGCTTCATCAGTAACCTCTAGAGATGGCCTGTACATCACCATGGGTACCTTCTCTCGCTTGACAATTTCTGCATTCACCAATATGGTCAGCCAACAAAATTCTTGGCCCTCTTGGGTCTCATCACTATAATCTAACCTTAGGGTGATTTTGTCACCAATGGATATGACGCTTGTAGGTGGAAGGCTTCCAATTTCCTGTCTTTTTTCACTTATCCCCTCAGAAGTCACCTCCTTGAAAACAGATTCAAGTTTTTTTGACCCAAGGTTGATGACAAAATCATTATAGAAATTCCTGAAAAGAAAATAAAATGTCCAAATCAGAACATCCAAAAATTATTGGCAGAGAAAATGACAAAACCAACAGTTTTGATCACAGATTGATTGGTGTGTGATTAATGGCATGAAAAATGACAGAAACCAACAGTTTTGATCAGTGATTGATTGGTGTTTGAATAATGGCTTGGAAAATGACAGAAACCAACAGTTTTGATCACTGATTGATTGGTGTGTGACTAATGGCTTGGAAAATGACAGGAAGTAACAGTTGTTATCACTGATTGACTGGTGTGTGATTAATGGCATGGTAAATGACAGAAACCAACAGTTTGATCACTGATTGATTGGTGTGTGAATAATGGCTTGGAAAATGACGGAAAGTAACAGCTGTTATCACTGATTGATGGGTGTGTGATTATTGGCATGGGAAATGACAGAAACCAACAGTTGTTATCACTGATTGATTGATGTGTGATTAATGGCATGGAAAATAACAGAAACCAACAGTTGTTATCACTGATTGATTGGTGTCTGATTAATGCCATGGAAATTGACAGAAACCAAGTTTGATCACTGATTGATTGGTGTGTGATCAATGACATGGAAAATGACAGAAAGTAACAGTTGTTATCACTGATTGATGGGTGTGTGATTAATGGCATGGAAAATGACAGAAACCAACAGTTTTGATCACTGATTGATGGGTGTGTGATTAATGGCATGGAAAATGACAGAAAGTAACAGTTGTTACCACTGATTGATGGGTGTGTGATTAATGGCATGGAAAATGACAGAAACCAACAGTTGTTATCACTGATTGATTGATTTGTGATTAATGGCATGGAAAATGACAGAAACCAACAGTTGTTATCACTGATTGTTGGGTGTGTGATTAATGGCATGGAAAATGACAGAAACCAACAGTATGATCACTGATTGATGGGTGTGTGATTAATGGCATGGAAAATGACAAAACCAACAGTTGTTATCACTGATTGATGAGAGTGTGATTAATGGCATGGAAAATGACAGAAACCAACAGTATGATCACTGATTGATAGGTGTGTGATTAATGGCATGGAAAATGACAGAAACCAACAGTATGATCACTGATTGATAGGTGTGTGATTAATAGATGGCATGGAAAATGACAGTAACAGTTGTTATCACTGATTGATTGGTGTGTAATTAATGGCATGGAAAATGACAAAACCAACAGTTTCGATCACTGATTGATTTGTGTGTGATTAATGGCTTAGAAAATAACAGAAACCAACAGTTGTTATCACTGATTGATGAGTGTGTGATTAATGGCCTGAAAAATGACAGAAACCAACAGTTTTGATCACTGATTGATTGATGTGTGATTAATAGCATGGAAAATGGCAGAAACCAACAGTTTTGATGACCGATTGATGGGTGTGTGATTAATGACATGGAAAATGACAGAAAGTAACAATTGTTATCACTGATTGATTGGTGTGTGATTAATGGCAATGAAAATGACAGAAAGTAACAGGTGTTACCACTGATTGATGGGTGTGTGATTAATGGCATGGAAAATGACAGAAAATAACAGTTGTTATCACTGATTGATGGGTGTGTGATTAATGGCATGGATATTGACAGAAACCAACAGTTGTTATCACTGATTGATGGGTGTGTGATTAATGGCATGGAAAATGACAGAAACCAACAGTTTTGATCACTGATTGATGGGTGTGTGACTAATGGCATGGAACATGACAGAAACCAACAGTTTTGATGACCGATTGATGGGTGTGTGATTAATGGCATGGAAAATGACAGAAAGTAACAAATGTTATCACTGATTGATGGGTGTGTGATTAATGACATGGAAAATGGCAGAAACCAACAGTTGTTATCACTGATTGTTGGGTGTGTGATTAATGACAAGGAAAATGACAGAAACTAACAATCAGTTACTACTGATTGATGGGTGTGTTATTAATGGCATGGAAAATGACAGAAAGTAACAGTTGTTACCACTGATTGATGGGTGTGTGATTAATGGCATAGAAAATAACAGAAAGTAACAGTTGTTATCACTGATTGATGGGTTTGTGATTATTGGCATGAAAAATGACAGAAAATAACAGTTGTTATCACTGATTGATGGGTGTGTGATTAATGGCATGGAAAATGACAGAAACCAACAGTTGTTATCACTGATTGATGGGTGTGTGATTAATGGCATGGAAATTGACAGAAACCAACATTTGTTATCACTGATTGATGGGTGTGTGATTAATGGCATGGAAAATGACAGAAAGTAACAGTTGTTACCACTGATTGATGGGTGTGTGATTAATGGCATGGAAAATGACAGAAAATAACAGTTGTTATCACTGATTGATGGGTGTGTGATTAATGGCATGGAAATTGACAGAAACCAACAGTTGTTATCACTGATTGATGGGTGTGTGATTAATGGCATGGAATATGACAGACACCAACAGTTTTGATCACTGATTGATGGGTGTGTGATTAATGGCATGGAACATGACAGAAACCAACAGTTTTGATGACCGATTGATGGGTATGTGATTAATGACATGGAAAATGACAGAAAGTAACAAATGTTATCACTGATTGATGGGTGTGTGAATAATGACATGGAAAATGGCAGAAACCAACAGTTGTTATCACTGATTGTTGGGTGTGTGATTAATGACAGGGAAAATGACAAAAAGTAACAGTTGTTACCACTGATTGATGGGTGTGTTATTAATGGCATGGAAAATGACAGAAAGTAACAGTTGTTACCACTGATTGATGGGTGTGTGATTAATGGCATGGAAAATGACAGAAAGTAACATTTGTTATCACTGATTGATGGGTGTGTGATTAATGGCATGGAAAATGACAGAAACCAACAGTTGTTATCACTGATTGATGGGTGTGTGATTAATGGCATGGAAAATGACAGAAACCAACAGTTGTTATCACTGATTGATGGGTGTGTGATTAATGGCATGGAAAATGACAGAAACCAACAATTTTTATCACTGACTGATGTGTGTGTGATTAATGGCATGAAAAATGACAGAAAGTAACAGTTGTTATCACTGATTGATGGGTGTGTGATTAATGGCATGGAAAATGACAGAAACCAACAGTTGTTACCACTGATTGATGGGAGTGTGATTAATGGCATGAAAAATGACAGAAACCAACAATTTTGATCATTGATTGATTGGTGTGTGATTAATGGCAAGGAAAATGACAGAAACCAAGAATTTTGATCACTGATTGATGGGTGTGTGATTAATGGCATGGAAAATGACAGAAACCAACATAATAAATAAATAAATAAATAAACTGTTTTTGTTGTACTGGTAATTATGGGACCCATTGTCATTAGGCCCCATTGCTATGCAGACATAATATACATGCTAATTAACCTTGACCTTTAGCTTGATCTTTTCCAGTAAGGACCAGATTCATCTCAACAGCTCAACAGCACAAATTAAGGAAGTTCTGTATAGGGAAATGAGGCTACCCATGAAGTGTTGAAAATGTGTATGACTAGCACATTAGCTCAAGCATATTAATCTACTGATACTTGTGCTGAAACACCATTGAAAAAAGGCAATGAATTTAAGAGAGAGAGAGAGAGAGAGAGAGAGAGAGAGAGAGAGAGAGAGAGAGAGAGAGAGAGAGAGAGAGAGAGAGAGAGACAGAGACAGAGAGAGAGAGAGAGAGAGAGAGAGAAAGAGAGAGGGAGAGAGAACATTAATGCAACGTGTATCAAAATATATTTTTATATTATAAACACGTTATCTTAAGGATGTAATCTGTGATCTCATGCTGGATATTGCCTGCATTTAAACTGAACTTATGTGACTTTTACATTTATGATTAAAACCAACTGGTTTTCTTTATTAGTTTTAATTGCTGCATTTCTATAAAGAATCAACAAGATTAATTGCCAGTCATGGCCGGGTAAATTAGTTAAGTAAATAGTCTTAAACTAAAGCTAATATTTACTAAATGTTTTTAACAGAATCGTTTGACATATTTTTGGCTTCATTTGCATGATTAAACTTGTCAGAATATATACTGCAGTATGATTTTGAGGATAGGTCACGTGATCCCCTTAACCTATGCTGCGGGCGCCCATGCTTATGCGTCAATTATTATATTTTCTCATCAACAATTAATCATTAATTTTTGTAGAAACAAAATCTGAATACAGTATTTTTGGTCTCTTTTGCAAACATAACTCTTGGTGGGAATTTTATGTACAAAAATTTAAAGAAATTTTCCAATAATACAAAGCGATATCTATGAAAAATTATGATACATTTATATAATTATTATTTTGATTAATGGATTGTGTACAAAAAAGTTAAAGGGTCTGAAAAAATACATAAATTATGGTAACCCAAGCCAATAAAATGTAGGTTACAATGACATTCTTTTAATAAATATGCATACAATCACCCAGTTTCATGATTCTACAAGGAAAAAAATTTGAGAAATAAGCTTAAAACTCAAACTTAACTAGTTTGTCAAGCATGAAAAAAAGGTCATAATGACCTACTATTTGTGATGATGATGTAATGCTCATCTAATGCATCCCATCACCTAGTTCATGATTTCAGTACAAAAGTATTTACACAATGTGCAAAAAATCCCAAGCTAAATGAAAAAATTTGATTAATGAGCTTCTTCTTAAAATAAAGTCATCATTATTATTATTGTACAACTCATTAACATGTACAACATAATTCTGGCTGATATGTCACACAAAAATTCTAGATACAATATTACCTGTTCTATGCATTTGCTTAAACTTAGGTACAAATGGTATACAGGTAGCCACCTAGTATTGACAAGGGAGGTAATTATAACAGTTTCTAGGAAGATTTTTCTGTCGATTATATAGTATTTCTATAGTCTCTATTGTAAATAAACAGAAAACAACAATTTCTTTTGTTATCATGTGAGGGATAGATTCTGGAGGTAAGTAAATTTATTTCCAAACAAATTACAGTGACTTGGTAATGTATTTCACACCAGGTGATAAAAAAGAATTTTAAATTTGGGGATCGGAGCTTAAAGTAAGATTTATGTTCAAAGTGTTAAGAAAGAAAAAGCCAGGTTTTAAAAGCCTAGAATCCACTGCAGCACATTTTGCTTACCTAAGCATAATATTGATCTTGTGTAGGTCTCCCTGCAGGACTGTGAATTGGCACATGTTATGATCCAGAACTGATACAAAAGTGTGCACTGTTGCCTTTCCTGACTGGGTAAAATTCAGCAAGTTCCCCATAACTTCCACAGAACTGGAACCAGTCTCAATTGTCTCTGCCTTGACAAATTTGGTAGTTGTGCTTTCAAATACTGCCTGCATTTAAACAGTGGAATTAAAGATTTAGTGGTGGGAATTAATTATTTCTAATTTCCATGCCAGGAATATAAAATATATTTAAAATGACATTACTGCCACATCCCACACCTGTATTACATAATCAATCAAATTGCAATATTCAAAGGAAATTTAAAGTTATTGAAATTGGAAGCAAAAATTTGGGAGATATAATATTCTTTAAATAATTTACAGGCAAGTTTCATAAAATAAAGTCAGATAAATCAGTCTAGACTGTACTTTAAACCTATACTAAAACCTCAGCTCATTTCACTTTTCACAAACTACATGTTCTGGGCTGAAAAGACCCAGAAGAATCTAAAATTAGGTTGCTGTGCATCAACATGTGAATTTATTAGTATGGCAGAAAAATGATTAGCAAAATAAAGATAAATGAACTAATACCTTATCATTCTTAATCATCACAATAATTTTACAAGTATTTAAAAATGTAAAAAATATAAAAGTACATATATTCTATACATAAAGAAAATTGTAGGGTAATGACTGAAATTGTTTGGTGCTACCATTTTTATTAAAAGTGTAACTATAATTTACAGAAGACAAAATTGGTGGAGTAAGTTTATGATAGGTCACAAATGTCTATTAATTTTGGCACATTTTGAATACAGTTAGCGATGTTATTTTTGTTTTCAAAATATTAGTATGCCTTCATATCATATAAAAATTCTTCTTCAAAGGAAATTAGATTGCCGATATCTGATAGTACTAACTGACAATAAGGTGATCATTTCTGGCGTGCATCCACATGTTGTACATTTTTTGCCTTTTTTGTTGTCTTGGCCATCAACTGGCAATCGCAGAATATGTCCTCCAACAACTGATGATAGGGTCGCTAAAAGTAACAGATCCTTAAATGGTAGTAAGTTCACTTTAAAGCATACTATAAAAATCAAAGACTTCAAGGAATTAAAGCTTTACTGTATTATGTAGTGAAGAAATTTTTGGGTATAACAAATTTGTGGACTGATATACAGATCCATTCATCACTAGCATATAAAACGTTGTTTGTATTTCAAAAAGATAATTTCAGTCCCAAAATAATTATTCACAAGATACCAGGTGTAAAAAAAAACATGAACATTCCATTCCATGTTCTGGCCATATTACTCTTTGGCACTCACTAATGTAACAAGAGTCCCTTAATAGGACTAATGTAACAAGAGTCCCTTAATAGGACTAATGTAACAAGAGTCCCTCAATAGGACTAATGCAACAAGAGTCCCTTAATAGGACTAATGTAACAAGAGTACCTCAATAGGACTAATGTAACAAGAGTTACTCAATAGGACTAATGGTTTTCTGGCTGAAAAGAATTTCCTGGAATCCAAGATAATGTCACTTCTACATTTTAACAGCCACATACAGAAACTATCTCTGATATTCTTTAATGACAACAAAATTTTCATGGTGGTCATAAAGAATGAAAGATTAGTACAGTTTTCATAAGGAACCAACCAGACATCATAAAAAGCCTCTTGGCAAAAACACCATGTTGATAAGACCATCCATCAATGCGGAGTAGCAATCACATGATTTTCAGGATAGCCACAATGGAGGCCACAAATTTATACAATTTTGATTTATAACCAACCAGACATCATGTCTTTTGGTGAAAATTTTTTGACAGTATGACTTTCCTTTCAGGAGAGCTACTGATAACAAGATCTTTAATATATCTGCCATATTTTTATTTATTTAGGATGAATTAGATATGATAAGAAACTGAAAACCCCTAGATGATATAACTATCCATGCTGATTTCCAAGACTGTCAATGTGGCTGTCATACTGGATATCTGAGAAATGCCATTTTTATTCAAGACCAGCTAGATATTGGGGTAAATGCCTATGAAAATTTGTACGGCAATCCTCTAAGTAATTCAGGATGAGTAGCAGACTTGTGCTAATGTCCTGAAGAATGACAGACAATTGATATTGGCAAACAGATGACAGACAATAGATTATGAATAATAAATGCCAGATGTGAGGCCATCCCATGGAATGACAAATGGACTATGGATAACAGATGCAAGACAAGAGGCAATCCCTAGAATAATAGTCTAAATATTAAACTATTCTTAGTCTAAAATACAAACTGAAACTTGAAATAAATAAACAAAAAACTAACAAGTTTAAAATTCTTTGAAAGTATGGGATGAAAGCCATGCTTAATTATTTTTGCTGGTCTAGTCCCAACTACCCTCCATTTTACAACTGTGAGCATAAAAATCCAACAAAGAGTTTAAACTTTTTAAGGACTAATAAAGCGTAGAAAAGAAGTATTTCTGATTATACAAAATATATGGAATTTTAATCTAACCTGGCTTATCTTGAGAAAATTTGCAAGACATCTGAAATCAGAAAAAAAAAGAAAATAATGCCAGCATGTAACAGTATATAATGGGTACTTCAATTCAATAGTATGTATGTATGCATATATGAATTTGTATAGATGTATTGGCAGACTGATGCAAGAATAAATAGATCACTGATCGAGGGATGGATAGATGCATGCATTTATTTACTGAAAAATGTGTCTGTGGGAGTGTCTATGTATGTATGTATGTATGTATGTATGTATGTATGTATGTATGTATGTATGTATGTATGTATGTATGTATGTATGTATGTATGTATGTATGTATGTATGTATGTATGTATGTATGTATGTATGTATGTATGTATGTATGTATGCATATATGTATGTATGTATGTATGTATGTATGTATGTATGTATGTATGTATGTATGTATGTATGTATGTATGTATGTATGTATGTATGTATGTATGTATGTATGTATGTATGTATGTATGTATGTATGTATGTATGTATGTATGTATGTATGTATGTATGTATGTATGTATGTATGTATGTATGTATGTATGTATGTATGTACTTATGTCTGCATGCATGTATATACGCTTTATAATAACAAATCTTTAACACTTGACTTATAAGAAATAAGAAATGAAAAATAATAATTTATTTCTCACTCTCCCTTTCTCACTATTTCCCTCACAATGTTTATCTAACATGTACTCATCTTTCAAACAATACAAATAGGCTACAAAGTCAATATGTATCTATGTTTCTACCATTAATATTAAAAACTTTACTCTATGGGGGATTCTCATTAATTAAAAACTGCATGAAACATATGGTACATGGCTATGATGATTTCCAATCTGAGGCTGATCCCAACAATAAGGGACTTTTTCTAGGTTTATCACAGACTCAGAAGCAGAAAAACTGTGCTAGGTTCATCCAAGAATGAAGAATGTATTCTTATTTGGAATAATATAATTATTATTATAATTATTTATAATAATATAATATCCTATCTAATTTAGATAGAAAAATGTACAACTTCACAGTGCAACCTGGACTGATGATAGTTTATAAGTCTGAAGATAAAGCGGGGATGATCCCCTAGTTAAAGTCGACTGAAAAATGTGTAGTAGGAATACCAGTTTTATTAGCATAGAAAATAGTATATAATTAGGGAAAAAGATCAAGGTGTAGACTAAGTTAAAATGAGAACTATCCAATTAGGGAAGAAGATCAAGGTGTAGACTAAGTAAAAATGAGTATCCAATTAGGGAAGAAGAACAAGGTGTAGACTAAGTTAAAATGAGTACTATCCAATTAGGGAAGAAGATCAAGGTGTTGACTAAGTTAAAATGAGTATCCAATTATGGAAGAAGATCAAGGTCTAGACTAAGTTAAAATGAGTACTATCCAATTAGGGAAGAAGATCAAGGTGTTGACTAAGTTAAAATGAGTATCCAATTCGGGAAGAAGATCAAGGTGTAGACTAAGTTCAAATGAGTACTATCCAATTATGGAAGAAGATCAAGGTGTAGACTAAGTTAAAATAAGTACTATCCAATTATGGAAGAAGATCCAGGTGTAGACTAAGTTAAAATGAGTACTATCAAATTATGGAAGAAGATCAAGGTGTAGACTAAGTTAAAATAAGTACTATCCAATTATGGAAGAAGAACCAGGTGTAGACTAAGTTAAAATAAGTACTATCCAATTATGGAAGAAGATCCAGGTGTAGACTAAGTTAAAATGAGTACTATCAAATTATGGAAGAAGATCAAGGTGTAGACTAAGTTAAAATAAGTACTATCCAATTATGGAAGAAGATCCAGGTGTAGACTAAGTTAAAATGAGTACTATCAAATTATGGAAAAAGATCAAGGTGTTGACTAAGTTAAAATGAGTATCCAATTAGGGAAGAAGATCAAGGTGTAGACTAAGTTAAAATGAGTACTATCCAATTAGGGAAGAAGATTAAGGTATAGACTAAGTAAAAATGAGTATCCCATTAGGGAAGAAGATCAAGGTGTAGACTAAGTTAAAATGAGTACTATCCAATTATGGAAGAAGATCCAGGTGTAGACTAAGTTAAAATGAGTACTATCAAATTATGGAAGAAGATCCAGGTGTAGACTAAGTTAAAATGAGTACTATCCAGTTAGGGAAGAAGATCAAGGTGTAGACTAAGTTAAAATAAGTACTATCCAATTATGGAAGAAGAACCAGGTGTAGACTAAGTTAAAATGAGTACTATCCAATTATGGAAGAAGATCAAGGTGTAGACTAAGTTAAAATAAGTACTATCCAATTATGGAAGAAGATCCAGGTGTAGACTAAGTTAAAATAAGTACTATCCAATTATGGAAGAAGAACCAGGTGTAGACTAAGTTAAAATGAGTACTATCAAATTATGGAAGAAGATCAAGGTGTAGACTAAGTTAAAATAAGTACTATCCAATTATGGAAGAAGAACAAGGTGTAGACTAAAAAAACATTAGTACTATCTAATTATGGAAGAAGAACAAGGTGTAGACTAAGTAAAAATGAGTATCCAATTATGGAAAAAGAACAAGGTGTAGACTAAGTTAAAATGAGTATCCAATTATGGAAGAAGAACAAGGTGTAGATTAAGTTAAAATGAGTATTATCCAATTATGGAAGATCAAGGTGTAGATTAAGTTCTGTGTAATGCAGTAACTTACAACTGTACACTGAAAATATAAACAATACTTGGATGTTGAGTCCCAATATCAATTTCCTCTTATTTCAAAGCCCTTGTGAAGGTGACACAAACACGCAATATTGACCTGAATACTATCTAATATGGCTGGATCTTGAAAGAATGATGATCAAATAGAGTGATCATGCTGACTGAATATGACCAGTCCCACTTAAGGCTAAATATATCTCCCTGCATATGCCATTTCCATGTACAAAACCTCTAAACATGGGTTTAGGATTAAATGATTCATATCAACCTACAAAACTGTAAATAATCTGCCTAATATATTAAGTAGAAGCAACACTGTTGGATGGGTGGACACACATAATCCCTCGTGCTTATTAAAATAAAAATGGGAATAATAAATTTCAAAGTATAATTAAGGGTGTTTGTTCATTTGTGCACACACACACATACACACACACACATACAGCACATGTGTATAAAAGTAAATTATAAAATAAAATGGGTTAGTATTGAAATATCTCACAGAATAAAGAAGATTCATCTTCAAGAGTATGAATTCCACAATGATCCTGGCCTGCTCTACGCTCATCCACACCATATCTCTCAATTCTGTCTTTTCTCGGCTGGAATGAATGCTCTGGCCACACAACACTATAGATGACTCAGCTACATTTATAAATAAAACCCTGTACTAATTAACTTAATAATCACTATATAAAATCACACCATTTACTTCAAAGACTAAATACTGTAAATTATAGGAACATTATATTTGTATCAGATAGGTCTTGACCTAACAGAGCTGATGGCAAAACTATGTTCTACATAAAATATGTTATTTTGGGCCTACATAATCAATTGATTATATACAATCATTTGTATCAGATTAAATCATATCACTAATCAGACTCATAAATATAAAAATATTTAGTTGTATTAATAAAAAAAAGATTAATAAACATATATATATAGATTTAGCTGTATCACTATCTGTATAACTAAATAAGATATTTAGCTGCATCACTAAATAAAAGATTAGTAAATATATAGAGATTCAGTTGTATGAATAAAAGATTCATAAATGTTATGCAGATTCAACTTTATCAATAAATGTACACAATTATATGCTCAGTAAAACTGCTTATTTACAGTCACTGTAGAAAGTTGAAAAAACAAAGTGTGACGGAATCACAACAGTTCCTGCATAATAGCAAACAATTATCCACAAGATTTTTCTACAATACTACATCTCAGTCATACCACTGAAGCATAATCCAGACACACCATCAAAACTAGGTCATTGTGACCTACTGTTTCCTGTAATAAGCAGTACACATTACCATGAATAAATGCATTATGTTTGTTGACTGTACATGCAACAGTCTCAGTGAAAATGGCCTAAGTGCAAACATCACCTTTTCTGCTTACACCATGATCAACAACAGTTACATAAAAAATGTGATATCTGTCTTGCAACATCTTTGCTGGTAAAACAAAAATGGGACCAAGGAGGTATATAGCAAGTGTATTAACCACAGTCTGATTCCCTTACCTCCAATGGCCACTCTCTTAATAACCACAGTCTGATTCCCTTACCTCCAATGGCCACTCTCTCAATAATGACAGTCTGATTCCCTTACCTCCACTGGCCACTCTCCTAATAACCATAGTCTGATTCTCTTACTTCCACTGGTCTGACTCATAATAACCACAGTCAAAATCCCTTATCTCTGTTGGTCTGTCTCATAATTACCACAGTCTGATCATTTACCTCCATTGGTCCATCTCATAACATGCATAGTCTGATTTTTTTTACCTCCATATGTCTAGCTCATAAAAATCCAATTCATTTAACTGGACTGTCTCATAATAAACACAGTTTGATTCCCTTACCTGAAACTTGTCTATCTCATTTTACCACAGTTTGATTCTTAATATTGGTCTATCTCATAATAACCTAATATGGATTCCTTTACCTTCCCTGGTCTCATAATAAACACAGTCTGATTTCCTTACCTACCATAGTCTTTTTTTAACAATAAAAAGTCTGATTTCCTTGCCTTCACTAGTCTGTATCATACTAAACAGTCTGATTTCCTTACCTCCACTGGTTTATCTCAAATAAACACAGTATGCCTTCCTTACCTCCATTGGTCTGTCCCATAATAAACACAGTCTGCCTTCCTTACCTTCACTGGTCTATCTCATAATAAACACAGTCTGCCTTCCTTACCTCCACTGGTCTATCTCATAATAAACATAGTCTGCCTTCCTTACCTCCACTGGTCTATCTCAAAATAAACACAGTCTGCCTTCCTTACCTCCACTGGTCTATCTCATAATAAAGACAGTATGCCTTCCTTACCTCCAGTGGTCTATCTCATTATAAACATAGTCTGCCTTCCTTACCTCCACTAGTCTGTCTCATAATAAACACAGTCTGCCTTCCTTACCTCCACTGGTCTATCTCATAATAAACACAGTCTGCCTTCCTTACCTCCACTGGTCTATCTCATAATAAACACAGTCTGCCTTCCTTACCTCCACTGGTCTATCTCATAATAAACACAGTCTGCCTTCCTTACCTCCAATGGTCTATCTCATAATAAACAAAGTCTGCCTTCCTTACCTCCACTGGTCTATCTCAAAATAAACACAGTCTGTCTTCCTTACCTCCACTGGTCTATCTCATAATAAACACAGTCTGCCTTCCTTACCTCCAATGGTCTATCTCATAATAAACAAAGTCTGCCTTCCTTACCTCCACTGGTCTATCTCAAAATAAACACAGTCTGCCTTCCTTACCTCCACTGGTCTATCTCATAATAAACATAGTCTGCCTTCCTTACCTCCACTGGTCTATCTCAAAATAAACACAGTCTGCCTTCCATACCTCCACTGGTCTATCTCATAATAAAGACAGTATGCCTTCCTTACCTCCAGTGGTCTATCTTGTAATAAACACAGTCTGCCTTCCTTACCTCCACTGGTCTATCTCATAATAAACACAGTCTGCCTTCCTTACCTCCACTGGTCTATCTCATAATAAACACAGTCTGCCTTCCTTACCTCCAATGGTCTATCTCATAATAAACAAAGTCTGCCTTCCTTACCTCCACTGGTCTATCTCAAAATAAACACAGTCTGTCTTCCTTACCTCCACTGATTTGTCTCATGATCAGGATCTCCACCACCACTTCTTGAAACACTGCACCTTCCTGCCACACCAGCATGGGGCGTCTTATCTTTGATAAAATGTTGATTATGCGGTGCATTGCTAACAGTGGAACTGCATGAGACAAGGTGAATATACAAGTTACCATCACTATGTCATTTCCACTGCTTGCTGGATCAGTTGATGGGAAATAATGTTCCTAAAAAGAAGCATTATCAACAAATACAGACACATCCTGAAACATGTCAAATAGATTACTCCTTCTCTACAAGGTACCTGATTAAGGTAGTCTCGTTATAAGGTGGGTATGGTCATGAATCTCACATCATTAGTTAACAGTAGTGCTATTGAGAGAGTACTGTTTACAAAGCCTGAATGCAAATGCAAATTGGTATTTCACAAGACAGGTAATAATACCTTTCCTAATTTACTTTGTGAATCTTACTTTTCTGAATTAAGCCATTTTTTTTTTCAAGGAACATGGAAGATTTGTCAACTTGAAGAACTTAATATGTCACTCCACAAACCTTATGATTTTTCAATGAAGAAACATGAAACAAAAACTGTTACCAGTAAAACATGTTAATTTTATAATATTTTATCACATTATGTTAGGAGAACATAACAATACTTTGTGAATCAGCCCATTCAAACTAAACCAAACATTAATGATGTCTATGAGCTATGAACTGTCAGGACAGTTCTGGAACATGTCAATGAATGGGATCTACAGGACAGTGTTAGAACATGCAATGAATGGGATCTACAGGATAGTGTTAAACATGTCAATCAATGGGATCTACAGGATAGTGTTAAATATGTTAATGAATGGGATCTACAGGATAGTGTTAAACATGTTAATGAATGGGATCTAGAGAATAGTGTTAGAACATGCAATGAATGGGATCTACAGGATAGTGTTAAACATGTCAATCAATGGGATCTACAGGATAGTGTTAAATATGTTAATGAATGGGATCTACAGGATAGTGTTAAACATGTTAATGAATGGGATCTACAGGATAGTGTTAGAACATGCAATGAATGGGATCTACGGGATAGTGTTAAACATGTCAATGAATGGGATCTACAGGACAGTGTTAAGCATGTAAATGAATGGGATCTACAGGATAGTGTTAGAACATATCAATGAATGGGATCTACAGGACATTGTTAAACATGCTAATGACTGGGATCTACAGGATAGTGTTAGAACATGCAATGAATGGGATCTACAGGATAGTGTTAAACATGTCAATGAATGGGATCTACAGGATAGTGTTAAACATGTCAATGAATGGGATCTATAGGATAGTGTTAAACATGTTAATGAATGGGATCTACAGGATAGTGTTAAAACATGCAATGAATGGGATCTACAGGATAGTGTTAAACATGCTAATGACTGGGATCTACAGGATAGTGTTAGAACATGCAATGAATGGGATCTACAGGATAGTGTTAAACATGTCAATGAATGGGATCTACATGATAGTGTTAAACATGTCAATGAATGGGATCTATAGGATAGTGTTAAACATGTTAATGAATGGGATCTACAGGATAGTGTTAAAACATGCAATGAATGGGATCTACAGGATAGTGTTAAACATGTCAATGAATGGGATCTACAGGACAGTGTTAAACATGTTAATGAATGGGATCTACAGGATAGTGTTAGAACATATCAATGAATGGGATCTATAGGATAGTGTTAAACATGTTAATGAATGGGATCTACAGGATAGTGTTAGAACATGCAATGAATGGGATCTCCAGGATAGTGTTAAACATGTCAATGAATGGGATCTACAGGACAGTGTTAAACATGCTAATGAATGGGATCTACAGGATAGTGTTAGAACATGCAATGAATGGGATCTATAGGATAGTGTTAAACATGTTAATGAATGGGATCTACAGGATAGTGTTAGAACATGTCAATGAATGGGATCTATAGGATAGTGTTAAACATGTTAATGAATGGGATCTACAGGATAGTGTTAGAACATGCAATGAATGGGATCTACAGGATAGTGTTAAACATATCAATGAATGGGATCTACAGGACAGTGTTAAACATGTTAATGAATGGGATCTACAGGATAGTGTTAGAACATGTCAATGAATGGGATCTACAGGACAGTGTTAAACATGCTAATGAATGGGATTTACAGGATAGTGTTAAACATGTTAATGAATGGGATCTACAGGATAGTGTTAGAACATGCAATGAATGGGATCTACAGGACAGTGTTGGAACAAATCAATGAAACCAATCTACAGAATAGTGTTAGAACATGTCTGTGAATGAGATATGCAGCAAGGCAAAGAAACTTGTAGGCACAAATTCAACTTTCTGAGCAAATGTTCTTGTAAAAAATAGACTAATTTTAAGTGGGTTTAAAACTGGTACAGTGTTATTGTACAAGAACCTTATGAATTTCAAGGAAGATTTGTAAATGGGAATATGATGTTATGTATCTAAGGAGTCCTACATTCTGCAGTGTTGAGAACCAATCTTGACATCTCCATTTTTAACCTTACAACCTGAAGGTATTGCTTAAGAAGAATGCAAGAATGCACTAACTAATGACAGGACAGAACTTGCCTTTGGCATTGGGAACTAAGAAAAGTCCAGAATAAAATACAGGTAAGTTTATGTCATGAATTATTTCCTCTTCCTTTTGAAGGAAGAATTCTTTTTTCTTGCTGCTGAATATCTTTAACAAATGGAGACCTTACAGAATGGACATGTTGGTTGCTGAGTGTGATCATGATGTAATTCAGGACAAGTGGAATGGCTAGTGTCTCTCCTATTCTGTGGCAAAAGTTGTACCCCACTGGAACATCAGAAAAGGGCAACAGAAACATGACATTTTTCTGTGGGAAGGTAGAAAAGGAGAAAAGCAGAATCAAAATCAATCCCTATCTCGATGTGTTGCTATTGATGGCTCTTGGAATCTGGGACCTCATCAAGGAAATGGACTTGGTTGACAGTTTCATTTTAGCTTGGGATGGCCTACTTGTCAATGTAATGGACACACTCATCATCAGGTGACACATTTTCAAGATGAGGCAACTCTCATTTGATGTCTGTTTCAGAAAACATTGCTAAAATATGTCAAAATATATGGCTAACATCTGTTTAGATTGGAATGTCAAGATTTGCAAGGCAGTGGATGTACTCTGAAAACATAATTATCACACAATGGATGTGAAAAGGAGACACTCTCATCTGATTCAATCTCAGCAAGCAGAAAACACTGCTAAAACAATCTAACAAATATGGTGAACATATTTTAACTTTGGGTGGCTGGATTTGCAAAATCATGAATGTAGTCCTAACATATCGTAACCACACAACAAATTTAAAGGATAACCTCTCTCATTTCATCTTTGTCTCAGCAAGCTGACAACATTGCTAAAACTTGCTAATAGATAAGGTCATCATCTTTTTAGCTTGGAATGGCTGGATTTTCAAGGTAGTGGATGTACTACTAACATATCATCATCAGGTAACAAAGGCACAAAACAGAGCTATCTGAAGTAGAATCCAATTAATGAAAAGATTTGGTGCCAGTCCCTCTATTAAAGGAGAGACTACTAACATCTAACTTCTTTCTCAATTAATATATTATGATCTGTTAAAACATGTATCTGAAGAATAAATATATTTGCAATACACAGGTACACACCAATTCTGTACCTGAAAACTTGTCTAAATGAAATTATAAAAGGACTACAGATTATTTATGAGTGTAGTCTGATTTTTACACATGTCAAAGTTTCATAATTTTTGGACCACAGAAAGTTCTTGAACAAACTAAATCATAAGGACAAAGCAAAAGAAATATTTGGGACAGCTATTTAATGTCTAATTATATTCAGGATAATATTTCATATAAATATCTATGAATGCTTGTCCAACAAAAACAAAATACAAACACGACATGTCATCAGAAAATCAATATCAGAGAAATATATCTGGATTTGGTAATTAAATGGTTGGGCACAAAACAGAGCCTGTTTCCCCTTGAAAATGAAAAGGTTGTGCCTTAGTCAACTGTGTATTAACAGTTGGTATATGTATGTATTAGTTAACACATTAGGTGGCATATATCAAAGCAAAGAAATCCATGCCAAAACAATTTTTATCTTACATTTTGGAGTTTGAGTAATGTGAAGAATTTACATACTGCAGGGAATTTTAATAATGAGGAGCTGTACACAACTAAAAAATTCAACACTCACAAAAATATTCAAAAGCTTGAAATATCAACTCACAATTTGCAAGCATGAAATTCACATTATGTCAGGATGATCATAAGCTTCACCGTGCATTAACATGAGGCAGTGGCATAACATTAAATACAGTGGTATAACATTAAATACAGTGGCATAACATCATACAATGTCTTGAAATAATTGCTGAATACTGCAAAGTCTGTGCAGTGATGTCATTAACAGATTCCTAAACTCATATTCATTGCAAAATGGTGATGCCAATAGTAACTGTTACTGATGAGAAATAGGACTGGCAGCTTTATAAGATTATAAAAACATAAAAACAATATTTCAAATTTTGATACAACAATTTATTTTAAGAACAAAATTTAGCTCATTCAAAATGCAGTATGGATGAAATGTACTTCCTACAACTGTTTTTATGACCATGTGGAATGCTGAGTTCCATCAAGAAAAGACTATAAATGTATAATATTCATTCCACCTTGAAGCCTTGTATATCCCCTCTTAAATTTCTGTAGGCCACAGCAGCCTCTCATTCAAATGGCTTTCTTGAATTTTCTCTTGTGAATCAGGGAACCTAGCTGATGTGATTTCTGACTTGTTTATAATCAATTGCTTTTGTGATACAAGCACTTAAGGAGAGTTTCATTAGAGAATTGAAATCAAATATTACAAGCGTTTTTGTGACCTACCAATAGTGGTGTAAATGTTGCAGTTCATTTATACACAAATTTATCTGAGATGCATAATTGGAGTCTGATAAAAGTGATCATACTGTCATAATCTGGGGTTAGAATGATTCCACCAAAATATGAATGGTTAGCATCTGAAGACATGAAATTAATGACACATCCTGAGTAACAAAAACATGCTGTAAGCCACAAGAATAGTGTAAAATGAATCGTCTCAATTCATTTGTAAGTGACAAACATGCTGTAAAATAATCTATCTCAATTTATTTGTAAGTGACAAGCGTAATGTAATATGAATTGTCTCAATTAATTTGTAAGCAACAAGCATGATGTAATATGAATTGTCTCAATTCATTTGCAAGCAACAAGCATGGTGTAATATGAATTGTCTCAATTCATTTGTAAGCAACAAGCATGGTGTAATATGAATTGTCTCAATTCATTTGTAAGTGACAAGCATGATGTAATATGAATTGTCTCAATTCATTTGTAAGTGACAATCATGGTGTTAAAATGGTTTGTCTCAATCATTTGTAAGCCACAAGCATGGTGTAATACAAATTGTCTCAATTTATTTGTAAGCAACAAACATGGTATACTATGAATTGTCTCAATTCATGTCTCAATTCCTTTTTTAAGTCAAAGTGTGATATAATATAATTCTTTTCAATTCATTCATTCAATATATGATTAAAACAGCATAGATTTTTCCATGAAAAACTCACCACAGGACATTGAGGCTGTTTTGGAAGAAATTTGTATGGGATCAGTACATTCTGACTGGAATAGAGACAGATACCCAGTTTATGCAGGATTGGGATGGCAATTTTAACCTGAAATGACAAACAAAACTAATACTAGAATACAGGCATACACCCCGTCTATGCAAGAATGTGATGACAATTTTAGTCTGAAATGACAAAACTAAGATTAGAATATAGAGAGACACCCAGTCTGTGCAGGACTGAGATGGCAATTTTAGTTTGAAATGAAGAAACTAACACCAGAATACAGGCAGAAATCCAGTCTATGCAGGACCACCATGGCAATTTTAATCTGAAATAACAAAACTAAGACATAGAATACAGGAATAAACATAGTCTGGACTGGAATAGCAATTTCAGTCCAAAATGACAAATAAAACTTATTTCCTTGAACAAACAGTATTTTTCCTTAATCAAAAAAATATATAATATGGCAAACCAAAAACAAAAGAAACAAAACTATGGAGGGCAAGAATGAGACTGGGGAAGACACTCTCCCTTAATAAAATAATTAAAGACTATTTTAAATGGATATACAAAGTTAAACAAGCTGGAACATCATTAAGAATAATTACCTTCCACAAATGTTTAACCTATATTCTTAAAACTGATTCTTTAAAAGAATATAAGTATTTACAATAAGACAAGATGCTTATAATTTGCATATATATATATATATATATATATATATATATATATATATATATATATATATATATAAACATGTAAATCTCTGTCTCACTTGATGCCCTACTGCATGATTCAATATGAATTTATACTTTATGCCTCATTTGATAGCCTACTGCATGATCCAATATGACTTTTTGATACTCAATGCCTCACTTGATCCCCATCTGCATGATCCAACATGACTTGATACTCTATGCCTCACTTGATAACCTACTACATCATCTAACATGATATTCTTTGCCTCACAAATACCTTACTGTAGGATTCAACATGACGTGTCAGAGACAACCAAGCTTACACAGACATCAAAGTGATCTTTATTTCTTGTTTTGTTTGTAACTGTTATGATATCCCATTCATTCAGCCATCCATGTGTGCATACCTCCATGTGTTGTCAGTGAGAGATGCAGATTCAAAAGATAAAATATAAACAGCCATTTATCTGCCACACATGGTTATTATCATTCCTGAAACAGCTAGTATCCAGCCTCAAAAACAGCTCTTAATCTACCTCATGCAGATATTATCTTACCTCACACTGCTGTTATGCTACCTCAGATGGATATTATCCTCTCACAAACAGCCATCAATCTATCTCATGATTATTATTCCTACCTCAAACAGCTATTATCATACCTCAAACAGCTATTATCCTGCCTCAAAACAGCTATTAATCTACCTCACATGGATATTTTCCTACCTCACAGAGTTATTATGCTACCACACATGGCTACTATCCTATCAAAAACAGAATTTAATCTGCCTCACATGGTTATTATTCTACCTCAAACTGGTACCATCCTGCCTTAAACAGCTATTAATCAACCCCACATGGTTATTATCCCGACTCTAATAACTATTATCCTGCCTCAAACAGGTATTAATCTATGCCACATAGCTATTATCCTACTTCACACAGCTATTATACTACCACACATGGCTATTATCCTACTTCACACAGCTATTATACAACCTCACATGGCTATTATCCTACTTCACACAGCTATTATACTACCTCACATGGCTATTATCTTACTTCACACAGCTATTATACTACCTCACATGGCTATTATCTTACTTCACACAACTATTATCCTACCTCATACGGCTATTATCCTACTTCACACAGCTATTATACTACCTCACATGGCTATTATCCTACTTCACACAACTATTATACTACCTCACATGGCTATTATCCTACTTCACACAACTATTATACTACCTCACATGGCTATTATCCTACTTCACACAGCTATTATACTACCTCATATGGCTATTATCCTACTTCACACAACTATTATACTACCTCACATGGCTATTATCTTACTTCACACAACTATTATCCTACCTCATACGGCTATTATCCTACTTCACACAGCTATTATACTACCTCATATGGCTATTATCCTACTTCACACAACTATTATACTACCTCACATGGCTATTATCCTACTTCACACAGCTATTATACTACCTCACATGGTTATTATCCTACTTCTCACAGCTATTATACTACCTCACATGGCTATTATCCTGCTTCACACAGCTATTATACTACCCCACATGACTATTATCCTACTTCATACAGCTATTATACTACCTCACATGGCTATTAATCTACTCCACACAGCTATTATACTACCTCACATGGCTATTATCCTACTTCACACAGCTATTATGCTACCTCACATGGCTATTATCCTACTTCACACAGCTATTAGACTACTTCACATGGCTATTATCCTACTTCACACAGCTATTATACTACCTCACATGGCTATTATCCTACTTCACACAACTATTATGCTACCTCACATGGCTATTATCCTACTTCACACAGCAATTATACTACCTCACATGGCTATTATCCTACTTCACACAACTATTATGCTACCTCACATGGCTATTATCCTACTTCACACAACTATTATACTACCTCACATGGCTATTATCCTACTTTACACAACTATTATACTACCTCATAAGGCTATTATCCTACTTCACACAGCTATTATGCTACCTCACATGGCTATTATCCTACTTCTCACAGCTATTATACTACCTCACATGGCTATTATCCTACTTCACACAACTATTATACTACCTCATATGGCTATTATCCTACTTCACACAGCTATTATGCTACCTCACATGGCTATTATCCTGCTTCACACAAGTATTATGCTACCTCACATGGCTATTATTCTACTTCACACAGCAATTATACTAGCTCACATGGCTATTATCCTGCTTCACACAACTATTATGCTACCTCACATGGCTATTATCCTACTTCACACAGCTATTATACTACCAAACATGGCTATTATCCTACTTCACACAGCTATTATACTACCTCATATGGCTATTATCCTACTTCACACAACTATTATACTACCTCACATGGCTATTATCCTACTTCACACAACTATTATACTACCTCATATGGCTATTATCCTACTTCACACAGCTATTATGCTACCTCACATGACTATTATCCTGCTTCACACAGCTATTATACTACCCCACATGGCTATTATCCTACTTCATACAGCTATTATACTACCTCACATGGATATTATCCTACTCCACACAGCTATTATACTACCTCACATGGCTATTATCCTACTTCACACAGCTATTATGCTACCTCACATGGCTATTATCCTACTTCACACAGCTATTAGACTACCTCACATGGCTATTATCCTACTTCACACAGCTATTATACTACCTCACATGGCTATTATCCTACTTCACACAACTATTATGCTACCTCACATGGCTATTATCCTACTTCACACAGCTATTATACTACCTCATATGGCTATTATCCTACTCCACACAGCTATTATGCTACCTCACATGGCTATTATCCTACTTCACACAACTATTATGCTACCTCACATGGCTATTATCCTACTTCACACAACTATTATACTACCTCACATGGCTATTATCCTACTTCACTCAGCTATTATGCTACCTCACATGGCTATTATCCTACTTCTCACAGCTATTATACTACCTCACATGGCTATTATCCTACTTCACACAGCTATTATGCTACCTCACATGGCTATTATCCTACTTCACACAGCTATTATACTACCTCATATGGCTATTATCCTACTTCACGCAGCTATTTTACTACCCAAAATAGCTATTATCCTACTTCTCACAGCTATTATACTACCTCACATGGCTATTATCCTACTTCACACAGCTATTATGCTACCTCACATGGCTATTATCCTACTTCACACAGCTATTATGCTACCTCACATGGCTATTATCCTACTTCACACAGCTATTATGCTACCTCACATGGCTATTATCCTACTTCTCACAGCTATTATACTACCTCACATGGCTATTATCCTACTTCACACAACTATTATACTACCTCATATGGCTATTATCCTACTTCACACAGCTATTATGCTACCTCACATGGCTATTATCCTGCTTCACACAAGTATTATGCTACCTCACATGGCTATTATCCTACTTCACACAGCAATTATACTAGCTCACATGGCTATTATCCTGCTTCACACAACTATTATGCTACCTCACATGGCTATTATCCTACTTCACACAGCTATTATACTACCAAACATGGCTATTATCCTACTTCACACAGCTATTATACTACCTCATATGGCTATTATCCTACTTCACACAACTATTATACTACCTCACATGGCTATTATCCTACTTCACACAACTATTATACTACCTCATATGGCTATTATCCTACTTCACACAGCTATTATGCTACCTCACATGACTATTATCCTGCTTCACACAGCTATTATACTACCCCACATGGCTATTATCCTACTTCATACAGCTATTATACTACCTCACATGGATATTATCCTACTCCACACAGCTATTATACTACCTCACATGGCTATTATCCTACTTCACACAGCTATTATACTACCTCACATGGCTATTATCCTACTTCACACAACTATTATGCTACCTCACATGGCTATTATCCTACTTCACACAGCTATTATACTACCTCATATGGCTATTATCCTACTCCACACAGCTATTATGCTACCTCACATGGCTATTATCCTACTTCACACAACTATTATGCTACCTCACATGGCTATTATCCTACTTCACACAACTATTATACTACCTCACATGGCTATTATCCTACTTCACACAGCTATTATGCTACCTCACATGGCTATTATCCTACTTCACACAGCTATTATACTACCTCATATGGCTATTATCCCACTTCACACAGCTATTTTACTACCCAACATAGCTATTATCCTACTTCTCACAGCTATTATACTACCTCACATGGCTATTATCCTACTTCACACAGCTATTATGCTACCTCACATGGCTATTATCCTACTTCACACAGCTATTATGCTACCTCACATGGCTATTATCCTACTTTACACAACTATTATGCTACCTCACATGGCTATTATCCTACTTCACACAGCTATTATGCTACCTCACATGGCTATTATCCTACTTCACACAGCTATTATGCTACCTCACATGGCTATTATCCTATCTCAGACAGCTATTATCATACCTCATATTACATAATTTTGTGTTTGATTGGGGCATATTTACCCTGACTTGCTAATAACATCTTCATGTCCATGACATCAAAAACATCTCTTTAATTTCTGTATTTTAATTACATTACACATATCTAACTAAATAACTCAGTCTTTTGATGTTCTTTTAAAATATTTTTAAATTATTAAAATTTTGAACTCCCAATACTTCAAATGTATCAATGGGATGACACTTTTTATTTACCCAAAACATTTTGGTCCAAGAATGTGTGAAAACTAGTCTATCATTTGTATCAATGTAGGATTAGTAAGCCAATTTCTAACCCACATCAACAAATTTTATTAATCACCTGTGCCTCTCCGACATCAGCAGCCAAGACTTGAGCTAGTTCTTCTTCCTGCCATACCAAAACATTGTCTTCAACGCTGTAGAAATGTTTCTGATTTGTGTTACCACTTGGAGGACTTGAAAAAAGCATGTTGAGAATTTTACCAATCCAACTAGTCATGAATGTCACAGGAGCATCATCTACATCATGGAAAATAACAATCTTCCCCTGGAATAGAGTATTCATGTAAAAATATTATCTAGATGATGGATCAGAATTACAAATTAATTATCTTTTAATAAATTTCAAGAAGTTCTTTTACCAAATTTTACTTGGTAAAAAAACTCCTTTCTTTAAGTACATGACTTTAAATTATGCGATTTCTAGACAAAGGCAAGCAATATTTATGAAATTTTTGATTTCACAAAAGTCTGGCAACATTTATTTGAAAATAAAAACAATGCATATTAAAAAAAACAACTGAAACGTAACATTTGTCTTTTGAAATTAGGGGCATTGTTCAGTACAACAAACATTCATTATAATGCAGTCCATGGGAATCACTCAATTTACTGCATATGGTAAGACTGTCTTATAATGAAATAAAAGACTCGCTCATTATAATGTGATTTATGGACAATATGGAGTATACTGCAATATAATGAAATGACCTTATAATGATGTAGAGGTCTTCCTCATTATAATGCTGCTCATGGGAGATATCAATCACACTGCCTTATAATGAAATGGCCTTATAATAAAGTAGAGGACTCCTTCATTATAATGCTGCCTATGGGAGATATTAATCATGCTGCCTTAGAGTGAAATGACCTTATAATAAAGTAGAGGACTCCTTCATTATAATTCTGCCCATGGGAGATATGGATGATACTGCCTTATAATGAAATGGCCTTATTATGAACTACAGGATTCCATCATTATAATGCTGTCCTTTGAGTATAATGCTTTACAGCAAAACAGCCTTATAATGAAATGTATTATACTATATAGTTTAGCATTGCATAATCATATACAGCCACTTTATAAAAAGAAAAGTGTTGTAATTAAGGGTACTCTATTCAGGCAGCATAGTATTTTTTATGATTTATATAAATCCATATCTTAAAATTTTTTTATGATAAACAGTCAAGAACAAGAAATATTTTCTGTATGCTTCAGACTTAAAAATCATCATTGTATCATAATTTTTATTTAAATGTTGGAAACTAATAAGTACCTTGTACATCTCAATGCATTTTTTGGATTTTTTGGTCTTAATCTAATTATTTACAACTATTTTATTGTTAGTCTTTATGTGTCAACTTACTATCATATCTTTTCTATGTTAAATCTAAAGCCTTTTTTCTGTTAATGATTGTCTCATTTTTCTTTGTATGTTCCCTTATGGCCCATTTGAACTACATTAAAATCATGCAGAACTTCCAAATTTAACAATTTTATGTATGGCAAATAATGTTCCCAACTATTCCATTTGTCAAATATTTCCTCCAAAAAATAATTGTCTCAATCATCCCAGAAAAATCACCCTGACTTGTCTAGAATATATCCAGAACTTCAGCAAAATGTCATGTATAAAAATGAGAAGCTATGTCATTATCAAAGAATTTTTACATTAAAACACTGTTCAGGGATGTCATAAAAATTCACCAAATTAGGGACACAGAAACTGCTTTAATAAATGGTAACATTTTTAAAAATATTACTCAACTTTCATAGCAAAGCATCCCATACATGATCTATCCAAAAGTAAATTGTAAAAATGAATTAAAGGATATGCTTTGTGAATCATCTTTTTGAGAAAACTTTCCCTATAGTTGGCACTCTAAAGATCCTGGTTTCATCCAATGAACTCTCACAATTTACACTCAGGATTACCAGTGTAATTATGCAGTAAAAGCAACAAAAAATTAAAACAGTTTGAGATTCAAGTCAATTATTGTGTACAATTTACCCATACAAAGAATTCTCCTGAAAAATAATGCATAAAGTTTGAGTAATTATTGTCATATTGTAAAAATGAATCCCACTGCCAACAATGTGGCTATCTGTATACACGAATCTCCTTTAAAAAATGTCATTATGTGTAAACATGAATCTCCATTTCCAACAATGTCTTTACTTCTAAACATGAATCTCCCTTTCCAACAATGTGTTTATTTATAAAACTTGATCTTCTTGCTAATAGTATGCTTATTTGTAAATATGAATCACCTTTCCTACAATGTGTTTACTTGTCAACAAGAATCCTCATGCCAACATTGATTTTTCTAAACATGAATCCCCTTTTCACCAATGTGTTTTCTTGTAAACATGAATCCCCTTGATAACAATGTGTTTATTTATAAACATGAAGTCGAGTGTCATGCAAATATACTGTGAAGTGATGCCCACCCTTAAAATACTGTCATGCAAATGTACTGTGAAGTGATGCCCACCCTTAAAGTACTGTCATGCAAATGTACTGTGAAGTGATGCCCACCCTTAAAGTACTGTCATGCAAATGTACTGTGAAGTGATGCCCACCCTTAAGGTACTGTCATGCAAATGTATTGTGAAGTGATGCCCACTTATTTTGACACTCAGACTCTTAACAAAGGATCTTCTCTGAAAAAAGTTTGTACCCCTGACCCATAGAAATGTCTGTCTGGAATGCTGCTTTATATTCAAAGCCAGTAAGAAAAGGTTTATCATTTTTAACTCCTGTAAGTGTCCTGAATATTTATGCAGTTTGGTAGGAATAAAAAACAGTGACTCTAATCTGCAAATGCATTATGCAATGGCATATAAGGATCCATGTTGTTTACAGTTGGATTCAACCTATGTGCAAGTATACATGGAACCCACCACCATGATCTGTAGCAACTGAAGTTTGCACTGAGATGTCTTGGAGTTCTCCAGAAAGCTGGCTCCATCAAAGTACATTTTCTCCACTGTGTTGCTCTGAAGATATGCAAAGACAGGGCTGGCAATTTCCTGGTACTCTGGATAGGAGTTACATACATTCTTTGTCCCCTTCAGTAAAGCTTCTATCAACAAACTTTTGTCCTGATTTAAGAAAGGAAGATAAATTAAATTGCTTTTAAAACATTTTCCTGAAACAATTAACACTTTAACTTCATGTTAAAATACCATATGTCACTGCACACTGTCAATGCCAACACCTTGACAGTTGTATAAGGCACATACTGTTAAGTGTAATTGGATTATATAAAGAATATATGGTCATGTGCAATTGGATTATATAAAGTATATATGGTCATGTGCAATTGGATTATGTAAAGTATATATGGTCATGTGCAATTGGATTATATAAAGTATATATGGTCATGTGCAATTGGATTATATAAAGTATATATGGTCATGTGTAATTGGATTATAAAAAGTATATATGGTCATGTGTAATTTAATTATATAAAGAATATATGGTCATGTGTAATTGGATTATATAAAGAATATATGGTCATGTGTAATTGGATTATATAAAGAATATATGGTCATGTGTAATTGGATTATATAAAGAATATATGGTCATGTGTAATTGGAATATATAAAGAATATATGGTCATGTGCAATTGGATTATATAAAGTATATATGGTCATGTGCAATTGGATTATATAAAGTATATATGGTCATGTGTAATTGGATTATATAAAGTATATATGGTCATGTGTAATTGGATTATATAAAGAATACATGGTCATGTGCAATTGGATTATATAAAGTATATATGGTCATGTGTAATTGGATTATATAAAGTATATATGGTCATGTGTAATTAGATTATATAAAGTATATATGGTCATGTGTATTTGGATTATATAAAGTATTTATGGTCATGTGTAATTGGATTATATAAAGTATATATGGTCATGTGTATTTGAATTATGTAAAGTATATATGGGCATGTGTAATTTAATTATATAAAGTATATATGGTCATGTGTAATTGGATTATATAAAGTATATATGGTCATGTGTAATTGGATTATATAAAGTATATATCGTCATGAATATTTGGATTATATAAAGTATATATGGTCATGTGTAATTAGATTATATAAAGTATATATGGTCATGTGTAATTGGATTATATAAAGAATATATGGTCATGTGTAATTGGATTATATAAAGAATATATGGTCATGTGTAATTGGATTATATAAAGAATATATGGTCATGTGTAATTGGATTATATAAAGAATATATGGTCATGTGTAATTGGAATATATAAAGAATATATGGTCATGTGCAATTGGATTATATAAAGTATATATGGTCATGTGCAATTGGATTATATAAAGTATATATGGTCATGTGTAATTGGATTATATAAAGTATATATGGTCATGTGTAATTGGATTATATAAAGAATACATGGTCATGTGCAATTGGATTATATAAAGTATATATGGTCATGTGTAATTGGATTATATAAAGTATATATGGTCATGTGTAATTAGATTATATAAAGTATATATGGTCATGTGTATTTGGATTATATAAAGTATTTATGGTCATGTGTAATTGGATTATATAAAGTATATATGGTCATGTGTATTTGAATTATATAAAGTATATATGGGCATGTGTAATTTAATTATATAAAGTATATATGGTCATGTGTAATTGGATTATATAAAGTATATATGGTCATGTGTAATTGGATTATATAAAGTATATATGGTCATGAATATTTGGATTATATAAAGTATATATGGTCATGTGTAATTAGATTATATAAAGTATATATGGTCATGTGTATTTGGATTATATAAAGTATATATGGTCATGTGTAATTGGATTATATAAAGTATATATGGTCATGTGTAATTGGATTATATAAAGTATATATGGTCATGTGTATTTGGATTATATAAAGTATATATTGGCATGTGTAATTTAATTATATAAAGTATATATGGTCATGTGTAATTGGATCATATAAAGTATATATGGTCATGTGTAATTGGATTATATAAAGTATATATGGTCATGAATATTTGGATTATATAAAGTATATATGGTTATGAGGTAATTGGATTATATAAAATATATATTTTCATGGTCTTTGGATTATATTATTATGGTCAAAGACATGTGTACTTGGATATGGTTATGGATATATGGATTATTTGTACACAACAAAACAGTACTGAATTATACATGCATTGTAGGAAATATAGAATACACGAGTATATGCATTTGTCTGTCTCTCTCTCTCTCTTCCCCTTTCTCTCAGACATGCTACTTTTCATTATTACTAATATTCTATAACATCAAACTCTAAATAATATAACATCCATACTTAATTAAACTATTTAAACAATATTTCTCTCTCTCTTTCTCTCTCTCTCTCTCTCTCTCTCTCTCTCTCTCTCTCTCTCTCTCTCTCTCTCTCTCTCTCTGTGGGGTTCTACTCATATGATGCTAGAATCAGACTGTAAAAAGACTAGTTCCCAATCATTGCTAGGTTGATCCCAGCATTATAGTCTTTTCAGGGCTGATCCCAGCTCAAGTAGAATTGGTGCTAGGCTAATCCCAGCATTATGGTGTATTCAGGGCTGATCCCAGCTCAAGTAGAATTGGTGCTAGGCAGATCCCAGCTGTGCTAAGCTGATCCCAGGTCAAGTAAAATCTGTGCTAGGCTGATACCAGCATTCAAGTATATTCTGGGCTAATTAGACTATGTGCTAGGCTGATCCCAGCATGCTAATGTATTCTGAGTTGATCCCATCTTAACTAAATCTATGCTAGGCTAATCCCTGCATAAGAGTGTATTCTGAGTTGATCCCAGATTTGTGGAATAGAGCTATGATGATCCGAACATAAAGCAAATATTCTTATATTTTTTCCTATTTATAACTGAGAAAGAAATTTTTTTAATGGGCATGACCATTATATTATTAGTATGGCTTATGAATATCGAATCGGAGAAAAATGGCTGATTTAAAGTGCATTCCGGGCTGTACCCAACTTAAGTAGACTATGTTCTAGCTGAATCCCTGCTTGCTAATGTATATGGGCTGATCCCATCTTAACTAAACTCATGCTCGGCTGATTCCCTCATAGAAAAATTAAAGTGCATTCTGGGCTGATCCCAGATTTGTGGACAAGAGCTATATACTAGGCTGAATCCCAGCTTGCTAATGTGTTATGGGCTGATTCCATCTTAACTAAATCTATGCTAGGCTGATTCTCACATAGAATTTATTGAAGTGCATTCTGCGCTGATCCCAGCTTAACCCATTCTATCCTGACTACGTCTCTAGTCGTAGACTACCATTTTATCCAGAATACACTTTCAGTTATAGTTTCACTAGGTGTTTATGTAGCATCTAGAAACACGTGTTATACATCACAAATACTTGTGTGCTTCTTCACCGACAACAGGAAATGGTTAAAGCACGCATGCGCAGAAAAATTTGAAAAAAAAAAACATGGTTAAAAACATAACAGCTGATTTGAAAATCAATCAATAAAATGATGGACAAAAACTCAGATGTGAACAAGGATATTGATAGTGAAGGTAGTGACAATAGTGACAATGAAGTTGAAGATTTCAATGATTATGAAGATAATATTGACTTAATTGATGGCTTAGATGTAAATGAAGTTGATGAAATAGATGGTGCATGACTGTATCCACTTTTTGACATCGATTTGGACAATTACGCTAACTTTGAAGGATTTAGATATGATTTTGTCCGGGGTAATTTTCTCCTCGGTTGTATCCAGGATTTAAATTGATTGAAGGGCAAATGTTCAACACCCAGAAGAATACTGACCTAGTGATGATGTGGACTTCAAAATTTTGACAAAACTTTTAATAATTTAGTTTAAACATTTCCAGGATTAATTTGTGGACAAGTTTTTTTCCGAGAAACTGCAGGCTGAAGTACATGTTCTAGATTGTGAACTCAACAAATTGTTCCTAGTATTTAGTTGTGCAGTTTTGGTAAAATTATTAAACATTTGAACTAACAGTGCTATAAACTTCAAATTTGGACCAAATTATTAGAAATAGATTTTTTTTTTTTATTCCCATACTATTTTGGAGCATTTCATTCATCTTCATGGAGAAAAGATTCACTGAAGTTCATGGTAATTTTTATTTTTATTTCTTTTAAATCCCTATTTCAAAATACAGTTGTGAGCTTGTACATCAATAAATTTTAACAAAACATATATCACTGTGTTGCCAATTTTATTACCTTTTCAGAGATACATAGTTTTATATACTTTAAAAAATAAATAACAATGTTACAACATTTTTTGTAAACATGGTGAAGGTCATCACAATTTCTTTCTTCTGCTGCTGTGTGATGCTTCGTTTTACCACAGTGTATTTAGAATTGCTTCTCAGGATAGACTGGGTTAAATAGACTTTTTGCTAGGCTGAATTCCAGCTTACCAATGTATTATGGGCAGATCACAGCTTAACTAAATCTATGCCAGGCTGATTCCGGCATAGAATGTATTCTGTGCTGATCCCAGGTTTGTGGACTAGAGCTAGGCTGAACCAAGCATGAAGGAGATATTCTTTTTTACTTTTTCTATTTAAAACTGGAAAATGAAGCTTATTTAATGGGCATGACCTTTACGTTATTAGTATATCTTATGAGTGTCCATTTGGGGAAAAATGATTCTAACCCATGGCAGCCCCATGTGCATGAATAATGTAAGGTGGTGGGTTGGCATAAATCCATAAGAACTGTTTGATGTGGAGAATCTAAATCCCTGATCTGTAACTTTGAAAAGCCAGCAAGTGCAGTGAAAGTGATACATTCATTCAATGTACCTTTGAAACTAGAAAAGTTACTGGTCACATGTACTCTATATGATCATGCAACATAAGCTTATCTAATCTGATTGGTTATTTGAATTCTGCTGGCAATTCCAACCAATGAGAATAGTTCTGTTCCTGCCACACACACCCATGTACTCTCCCAACAATCCCCATGCAGACATAATAGTCTCCAGCCTAATTCTCTGTTGGTGTGCCTACAATAACTCAAGATCATCAAGTTGTGCATAAACTAAAATTTAATAAATAATCATTATAAATTATATATGGCCATGGATATTTGGTTTATATAAAGTATATATGATCATGGAAATTTGGTTTATATAAAGTATATATGGTCATTTGTAACTGGATTATATAAATTATATATGGTCATAGAAATCTGGTTTATATAAAGTATATATGGTCATTGGTAACTGGATTATATAAATTATGTATGCTCATGGGTAACTGGATTATATAAAGTATATATAGTCATGGGTAACTGGATTATATAAAGTATATATGGTCATTGGTAACTGGATTATATAAAGTATATATAGTCATGGGTAACTGGATTATATAAAGTATATATGGGTCATGGGTAACTGGATTATATAAAGTATATATGGTCATTGGTAACTGGATTATATAAAGTATATATAGTCATGGGTAACTGGATTATATAAAGTATATATGGGTCATGGGTAACTGGATTATATAAAGTATATATAGTCATGGGTAACTGGATTATATAAAGTATATATGGGTCATGGGTAACTGGATTATATAAAGTATATATAGTCATGGGTAACTGGATTATATAAAGTATATATAGTCATGGGTAACTGGATTATATAAAGTATATATGGTCATGGGTAACTGGATTATATAAAGTATATATGGTCATTGGTAACTAGATTATATAAATTATGTATGGTCATTGGTAACTGGATTATATAAAGTATATATTTTTATGGATATGTGAATTGTGCAATGGGTATTTGAATTAAATAAGTATATACTGTTATAGACACTTGGATTATTGCACTAAGTTTTATAAACTTTTGAGTCACAACAAGACTGATCAACACTGACAGTCTTAAAATATTTGTTGATATTGGTACCTTTGATGAATATCCTGGAATGAAAGCAAAACATCTGAGAGGTTTTTATTGTGCAAAAAAACATGGAATCTATATTAGTTATGCTTTATCATTTGGTATAAAAATATTAGGTTTGAATTTCCCCAAAAGAAAACAAAACTGCAATTGTGTTCTACATTCTTCATGTATTAATACATATTACTTCTCAAATCTTCCCAACCCATCCCATCCCACCTCACCCCACCCCCAATGTGTAGCAACCATGACAAAAGTTTCAATACCCAAAATACAGTTACAAATAATACTGGTCTTCCTATTGTGAGAGCATTAAAGTAATTGGTCAAAAAAAAATCTGCAATATGATAAAACCTCTATAGAATTAAAACAGCTGTTTTCAATTATTCTGACTGGTCCATCAACACAAAGTAATTATGCAGAATGGCATATCATGTCCGACCCACTTGTGCACGATGTATTAGCTTAATATAATAACTTAAGCAAATAATAGGTTGCTATGACCCACTCTTAATTATTCCAAAGGAATGCACTTCATATCAAATTTCATTACTGCACAATGTCTGAGAAATGAAGCTAATTCAAACATTATTGAGGGTTACCTGCAATGATGTATTCTGCTGCTACTGATTTGTAATAATTTAACCTGCTGCATGTATCTGACATGCAATAAAGTATCCTACTGTGTTTAGACTTGCAATGATGAATCTTGCTTACTTGAAATGTTGTCTTTCAGTATCTGACTTGTAATAATGTTACTAATGTATCTTACTTGTAATGTTGTATTTTGCTGTGTCTGACTTATAAACGATGTATCCTGATGTACATGAACTGAAATTATATTTCATGCTGTATTTGACTTGTAATAATGTATCCAATGTATCTGATTTGTAATGATAAATCCAATGTATTAGACTTGTAATTAATGATGTATCCAATGTATAAGACTTGCAATTAATGATGTATTCAATGTATCTGATTTGTAATGATAAATCCAATGTATTAGACTTGTAATTAATGATGTATCCAATGTATAAGACTTGCAATTAATGATGTATTCAATGTATCTGATTTGTAATGATGTATTCAATTTATGTGACTGACTTGTATCTTGCTGAACATAACCTGAAATTATATTTCATACTGTTTTTGTCTTATGACTTGTAAAAATATATCCAATGTATCTAACTTGTAATAATAATCCAATGTATCTGACTTTCAATGATGTATACTCCTGTATCTAGACTTGTAGAAAGGTCTGGCACAACTTGTAATGTCAAATCTTAATGATGGTGACTCTACTGCTTCCATCACCACAAACATCAGAAACATTTTTCCTATATATCACCATGCGGTTGCCAAGTTGACAAAAATGCACCACTGTAACCCACTTTTGCTAGTAGTGAGCAGTGATGAATGTACCCATTCTATGTTATTATGGAGTATAAATGTACCCATTCTATGTTATTATGAAGAAATGGAGATAAATGAGCAAAGTTAATGTTGACACACATACCTAAAACAGAAGCAAAAGCTTCAACAAAAACAACAACAATGACACTACCACCACCAGACAAGTGATACCTATGCTTTACAGGAAAGACATCAAATGAGATGGCCTTTAGATTTACCTCTGGTCCAGGTTTGCTAAGGTTGACATCTGCTGTTAAGAGATTGAGAACCTCGATCTGGTTCCGAAGAACACAGGCTTTGGCCATCATACGCTGTGCCTCAAAGTTCAGCTCACTCAGCTTTCTACAAATAATATCAATAAAATATAAGGTCTACTTTGGTACAGCTATAAATAAAATATAAGGTCTGCATTGAGACAGGTGAGCAAGATTTAAGTTCAAATTCTAAATAAAGAAATCAAAGCTCTTGAGAGTCTTACCTTCTTGCATCCAGAACCTGAAGTGTTTGGTCATAGACTCCACGTTTTCACAAAATGGCCAACATTTTTCTCTTTAATCAATTATTTTCAAATTATTTTTAAAATTGTGACTTTAAACTTTCATTTTTAAAAACCTACACACAGCAATGGATATTAAAACCAAAATGTAAAATACTCATACAAACAGAAATTCATTTATGGAACAATGAATGCCTCATCACACAGCCTGAAACTAACAAAAACATAAGCTTTAACAATCATGCAATAGACATGCAGACAGACAAACTGATGGATTGACAAGGATAATATTATAAATTCTATACAGTATCAAGGTTTGACGTAAACTCAAACTTTAACAAAGTGATGGACAGACAGACAGATGTCAGACAGATGGATTGACAAGAATAACACTACCAATCCCTACTAGTGTCAGATTTTGACATAAACTCAAACTTTAACCAAGAAGTGGTGGACACACAGATTGTTAAGACACTGTACAATGATACTCAATGTAAGTTCCAATAAGACACTGAGTAATGATACCAAATTTAAGTTCCAATAAGACATTGTACAATGATACACAATGTAAATTCGAACAGGACACTGTACAATGAAACCAAATCTAAGTTCCAATAAGGCACTGTACAATGAAATCAAATCTAAGTTCCAATAAGACACTGTACAATGAAACCAAATTTAAGTTTCAATAAGACACTGTACAATGAAACCAAATCTAAGTTCCAATAAGACACTGTACAATGATACTAAACCTAAGTTCCAATAAGACACTGTACAATGATACCAAATACAATGATACCAAATCTAAGTTCCAATAAGACACTGTACAATGATACCAAATCTAAGTTCCAATAAGACACTGTACAATGAAACCAAATATAAGTTCCAATAAGAAACTGTGCAATGAAACCAAATCTAAGTTCCAATAAGACACTGTACAATGAAGTTCCAATAAGACACTGTACAATGAAACCAAATCTAAGTTCCAATAAGGCACTGTACAATGAAACCAAATTTAAGTTCCAATAAGACACTGTACAATGAAACCAAATCTAAGTTCCAATAAGACACTGTACAATGATACTAAACCTAAGTTCCAATAAGACACTGTACAATGATACCAAATCTAAGTTCCAATAAGACACTGTACAATGATACCAAATCTAAGTTCCAATAAGACACTGTACAATGAAACCAAATCTAAGTTTCATTAAGGCACTGTACAATGAAACCAAATCTAAGTTCCAATAAGACACTGTACAATGATACCAAATCTAAGTTCCAATAAGACACTGTACAATGATACCAAATCTAAGTTCCAATAAGACACTGTACAATGAAACCAAATCTAAGTTCCAAAAAGACATTATCACTGTAATTCCATACCAGTGCCAAGGCATGTAAAAACAACAAACAATCCAAATGATTTCCCTAATAAATTTCTAAGCTGTCTGTAATTTGGTAATAATAACACTTTGGTAACTTTTTTACCACAAAACTGTCACTAATTTTTTGTATCAATAAATTTAAACTTGATGTGTTAACTTAATTGCAATAAGAACCAAAATTATAGTTGAAACTGATTCTTATCATTCAGCAAAAGTTTAGCTAAATTTAATGACTGCTTAAAACTACATGCTTTATGAAGCAGTAAAGCATGTGATTGTCATTAATGCCATTTTTGTTGGAGCCATGTCTGCAAATGAAAATACCAATAATGCTGGTAAAAAAATGTACAATGATACCCAAAATAAGATCCAAGAAGGCAATGTACAAGGATACCCAATGTCAAGCTCTACTAAGACACTGTGCAATAAGACATCGTACAATGATATCAAACATATGCTCCAATAGGACACTGTACATTGATACTCGATGTAAGTTCCTATAAAACAATGTACAATAATACAGAAAATAAAAGTTCCACTAAGACACTGTACAATGATACCCAATGTAAGTTTCAATAAGACATTGTACAATGATATCAAATGTAAATTCCAATAAGACATTGTACAATGATACCAAATGTAAGTTCCAATAAGAAACTGTACAAAGATACCAAATGTAAGTTCCAATAAGACAATGTACAATGATATCAACTGTAAGTTCCAATAAGACATTATACAATGATATTAAATGAAAGTTCCAATAGGAAACTGTACAATAATACCCAATGTAAGTTCCAAAAAGGCCATGTACAATGATACTAAATGTAAGTTCCAATAAGACAATGTACAATGATATCAAATGTAAGTTCTAATAAGACACTGTACAAGGATACCAAATGTAAGTTCCAATAAGGCAATTTACAATGATATCAAATGTAAATTACAATAAGAAATTATACAGTGATATTAAATGAAAGTTCCAATAGGAAACTGTACAATAATACCCAATGTAAGTTCTAATAAGACACTGTACAATGATATACCTGGTAAAAAATAAACATTCTAAAGACACTGTACAATTGACCCAATGCAAGTTTCAATAAGACATTGTAGAATCATACCCAATGTAAGGTGCTATTTATTGTTTAGAACAAATCTACATGACAGCATGGTACCAGACTGTGACCAGTTAATCATGTGACAAGATCACTTCCTTTAAAAATACATGTACAGGTGTTTTGTTTAAATAGCAAAAATTGCTTTTCAATTGTGTAGTTAGCAACACATGATCAAGATATTGTGAATAGATCACATGTTATAAGGGAAAAGAAAATTTTTAAGTTTAGAAGAAAAAATGAAAGTAATTCAACTGAATCAAAATGGGGAGAGCTTGAGGATCCATGCAGACACATTTAATGTTGGAAAGACTGAAACAATATCATACAAGATAAGGAAACTATTCTGCAGAAATGGGAAGATGGAATGAAGGTAGAAAGGATGAATTTTAGAGCCAGGAGACATATGTACCCTGATTTGAATGACAAGGTTTTTAAATCATTTTGTACTATGCATGTTAAGAACATTCCATTTACTAGTCGAATAATCCAAGAAAAGGCAACAATTTTGTCAGCTGAAATGGGACACAATGACTTTACCACAAGTAATGGGTGGTTAGACTGATTTCCTGTTCTGTCCTTGGTTGAGAATTGGCTGATGTTAATAATAAAGTTGACAAGGATCGAAGCAAAAGACTGATAGATATGTACAGAGTAAATGACAGCATGGACATTTTTAATTGTGAGATTGGGTTATTTTTTAAAATGTTATCAACAAAGTCTCATGCACAAAAATGAAATACATGTAAAGATGTGATAAAAGCAAAAGATAGATTTACAGTTTTGCTCTGTGCCATTATTCTGTTGAGAAAATGAGGCCATTGGTGATTGAAAAATCACAAACCACAAGGTGTTTTAAGAGATAAAGCCAGACAAATTGAGTTACATATAAGGCCAACAGAGAAGCAAGGATGATATGACAAAAAATTGAGTCATAGATCAAAAACCTAAATCGGCAGATGAAAGTGCAGATCATGCTTTTCCTTGATAAATGTCTTGCACACCTAAACTGGATTTGTCAAATGTAAAGCTTTCATTTTTTTACCAAATACAACTTCAAAACTTCAGCCCATGGAAACAGGGATAATCCAAACAGTTAAAGTCATCTACAGGAAAAGGTTGCTCAGACAGGCATTGTTCCTGTCAGATGCATTGGATGCAATCTAATGGCTAACATCAGCATGGGATGTGGTTATTGCAGACTTGTTTCAGAAATGTGGGTTTTTCCTAGAGGCTTCAGGTATACCAGAGGCAGAGGAGGAAAATGGGGAAGAAGAGGACAATCCAGAAAAACCCTCAAGGACCATCTTCCTCTTATACAATCTTGAACAACCCACAAGGACTATATGCAGTGTGTTGATGCATTATCCATCTCGAACAAACCACAAGGACTATATGCAGTGTGATGATGCATTATCCACAGAGAACAACCCACAAGGACTATGTGCAGTGTGTTGATGCATTATCCACAGAGAACAACCCACAAGGACTATGTGCAGTGTGTTGATGCATTATCCACAGAGAACAACCCACAAGGACTATGTGCAGTGTGATGATGCATTATCCACAGAGAACAACCTACAAGGACTATGTGCAGTGTGTTGATGTATTATCCACAGAGAACAACCCACAAGGACTATGTGCAGTGTGATGATGCATTATCCACTGAGAACAACCCACAAGGAATATGTGTAGTGTGTTGATGCATTATTCACAGAGAACAACCCACAAGGAATATGTGCAGTGTGTTGATGCATTATCCACAGAGAACAACCCACAAGGACTATGTGCAGTGTGATGATGCATTATCCACAGAGAACAACCCACAAGGACTATGTGCAGTGTGTTGATGCATTATCCACAGAGAACAACCCACAAGGACTATGTGCAGTGTGTTGATACATTATCCACAGAGAACACAGGGATGACTGGGAGACATGTTAGTTTTAGAAATGCTGGTGAAACATGCCTGGATGAGGAAAGTGACTGTGAGGGTGACACCGCATGTGATGATCAAAGCCCAACCAAACAGTGCATTACACTGCAAACTGTGTCATCTGCATCTACAGAATTATGGGACAGACAACACTAGATAAATTTTTCAAGCTTAAGTATTCTTAGGAACACCTGCATTGTATTGAAGTGTCTATTGGTGACAGATGATGTTATCTGTAATATTATTATAGAGACAGTTTTTTATTGATGTTTAATCATAACAGTCTTCTTAAAATGACAATAGTAATGTATACAATAAAGTAGTGTCATGTATACAATAGTAATGTATACAATAAAGTAGTGTCATGTATACAATAGTAATGTATACAATAAAGTAGTACAATGTATACAATAGTAATGTATACAATAAAGGAGTGTCATGTATACAATAGTAATGTATACAATAAAGTAGTGTCATGTATACAATAGTAATGTATACAATAAAGTAGTGTCATGTATACAATAGTAATGTATACAATAAAGTAGTACAATGTATACAATAGTAATGTATACAATAAAGTAGTACAATGTATACAATAGTAATGTATACAATAAAGTAGTGTCATGTACACAATAGTAATGTATACAATAAAGTAGTGTCATGTATACAATAGTAATGTATACAATAAAGTAGTGTCATGTATACAATAGTAATGTATACAATAAAGTAGTGTCATGTATACAATAGTAATGTATACAATAAAGTAGTGTCATGTATACAATAGTAATGTATACAATAAAGTAGTGTCATGTATACAATAAAGTAGTGTCATGTATACAAGTAGTGTCATGTATACAATAGTAATGTATACAATAAAGTAGTGTCATGTATACAATAGTAATGTATACAATAAAGTAGTACAATGTATAAAATAGTAATGTATACAATAAAGTAGTGTCATGTATACAATAGTAATGTATACAATAAAGTAGTGTCATGTATACAATAGTAATGTATACAATAAAGTAGTGTCATGTATACAATAGTAATGTATACAATAAAGCAGTGTCATGTATACAATAGTAATGTATACAATAATATAGTGTCATGTATACAATAGTAATGTATACAATAAAGTAGTACAATGTATACAATAAAATAGTACAATATATATATATTAAAGTAGTGTCAGTCATGCATACAACAAAGTAGTGCCATGTATACAATAAAGTAATGCAAATTATATAAAAATTAGTGCAATATATATGTATATATATATATATATATATATATATATATATATATATATATATATATATATATATATATATATATATAAATATATACATATATATATATACATATACATATATATATACATATATATATATATATATATATATATATATATATATATATATATATATATATATATATATATATATATATATACATATATACCATCCTTATCAGAGACGTACTGTGGATTTACCATCTTTATAAGATTTACCACCTCTACAAAGACTGATACTGACTGTAGACTTATTACTCACCCATACAGGGACTTACTGTGGATTTATCATCCTGATAAAATTTACTACCTCTACAAAGACTGATACTGATTGTAGACTTATTACTCACCCATACAGGGACTTATTGTGGATTTATCATCCCTATAAGATCTACCACCTCTACAAAGACTGATACTGACTGTAGACTTATTACACACCCATACAGGGACTTACTGTGGACTTATCATCCCTATAAGATTTACCACCTCTACAAAGACTGATACTGATTGAAGACTTATTACTCACCCATACAGGGACTTATTGTGGATTTATCATCCCTATAAGATTTACCACCTCTACAAAGACTGATACTGACTGTAGACTTATTACACACCCATACAGGGACTTACTGTGGATTTATCATCCCTATAAGATTTACCACCTCTACAAAGACTGATACTGACTGTAGACTTATTACACACCCATACAGGGACTTACTGTGGATTTATCATCCCTATAAGATTTACCACCTCTACAAAGACTGATACTGACTGTAGACTTATTACTCATCCATACAGGGACTTACTGTGGATTTATCATCCCTATAAGATTTACCACCTCTACAAAGACTGATACTGACTGTAGACTTATTACACACCCATACAGGGACTTACTGTGGATTTATCATCCCTATAAGATTTACCACCTCTACAAAGACTGATACTGACTGTAGACTTATTACACACCCATACAGGGACTTACTGTGGATTTATCATCCCTATAAGATTTACCACCTCTACAAAGACTGATACTGACTGTAGACTTATTACTCATCCATACAGGGACTTACTGTGAATTTATCATCCCGATAAAATTTACCACCACTATAAAGACTGATACTGATTGAAGACTTATTACTCACCCATACAGGGACTTATTGTGGATTTATCATCCCTATAAGATTTACCACCTCTACAAAGACTGATACTGACTGTAGACTTATTACTCACCCATACAGGGACTTACTGTGGATTTTTTAAAATGTCTGCTTCCTTGGCAAGTCTGTCCTTTTCATTTTGCATCAGAATATCCACTTCTCTCTTCAGAAGGCCTGATAGGGCAGCTTTACCCTCACCCAGATTTACTCTTACAATCATGATTGTTGCCTTGGGGTCCTAAAATGACAAATGTTGTAGTGGCTGCTGTTTTATTAACGTCACAGCAAAAAGACTGCATTACATTGATTAAATTTAAAGATAACATGGCAATATCTACAAAGATAACATCATGACATACTTGCAAAGATAACATTATGATAATACAGCAAAGAAAACAACATAATATACCTGCAAAGATAACATAATATAGACCTGCAAAGATAACATAATATAGACCTGCAAAGATAACATAATATAGACCTGCAAAGATAACATAATATAGACCTGCAAAGATAACATCCTGACAATACCTGCAAAGAAACCATCATGATATACCTGCAAAGATAACATCATGATATACCTACAAAGAAAACATCCTAACAAAACCTGAAAAGATAACATCATCATATATCATGAAAGACAACATCATACTATAACAGCAAAGATCATGACAAGACTTGCAAAGATAACATGATGATAAAGATGCAAATATAACATCATGATATATCTTGAAAAGTGACAAGAGTACTCTTAATAATGTTGAACCAAGCTCTGGTTTAACTTAATATTTCAGAGTTACACCAAAAACTGCCATTTTCAACATTTATTATTACAATTGCATCAATGAAAATATGCAGTATATAACATTTACACTTTCCATGCTGTAAGCTTTGTCAAACAACTCTTTTGATAATAGAAAACAATAAAGCTGTTGCTGATGTCAGCAAAATATTTCAAAATTGAAACTGCAGATTAAAACTGCATGATTCACATGTGATTTCCTAGTACATACCTTGGATAGTATATAGTTAATGTGTCCAAACAGTTTGCTTGCTGCTTCTTTCATCTTGTCAGCATTTGCTTCAATGGGAAGGACAAACAATGCCCTCTTTGTCACAAAAATGTCTGCCACAGTCTGAAAAACAACACAGACAACACTCAGTAAGACAGACACACAATGAAAGGTTATAATGTGCCAGCAGATCTTGGTCTGTGTTGTTTGTTAGGAGTAATCAGTAGAACAAATAACAAAGACCCTGATCTGCAGGCACATGATGCTATGGCAGATCGTGATCATTGTAGTTTGACTTGACTTAAAAGCAAGTATATACAATAAGTAATTCTACTAGCAGAACAAAAATGGAATGCAAAATTAACACAATCAAAATTCAGAATGAATGCAAATGAACTGAAGAACGAAGATTAAGGAAATAATGCAGTAAGAGAGTAATGGAGAATACAATGCAAAGAGCAGAATGATAAAATGTAAATGAAAAACAAATGTGAATGCATTTCATGAATGGGTTTGAAATCTGTTTAATGCCCATATTTTGGCACTGCTCCTAAACTTTCAGTCAAAAGTCTTTTTACACGATAATAATCTGTAACAGCCTGTACAACAGTAGTGTCACTATAAACAGACTGTACAACAGTAATGTCACTATAAACAGACTGTACAACAGTAGTGTCACTATAAACAGACTGTACAACAGTAGTGTAACTATAAACAGACTGTACAACAGTAGTGTCACTATAAACAGACTGTACAACAGTAGTGTCACTATAAACAGCCTTTACAACAACATAATTATAAACAGCCTGTACAACTGCAATATCATTATAAACAGCCTGTACAACAGTAATAACATTATTAACAGCCTGTACAACAGTAATTATAACATTATTAATACCCTGTACAATATTAATATTAATATAAACTGCCTGTACAACAGTAATACCAATATAAACTGCCTGTACAATGGTAAAATTAATATTAACATCTTGTACAAAACTAATTCCATTATAAACAACTTGTACAACAGTAAGTCCATTATAAAATGCCTGTACAACAGTAATATAATTATAAATAGCCTGTACAACAGGAATACCAATATTACTGTACAATATTATTACCAATATAAACTGCCTGTAAAACAGTAATATCAATATTAACAGCTTGTAAATCAGCTATATAATTATTAACAGCCTGTATAAAGCTATTACCATTATTAACAGTCTGTACAATATTAATAACATTATTGACAGCATGTGCAATAGTATTTACATTATTGACAGCCTGAAAAACATTAATATCATTACTGACAGCCTGTACAAGAGAAATATGATTAACAGCCTGCACAACGATAATATTTCTGACAGCCTGTATAAACAAATACCTTTATAAGTGGCCTCTATCATCATAATACCATTATAAAGTCTGTACAATAGTACTGAGTGACATAATGTTGTTTAATTTTCTTTCTTTTTCAAGCATCATTCAGGTATTTCAGATAATCAACTGCAAGTGCATCTACATTGATGTACTGTCACATTCAGGATACAATGTGTATTGGGATATTCCAGTAACTGTACAGATATCAATGCAATTGTACAAACTATTACTGTGATATATCATTGCAGAAATATAATAAACTGATATAAATACTGTCACATTCAGGATACAATGTGTATTGGGATATTCCAGTAACTGTACAGATATCAATGCAATTGTACAAACTATTACTGTGATATATCATTGCAGAATATAATAAACTGATATAAATACTGTCACATTCAGGATACAATGTGTATTGGGATATTCCAGTAACTGTACAGATATCAATGTAATTGTACAAACTATTACTGTGATATATCATTGCAGAAATATAATAAACTGATATAAATAATGTCACATTCAGGATACAATGTGTATTGGGATATTCCAGTAACTGTACAGATATCAATGCAATTGTACAAACTATTACTGTGATATATCATTGCAGAAATATAATAAACTGATATAAATACTGTCACATTCAGGATACAATGTGTATTGGGATATTCCAGTAACTGTACAGATATCAATGCAATTGTACAAACTATTACTGTGATATATCATTGCAGAAATATAATAAACTGATATAAATACTGAAGAAACATTATACTCTTAGTAAAAAACCATGAAATCAATCAATATTAATGCCATGAAATTTCAAAATGTCTTTAAATGTACCTAGGAGTGATGACTGTAGATAAGCAGCTTTTATAAGCCCATGGTATCCAAGGATGTATTAGAGTACAAGTCCAGTGTATCCAAAGATATGGTATATTATAAGTACAGGCTATAAAGCTTAGGGTATCAAAGGATATTTTATCATATAAGCCCAGGGTATAAAAGGATGTGTCAACATACAACTGCTGCATATCCAAGGATACATTACTGTAGAAGTCCAGGGTATCCAAGGGTGTATTAGTATATAAGCCCAAGGTATCCAAGGGTGTATATGTATATAAGTCCAGGGTATCCAAGGGTGTATATGTATATAAGCCCAGTGTATCCAAGGATCTATTTGTATATAAGTCCAGGGTATCCAAGGGTGTATTATTCTACATAATCCCTGGGTATCCAAGTATGTATTACTGCAGAAGTCTAGGATATCCAAAGATGTATTTGTGTATAAGCCCAGGGTAGATGTGTTAATGTATAAGAAATAATCATAGGATGTGTTAGTGTATAAACCCATGGTATCCAAATGTATGTAAGTATTCATAAGTCCGGGGTATCCAAGGATATGCTAGTACAAGCCCAAGGTATCCAAGGATGTGTTAGTGTACAAGCCAAGGGTATCCAAGGATGTGTTAGTGTACAAGCCCAGGGTATCCAAGGATATGTTAGTATACAAGCCCAAGGTATCCAAGGATGTGCTTATGTACAAGCCCAGGGTATCCAAGGATGTGTTAGTGTACAAGCCCAGGGTATCCAAGGATGTATTAGTGTACAAGCCTAGGGTATCCAAGGATGTGTTAGTGTACAAGCCCAGGGTATCCAAGGATGTGTTAGTGTATAAGCCTACAGTATCCAATGATGTGTTAGTGTATAAGCCCACGGTATCCAAGGATGTGTAAGTGTATAAGCCCAGGGTATCCAAGGATGTGTTAGCTTATAAGCCCAGGGTATCCAAGAATGTGTTATTATAAGCCCAGGGTATCCAAGTGTTAGCTTATAATCTGCGGGTATTCAAGAATGTGTTAGTGTATAAGCCCAGGGTATCCAAGTGTTAGCTTATAATCTGCGGGTATTCAAGAATGTGTTAGTGTATAAGCCCAGGGTATCCAAGTGTTAGCTTATAATCTGCGGGTATTCAAGAATGTGTTAGTGTATAAGCCCATGGTATCCAAGGATGTGTTAGTGTATAAGCCCAGGGTATCCAAGGATGTGTTAGGATGTGTTATAAGTACAAGTCATACAAGGATGTGTTCGTTTATACCTCACTGAATTCCAGCAGATGACCTGTCACACTGGGTGAAAGTGGAAAGTTAAATTCTACACTGACTGGATCTAGTTTTTGATCTTGCTTCCCTGTTAGAAACTTTAGTAAACTTTTGGTTGCTCCACTGCTCTGCAGGATACAGAGCTTCACAACATCTTTGTCCTTTGGTTTCTGGTAATTGGCAACTGAAGTCAGATATAAGGGACAAGTGAATTAGTTTTCTGAATTAACCAGCTGGAACAAGAAATACTCACTAGTGTGAAAATAGTGATAGTAATATTATCTTGGATAACATATACCAACAGTGACTGTTTTCTAAAACCAATCTAGTAGGAGAACTGTGTCCATACAACATGGATGACCCCACCAATTTAATAAAACTAAAGGGAAAAAAAAAAACTTTAAGTCAAACAGGGGCCATAACTCCTTACAATTCTGCTAGAAAAGGTAAAAAATGAATTTGACTTGTTGATTCATTAATCACAATAAAATATTCATATTTTATTAAAACAAAAATACTTATTTCTGAATATTCTAACAAATATCTTCCTAATGCAGTGACTATTCTCATATGCTAATCAAAATAAGTTGAGCAGGAATTTCAAAGATTGGCAAAATATTAACTTTTATTGGTGTCTCTCAGATCTAATTATTATAAGTAAATCTGCATTTTAATCAGATTTGAGTAAACACAATAAAAGTGTCAACTTTATCATTAAAATAAACATTTATTACAGAAGAAATGCATATGGCTGATTTGTGCTGGATGAATCAGATGTAAAAAAAAACAAGTTTTTTTTCCATTTCACTTGCAAATCATTCATTTTACTCCCTAACTTGAATTGTTTCCTATGTTTTTAAACTTGGTCTATAGACATTTAAGAAAACTATTTGAAAATTAATTAAATAATTAATTAATTAAATTTCTAATTTGTTTTAAAAATTTCTAACAGAGTAGCCACATTGAATGGAAGATTTGCATCATTTGCATAAATTTGAATATGAAAAGTTGAATTAATATAAATATTTTTAGTGTTAACTTTTAAGTATGTTTTCTTACAAATGCACACAAAGTATAAAATAGAAACAATGAGATAACCTCAAAAAAACTATATACTTTATACTAAATATTACACTATATACTATATACTAAATATTACATTATATACTATATACTAAATATTACACTATATACTATATACATCTACTAAATATTACACTATATACTACTATATACTAAATATTACAGAAAACTTAACTCAAAAACTTATTTTGGAATATAGATGTGCACATTGTACCTGACATAATATTTATGCCATCTTTTTCATATGATTCTCTGTCAGGAGAAATAAGAGGGCATCCATTTACATCCACACTGAGCAACTGAGTCATCTGGGAGGGAAGAATGGACACCCCGGTCCCCACTAGCGAAATATCCTTTAACTGCTTACAGTTTGCCAGTAGCTGATACAATCCCGTTTCTGTCACATTGTCACAACCTTTTAGTGAGATCTGAAAAATTCAAATCAAGGTCAGTCTTATGCAACTGCTTACAAAATTATCCAGCACAAAATGATGTAAAACAATGGTTTGAATTAAAAAGCTGCTTTAAATCACAAAATAAATTCCAGTGAATTTCATATTTTTCAACAAATGCAAATTAAATGGTAATAAAGGTAACTTATTTTCTGTCAAAACAATACTGAATGTCTGCTGTCTTGAAAACTTAATGATGCTAAAAGTGAACCATTCCATGTCAACAAGCTGTAAAGAGCATGTTAAAAGTAAACCATTCTATGTCAACAAGCTGTAAAGAGCATAGAAGAATGGCAACAGCTCTTCACTATGCATATTCTCCTTCATAAGGTATGAACAGCAGGGCATTAGCTAATTTTCTTTACATTTCTCCAGCCTGAAAGCTGGAGAAGCACAATGGTAAAGCACATTTCTGCAGCACATGAGCCTAGAAAGCACAGTGGCAAAGCACATTTCTGCAGCACATGAGCCTAGAAAGCACAGTGGCAAAGCACATTTCTGCAGCACATGAGCCTAGAAAGCACAGTGGCAAAGCAAACATCCTCACTCTGCATATCTTCAGTCACACAGTATGAATAGCAATGGCTAAGCATTTCATATATGCAACCCCGGAGATAAAGAAGCATCTCTATAATCCTATTATGTGCACATTGCAGCAGTTACATAGCTTGCTTTTCACTTCTGTGGTCTCAAGGTCTGTATTAGACTGTTCTGCACTTCTACAGCATAGGGCCTGGAGAGAATAATGACAGATCCCCATTTAGCACTTTAATAACATGCTCATTTTACTCTCCTGTAGTTCTGGGACATAAAAACTTACAGCAGTACCAATCTCAGTCTGCATCTCTACAGTCTTGGGGCATGCACAGTTGTAATGACCTCACTATTCCTACAGTAGCAATGGAAATGGACTTCTGCTGTCTTTTGGAATGGTTAATACAGCCTTGGAATGGTTAATACAGTCTTGGAATGGTCAATACATTCTTGGGTCCAAACAGAGAATGATAACATGCTCATTTTACATTTCAAAGTCCTGGGGCCTGTACAACACAACTCCAATGTCCTCACTTTGCTCATCTACAGTCTGGGGCCTGGACAACACAGCTAAAACGTCCTTGTTTTGCACATCTACAGGAGCACAGCTGTAATGTCATCACTTTTAACATCTACAGTCTGGGGCCTGGACAACACAGCTAGAATGTCCTCGTTTTGCACATCTACAGTTCTGAGGCCTGTACAACAACTACAACATCCTCACTTTTGACATATAATGTTCTGTATCCTGAACAACACAGCTGCAATATCCCCACTTTACATATCTTCAGTCCTGGGGCCTGGACAACATAGCTGCAAATGTCCTCACTTTTCACATTTACAGTCCTGGGGCCTGGACAGCACAACTACAATGTCCTCACTTTGCACATCTACAGTCCTGAGTTCTAATTAATGCAGTGGTAATATACTTATGTTGCATTTCTTCATTCCACTTTGATAGTCCAGTCATAACTCTCTCTGCACTGCTACAGTTCATGAATCTGCATAGACCAGTGGTAACTTGGTTCACTTTGCACTTCTACAGTCCTGAATCCTAAATAAACACAGCAGCAATGAATTTGCCTGGCATTTCCATGATCTGGAGCCTCTGTGATCTGATTTAATGGTTTCTTCAAAGAGAGTGATATGCCATCATCTTGTCCACTGAGAGTATATTGTACAAGTTATGGGAACTTAATAGTGCAATCCAGGTAAAATATTAATAATTTGATAAGACTTAGAAGAGACATTGATTATGATGCTGCCACTTCTACACTATCATAGACCCACTCACTTGCAGTTCATCCAATTGCAAAAGCATTTACTTTCTTTTGTGTTGTTCATACAACTGTCTATTTTGATTTCCCTTCCAGTTCCTGACTGTCGAATCAGATCAAAGTCTTTCATATCGACATCAGTAAGATTAATTCTCTTAAGTTCATTAAGAGTGTCAGCTTTGTTTTGATTCAATCCTGACATAAAATTCCAGTCACACTCCACACTTGACACTGGAAGTAATGTGAAATTTCTATCAAACAAATCAGATTTAGGTCATGTCCTTTCATTGAAACTAGTTAGATTGGTAATTCAGTCCTCTGTAACTGTTGTCAGTAATTCAGTCTTCTGTAATTATTATGTCAGTAATTCAGTAGTCTGTAATTATTATGTCAGTAAGTCAGTCCTTTATAACTGTTATGTCAGTAATTCAGTCCTCTGTAATTGTTGTCAGTAATTTGGTCCTCTGTAATTCAGACTTCTATAATTATGTCAGCAATTCAGCTTCTTGTAATTGTTATGTCAGTAGTTTAGCCTTTTGTAATTGTTATTTAAGTAATTTAGTCTTCTGTAATTATGTTTTTATGTTGTTGTTGGGCTTAACGCCATTTTTCAGCACATGATAGGCTATTCATGGCAGCCAGTATTAATAGTGGAGGAAGAAACCGGGAAATCACCAGAAAGAACCACCAACCCACGAGAAGCTACTGGCAAGCTTTCTCACATATCCACATTCGCCGAATCCTAGTCTCGAACCCACGCAGACAGAGGTGAGATGGCAGTGATCCGTAACGGACAGTGCTTTAGACCACTTGGCCACTCAGGGCCCCATTATGTTTTTAATTCAGTCCTCTGTAATTGTTATGTCAGTAATTCAGTCCTCTGTAATTATGTCAGTAATTCGGTCATCTGTAATTATTATGTCTATAATTCAGTCCTCTGTATTGTTATTTCAGTAATTCAGTCTTCTCTAATCGATGTCAGTAATTCTGTCCTCTATAATTATGTCAGTAATTCTGTCCCCTGTAATTATTATGTCAGTAATTCAGTAGTCTGTAATTATTATGTCAGTAAGTCAGTCCTTTATAACTGTTATGTCAGTAATTCAGTCTTCTATAATTGTTATGTCAGTAAGTCAGTCCTAGTAATTTACTTTGGATGACTACAGCACTGTTGGATGAAGATAGTCATCAGAGTGTCCATGTAATCATTACTAAACTGTCACTAACATTTCAGGAAAACTATTACTCTCAAAGCACTGTGAATGCATTAAAAATATCATGGTCCAGGAATTTATCATGTATGTTTCCGTGAATAATCCATACACATGGCACTGTTTCAACTGGAAAGTCATTATCACAGGATGGAAATGTAGTTCTATTCCTCCAAAGTGACTGCTGTTACCCATGGATATGAGAAATTCATTGCAATGGGGCCCAAAATGGGGTCCATCTCCAGTGGAATCAGTTACCAGGGATAAAAAAAATCAATCAACATGTTGCTTCATGGTAGTGTAATCTCTTATCTGCAAACATAGACTAAGGGTTTATGGTTATCATCATCATTATTACTATCTTAGGAGAAATATCTGCACTTCCCTACCCCTATTTAACTGGATAAATGCAAGTAAACCTAGGACTGATCCTTATTATAATCTTATCATGCAAATAAATCTAAAACAAAAAAACTTCAGAAAAACAAACAAACGTCTTTACTAAGAAGCCAATCTTTGAAATTTACATCCCAATTGTTCACTAAAGGAATAAGTTACCCTCCTCTACCCTCTTTAGCCAGCTAACTGTGAGCAATATAGCCTTCAGGTAGTTGATATGGCTTGTCAAAACCTTTGAACTGAAAGACATGTCAATACTGGTGTACAAACAACAAGGTTCAACTGAGAGACAAATATACAGACAGACAAAGAACTTGTGCATAACTTACTGATTTCAATTCTGGAAAACAATCAGCTATCCAGACAAGAGCCTGGTCTGTTAGGTGAATGCAGCCGACAAGTTCCAGCTTCTTCACTGTGCTGTATCTTTGATGATTATAGTAGAGCAAGAAAACTTGAAAAACCAAGTCTGTCAACTGTTCAACTCCGGAAAAGCTCAGGTGAACTTCTGCATTTTCTTTCCACATTAATATTATTTCCTACCACAAAAAAATCTTTCTATTTAATACAAGATTATTACAGCTGTGTGCTACAAAAACCAGATCATTAAATTGCTCTATTATTGCAAAGTTCAGATTGACTGAATTCAGCATTGTAACACATTCTAATAGCAAAGTATAAATAAAAGCCTGTCAATAAAGGACACTGAATAATAATAATAATAATAATAATAATAATAATAATAATAATAATAATAATAATAATAATAATAATAATAATAATAATAATATTAATAATAATAATAATAATAATAATAATAATAATAATAATAATAATAATAAAAATAAAATTTTAATTATTGAGGATAGTTCAATTACAATAAAAATGTATCTAGTCTCCCCTCAGCTACTCTCTAATGGTATAAATGCATATATTTTACTAACAAAATATTTAGGAAAAGTACAATGACATTATCCACCATTATGACACGAGTAGTAACATAGTAATGCACCCAAAATTATGTATGCAAACAGGACTGACACTGCAGATCAAATCAAGATGACTGATGTTTGCTTGAAATAACAGAAAGAATGCACAGTACCGACTGGTCTTCAGGAAGTTCATATGCAGCAGCAAATCTAAGTTTATGCTGATTGGTTCTTAATGACAAATCAATGTCATTTAGATTGATCAGAAATATTTTTAATATCTTCATAGACAATGTCATTTACACTTCTTAAATCCCATGAAGTTTAACCAGCACATTTTGGGTTGTACAAAACAAAGAAAGGCTGTATTATGTGGAAGCTATTATTCATGTATATTTACCTTTCCTAGTAGATTCAATTCCAAAAGGTTGTTGAAAGAGTAAACTAAAATATTTTATAAGTGAAAAACGACTACTTCAATTCCCACTGACCAATTTTTATACTTTCAATGACTAAAATTACAATAATTTCATTGAAATTACTATAATTTCATAATAGACTCCAGCAGGATTTTTTTGCGGTGGTGGAGGATGGGCTGGAATTTTTGCAGGGGGGGGCAGGATGTTATGCAGGGAAGGGTCAGTCAGTCATAGCCGGGAGAGTTAATATAGTAAGCACTCTGAAACTAAAGCTAATATTTACTAAGAGTTTGGAACATAATCTTGTGACATATTTTCAACTTCATTTGCATAATTAAACTTGTCAGAATTTATATATACATGTATATTTGCACCATGAATTGTGGGGTGGTCACATAACCCCCTCCCCCTTGACCTATGCTGTGGGTGCCCAAGGAATTCATATTCATTTATCTATAATTTCATTGAAATTACCAATAATTTAATATACTAAATTTACTATAATTTCATTGAAATTACCAATAATTTAATATACTGAATTTACTATAATTTCATTGAAATTACCAATAATTTAATATACTAAATTTACTATAATTTCATTGAAATTACCAATAATTTAATATACTAAATTTACTATAATTTCATTGAAATTACCAATTATTTAATATACTAAATTTACTATAATTTCATTGAAATTGCCAATAATTTAATATACTAAATTTACTATAATTTCATTGAAATTGCCAATAATTTAATATACTAAATTTACTATAATTTCATTAAAATTACCATAATTTACTATACTACATTTACTATAATTTTATTAAAAATATATCTATAATTTCATAGTAATACCAGTGTAACATGCTTGCATTTATGAATTAAACTTTTATTAAACTTTTTATTAAACTTTTTATTAAACTTTTAATGCAAATGATACACTCTGTGCCTCTTTATTGAGAAAAATTCCATATTTAGGTACCCACTATAAAACTCCACTCAGTGAGATTGTCTCATTGATATCAAGCCTGTTGACAGCAAATACAGTGAAAGTAGTGTTCGAATCAACCATACTACTGTGTACAATTTACCCAAATGTATGCCTCTTAAAACAAATTACCTTAAATTTATGCCAGTAACTTTTTGAGCTAGTTTTAATATTGTAAATATAATATTTAATATACCACCATATCTACCATAATTTCATTGATTAAAATTACCATAATATCATTGACCAAATTACTTTATTTCAATGACAAAATTACTATAATTTCATTGACCAAATTACTATCATTTCATTGACTAAATTACTATAATTTCATGGTAATACGAGCATAATATTCTTGTAAATATGGTATTTAATATGCCACCACACACTGACTGGTCCTAAAATCCAATTATCAAAAGACATAATCAAATGCTTGATCATTTGACTTTATAAAACCAGTCTAGATTATTTTATTCAGCATCACACCACTAATGTTGTCTGCAGTTTTTGGTATTTTTTAATTTTCTAAAATTATATTGCTGTATATGTTTTGTCATGTATTATATATGTAACAATGTGGCATGAGTGTTTTAGGTATTATATGTGACAATGTGGGATGTGTTTTGTTATGTATTATGTCATAATGTGGCATGAGTTCAAATTTTTTTGTATTGTACTGGTGACATTGAGGAATGAGTGTGTTATGTATTATCTATGTCACAATGTGGTATGAGTTTTTTTATGTATTAGACATGTGACAATGCAACATGAGTTTTGTTATGTATTACATAACTGATAATGTGGCATGTGTTTTATTATGCATTATATATGTGAGAATGTGTAATGAGATTTGGTATGTATTATGTATGTAACAATGTGGTATGAGTTTTATTATGCATTATATATGCAACAATGTGACTGAGTTTAGTTATGTACATATCTGACAATGTGACACAAGGTTTATTATGCATTAAATATATATATATATATATATATATATATATATATATACATATATACACACACACACACATATATATGACAATGTGGCATGAGTTTTGTTATGTATTACATATCTGACAATATAGTACAAGGTTTATTATGCATTGTATATGTGACAATATGGCTTGAATTTTGTTATATATATATATATATATATATATATATATATATATATATATATATATATATATATATATATATATATATATATATGATAATGTGGCATTAGTTTTGTAATGTATTAAATATGTGACAAGCCTACTGTTGTTTTTACCTGTATCTTATGCAGAGGATAAAAATCCAAAATGCCAAAATCATCAAACAGATCTTTCCGTCCCAAATGAACAGCCTGATCAGATCTAAAGTTGTGTGTCAATAAATGAACTGGCATAGATTGGGAAATTGGCCTGCGTTGATCAGTATTTGTAGGAGGATCCTGTAATTAGAAAAAAAGTATTTCATTTTTTTTACTTTAATTTTCATCTCTGCTAATAGGAATAGGAAATCCATGGAAAGAACCACCGACCCATGAGAAGCTACCGGCAAGCTTTCTCACATATCCACATTTGCCAAATCTTAGACTCAGCCCACACAGGCAGAGGTGAGATGGCTCTAATCAGTAACTGAGCACTTTAGACCACTCGGCCACTTGGGGCCCCAAGTTAAATATATGAGGCATACTGTTGATATATTACATTTCTTCTATTTTATCCCCCTTCCTGCTTCAATGGTATAAAAAGTTAAAACTGTTGACTGAAGGTCCTGGAGCTGATTATGTCCTATCATTGGGGGTGGGGTGGCAGGTAAATTTGTCATACACCCAATCCATGCTGTATATTCCATATCTGGATGTATATAAAATCATTCAGTTTCATTTATTTTTTGTATTTAATTATTTTGTTACAAGCAATTTTGTGGGGAAACTGCAGTTCATGACAGGTAACATGTTTGCCTTAGCCATTCTGATTTACCTATGAAGGTGTTCCAATAAGTGTAATGAAGTCTGCCATGGGATGTTGTTGCTGTTGTACAAAATACGTGAAAACATTCACAATATTCTTGACCTTCATCTCATGGGGTTGTTGCTTGTCACTTCAACACTTTTGGATTGTGTAGTAAAGAAGTTTAAAATTTTACGTTTTTTTGGAGGATGACTAGAATGTTGGAGGTACAGTAAAGGAAACACAATTTTAAAACTTACCATATTCTCACCGAGGTTAACTGCATCTTTCCTTCCTGGAAGTTGCTTCTTTGGTTGTACATTTGCTTTTTGTTGTAGTGGTGCTTTTGACTGAAAAAAGAGATCCATTTTATTTGAATGAATTCAAATACATTTCTTCTCACAAAGTTTAAATGTACATTTAATGAAAAACACAGACATTAATAAGCCATTATCTGCATTTCGTTTGTATTCCAACAAAATGACAATGCAATTTTATAAATCCAAATCCTTGGACAATTTAAATGAAGACCTGTATTGAGAACCATTGCTTTTTCCGAGAAAGGCATATTCTACTGTAATGACAAATTTTAATCCATGGGGTTGTATATTCTACTGTAATGACAAATTTTAATCCATGGGGTTGTATATTCTACTGTAATGACAAATTTCAATCCATGGGGTTGTTGATATTTGTGATTGTAATTTCCTGCAAAATGACATAAGACTTTTCACTGTTATGCACAGATGAACAGAGGTTACAAAGTTACACAATACAACTGGAACCATTTAACACAAGATAAAAAAAGGTTACAAAGTTATGTAGTACAATTAGAATCATTTAACACAAGATAAATAGAGGTTACAAAGTTATGTAGTACGATTAGAATCATTTAACACAAGATGAACAGAGGTTACAAAGTTATGCAGTACAGTTGGCATCATTTAACACAAGATGAACAGAGGTTACAAAGTTACATAGTACAATTGGAATCATTTAACAAAAACTGAACAGAGGTTACAAAGTTATGTAGTACGATTAGAATAATTTAACACAAGATGAACAGAGGTTACAAAGTTATGTAGTATGATTGGAATTATTTAACATAAAATGAACAGAGGTTACAAAGTTATGTAGTACGATTGGAATCATTTAACACAAGATGAACAGAGGTTACAAAGTTAGGTTGTAGAACTGGAATCAATTAACACAAGATGAACAGAGGTTACAAAGTTACACAGTACAATTGGAATCATTTCACACAAGATAAACAGAGGTTACAAAGTTACATAGTACAATTGGAATCATTTAACACAAGATGAACAGAGGTTACATAGTACAATTGGAATCATTTAACACAAAATGAACAGAGGTTACTATGTTACACAATACAAATGGAATCATGTAACACAAAATGAACAGAAGTTACAAAGTACCATAGCACAACTGGAATCATTTGACACAAAATGAACAGAGGTTACTATGTTACATAGTACAAATGGAATCATTTATCACAAGATGAACAGAGGTTACAAAGTTACATAGTACAAATCAAATTATTTAAAATAATAATAATAATAATAATAATAATAATAATAATAATAATAATAATAATAATAATAATAATAATAATAATAATAATAATAATAATAATAATAAAGACTTCATTTTCAGAGGATGACTCAATTAGTGACAAATGAGAAACTAATTGATCTTGAGGCCCTCTTTTATGAACACATATAATACCCTGTATTTATTCTTCATTTCTTCATTCTTCTTTGTCTTCAGTGATAATAATATTACTTTGTGTGAATGAAACAAAAATCACAAATATCTCTTTCACTCAAATGTATATTAAATTCCTGGATTTTCCTCAACCTCCTATAGTTCAGTGATAATGAGAATGACCTCCACCTCATATAGTCCTTACAGTGATGATGATGACCTCATCCTCATGTAGTCATGATGATGATGATGATGATGATGATGATGATGATGATGATGATGATGATGATGATGATGATGATGATGATGATGATGATGATGATGATGATGATGACTTAAAACAATGAGATTTCTTTATTTCCATTTCCATGGAATTGTTATACAGATTTTTTAAATCATGCTTTCAATATCCTTGATGCATCCAAATTCTTAATTAAAAACCTTTTAAAGGCTGATAGGTACCTGTCAACTTTTGAAAAGCCATGTAGGGAGACTGAATGAAAAAAATTAGGGATACTGGGACCTAAAATCAAGAGTTTTTATGTGGCATTTTTAAGCAACTGCTATCCCCATGTTTTATATCCCACCTTATTTATTAAGGATCAACTTGTAAGGCATGTAACACTGTTTGCTAAATAAAATCTTTTTACTGAATTATATCTTTTGGGGAACATACAGTGTGAGATGTTTACTGGTGTAAGTTTCATTGCTGGGAATAGAGACACTAGTTTACTTGAAGAGAAAAATACACAGCATTCACAATGATGATTCATCACACTGGAGCTACTGGTGACAATTTTATTTTTTGTGGTTTATATTTTGACTATATCATTGCTGTAAGGGTTATAAATTTTACATAAATAGTATTTAAACTTAACATTATATATATATATATATATATATATATATATATATATATATATATATATATATATATATATATATATATATATATATACCAAAGAAAAAAATTTGTAGTGTGATTTTATTTATTTTGTCACAGCAATATTCACAGGTGATTCAACAGAACATGACTTCTGTGGACTGCATACAATATATCTATTTATAAAGGATTTTTTTGGAGAAATGAAAGTTAACAGATGTAATGTAAAAATCAGGAGTTCTCTGCAAACAAATCAATAGATATTATAAGATCATGAGGTAGGAGTGGAATGACCCCAAAAGTCAGAAGGTTATTTCGCTGCCATGACTTATGACAGGTATGAATACCTATTTATATTAGGTGCAGATATCCAGCTTGGGTTGTCAGCTTAACTAAGAGAATCATCAACTTAAATGTAATTAAATGTTTTTTGTGCTTATACATCTGAATTTACTGATTATTTTATCATAATAAAGAGACTGATCATCCCTGTATCCATGATGATACAAAACAATGGCAGTTGTAACCAAGGCAAGATGATGATACAAAACAATGTCAGTTGTAACCAAGGCAAGATGATGATACAAAATAATGTCAGTTGTAACCAAGGCAAGATGATGATACAAAATAATGGCAGTTGTAACCAAGGCAAGATGATGATACAGAACAATGGCAGTTGTAACCAATGCAAGATGATGATACAAAACAATGGCAGTTGTAAGCAAGGCAAGATGATGATACAAAACAATGGCAGTTGTAACCAATGCAAGATGATGATACAAAACAATGGCAGTTGTAACCAATGCAAGATGATGATACAAAACAATGGCAGTTGTAACTTTGGCTAGCTGATGATGGAGAACAATGGCAATTGTAACCAAGGTCAGGTGATGATGCAGAACATGGGCAGCATACATGCCAACACCTGGATAGGAAAAAGCATAATACAAGTGGACAAAAGGAGTAATCTGTGCAGAAAGTGTAATCCACATATAACATAATAAAATTCAATGCACATATGTACAAAACATATGCATATTTTCCACAATTTTGGCATCAGGAAGCATCCGTTTGAACAAAGGAACAAAGTTGTATTCTACCACTAGTTGTAGTCAGTGTCCTATTAAGAACTATGTAAATAACGCCCCTGCATTTATAAAATTCATTTCCACAATTTAGTTTTGCTTTAAAAAAGAAATTACCTTGGTAATGGAGTTAGCAAAATGAGCAAATTCAAGGGGTCTTTGTTTTTCACTATGACTAATTTTAAAAACCTTTCCACACAGCCTGCAATGGACATGAAGCTACTTTAGTATGGCACTTTATTGTGTTATTCATGTATTTATCTCTGAGTCATTTTTTTTCCGGTTTTTTTTCTAATCCATCTGTGAAATCATTTTTGCTGTAACGTACGCATAGACTAGAATAAATAGGATGACTTTAACTGCCAAATTCCTACAGAATGGTTCTGTACCTCACATTATTTTTAACAAAGAATATGTGAGCAAAGATTAAAATTAGAAAACCAGTCTGTTCTGTCCTAAGCCAAACAGCTGCTATAAAAAGAAACAGAGGTCAAAAGTTTAAAATTACAAACTAGCATATTTATTGGAAAGAGGCAGCTGCTATAAATAGAATGTAACACCTAGGAAAGTCACAGCTAGTCTACAGACAAGTATACTTTTATGTCATAGTTATACAGAAGCTGTCTTTTCTAGAATACGTTCTGTGTGATTAGTGGGATGTTAATAAAAATGAGAAAACAAATTATCAATTTTTTTAAAAGGGGGATATACCAAAAAAGCGTAATCCAAATACATTTACGTGTAAGGCATAATTAAGTGAGAAAAAGCGTAATGATTACGCCAAAAGCATAATGGTTGGCATGTATGGGGCTGCCATAACTAAGGCAAGGTGATAATGGAAAACAAGGGCAACTGTAACTAAGGCATGGTGATGATGCAAAACAAGGGCAACTGTAACTAAGGCATGGTGATGATGCAAAACAAGAGCAAGTGTAACCAAGACAAGGTGAAGGTGAAAACCATGGGAAACTGTAACCAAAGCAAAGTGATAGTACAGAACAAGGGCAACTGTAACCAAGGCAAGGTGATGATGTAGAACAAAGGTGACTGTAACCAAGGCAAGGTAACCAAGGCAAGGTGATGATCCAAATAAGGGCATCTGTAACCAAGGCAAGATGATGATGCAAAACAAGTGTGTCTGTAACCAAGGCAAGGTGATGATGCAAAACAAGGGTGTCTGTAACCAAGGCAAGGTGATGATGCAAAACAAGGGTGTCTGTAACCAATGCAAGGTAACCAAGGCAAGGTGATGATGCAAAACAAGGGCGACTGTAACCAAGGCAAGGTGATGATGCAAAACAAGGGTGACTGTAACCAAGGCAAAGTGAAGATGCAAAACAAGGGCAACTAACAAAGGCAAGGTAATGATGCAAAACAAAGGGGACTGTAACCAAAGCAAGGTGATGATGCAAAACCATGGTCTCAAGAAAGTAATGCTGCCTAACAAATTTGTTTCAAATCTAGGAACAATTAAGAGAGACATTGTGCACAAACAAAAGTGGATGAGTCTGATATTCAGGGGCTATAATTCATTAAGAGAGACATTGTGCACAAACACAAGTGAATCTGTCTGATATTCAGGGGCTATAATTCAGTTAAAATTAAGCCAAGGTATCATGAAAGATCAGGCTGCATGATAAACTGGATTGAAATCCAGAAATTACTAAGGGGTTTGTTATGTGACAATGAAAGTAAGTTGATCTGAAAATCAAGGGCTACAACTCTGCTAAATAATGATGCTTAATGCTGATGTTCATAACTCCGCAAAGGATCCATCAACATCAAAGTATTCCAAATTTGGTATCCAATAACCCAAAGGAGTTATTTGTGTGGGTCTGATAATCAGAGGCTACAACTTTGCTAATTAAAAGTAAGGATCGTTGACGACTGAACTTAGCAAAGGTCTCAAGAATATGCAGCTTGCATGCCAAATATGGTTGAAATCCAACATCAATTAAGCCATTTATTGTATGGAAACAATCATGTGATTGATTGATGGATTAAATGATAGACTGACTGAAGGATGGACAGTCCCAATTTAATATCTAATATGCTATGAAAAAAGAATGGGACAAAACTTCTGTCATTTGTTTACAACTGTGTGCATTGATTTTTGTGGTTTTGTAAAAATTGACCTTTGTATTATACATAATTTGAGGACTTAATATTGTTTTTTAAAGTGGTCCTTAGTATATATTGGGTTATTTTTTAAGTAGTCTTCAGTTAATATTGGGTTATTTATTGTTTTGGAGTCATTCAAACTTTGCATTGGGCTATCAAATTTATAATGGCAGAGGTGGTTATAAAGAAAAAAGTTGTGCAAGTTGATCTGCATATCGAGGATGTCTGATGTTAAGGTACTCACCGCATTGTCAGGTTTCTCTCCCTTTTCAAGATAATTATTTGACAAGGCATCCAGATTAAGTTTGGCTTTAACAAGCTGCTGAGCTACTATGGGTGGCTTGTCATCAGGCACTGACTTCTTCCTCCTAGGAAATTACATCAGAGACAAAATTTCATGAGAATATTACCCCATAACTCTAGATCAGAAAAAAAATATGAATAAAATATATGATTGTTACAGAAAATTACATCAGATACAATAACAGAGATTTTGATTTGCGCTTGGTGTCCCCTTATAGAAAAAATACAGATCCCTTTTTGTTCTCTGTGTTGGGTGCTTTAAGTTCCTTTATAGACGATATACAGGTCCCTTTCTGTGATGTGTACTCACGGTCCCTTTTGGTTTTCTAAGATTTGTGCTTTAAGTCCTCTTGCATGAAATGTCCATTTTCTCAATATGATGTGTGTTCAGAGTCTCATTAAAGGAAATGAACAGCTCCCTCTTTGTTCTCAACATAAAATCCAAAGACTTTTCCCTTCCAATTTGATCATTTTAGGATGAACTTATTACCATTATTTTCAAAGCTTATTAAATTCCAGGTAGACTTTGTTAATTAGAATTGAACCAAAATGAAATAATATGAGCCATTAAATATCATACTGTAATGTAATCAATATGATCCATTAAACATCATCTGTAATGTAATAATATGACCCATTAAAGATCATACTGTAATGTAATATGATCCATTAAACATCATACAGTACTGTAATACTATGATCCATTAAACATCATACTGTAATGTAATAAATATGATCCATTAAACATTATACTATAAGGTAGTAGTATGATCCATTAAACATCATACTGTAATGTAATAAATATGATCCATTAAACATTATACTGTAATGTAATAATATGATCCATTGAACATCATACTGTAATGTAATAATATGATCCATTAAACATCATACTGTAATGTAATAAATATGATCCATTAAACATTATACTGTAAGGTAGTAGTATGATCCATTGAACATCATACTGTAATGTAATAATATGATCCATTAAACATTATACTGTAAGGTAGTAGTATGATCCATTAAACATCATACTGTAATGTAATACTATGATCCATTAAACATCATACAGTACTGTAATACTATGATCCATTAAACATCATACTGTAATGTAATAAATATGATCCATTAAACATTACACTGTAAGGTAGTAGTATGATCCATTAAACATCATACTGTAATGTAATAATATGATCCATTAAACATCATACTGTAATGTAATATGTTTCATTATACATCATAATATAAAAGTAATAATATAATCCATTATACATCATACAGTAATGTAATAAATGTGATCCTTTAAACATCATGCTATAATTAATATGATCCATTAAGCATCATAATGTAATGTAATAATTATGATCCATTAAACAACATACTGCAATGTAATAAATATGATCCATTATACATCATACTGTAATGTAATAATATCAGCCATTAACCATCATGCTGTGATGTAATAATAGGATCCATTAAACATCATCCTTTCACAAAAATTGTTCTTTTTCATGCATTTTAATTACAGACAAAAAAAAAAGCTTTCTCATGACTCCTGAATGTAATTCCAGTTCAAGTACTTTCATATTTGTCATATCCTAAAAAGGAACTCTTTCCAATTTCAATTTATGAAAATCCACCATAGTTTTTACAGTGCTAGAATACAGTGTTCATTCTTTGTAAAAATGGTTATGGAAACCAGAAAATTAACCACATTATGAGCAAGGACTTCTTATAAAGTGTACTAAGACAGGCATTATAAATAAGGTCATCTTACAATGAGGTGTGCACTGTAGGTGAGAGCATCTTATAATTAGATTTGTATTATAAGTAAGGACATCTTATACTAAGGCCTGTGTTATAAATAGGACATCTTGCATTGGATTATGTATTATAGGTGAGGGTATGTTATCCTGATGTATGCCCTATGAAGACAACTTGCATTGGATTATGTATTATAGGTGAGGGTATGTTATCCTGATGTATGCCCTATGAAGACAACTTGCATTGGATTATGTATTATAGGAGAGGGCATGTTATACTGATATATGCTCTATGAAGACAACTTGCATTGGATTATGTATTATAGGTGAGGGCATGTTAAACTGATGTATGCCCTTTGAGGACAATTTATACCAAGCTATGCATTACAAGTGAGGACATCTTATACTAAGACAAGCATCATAAATAAGGTCATCTTGCATTGGAGTATGTATTTATTATAGGTGAGGACATGTTACACTAATGTATGGATTATGAGGACAACTGATACCAACATATGCATTATAAGTGAAGACATGTTATACTGATGTATATGTGATAAGTGATATCTTTGACTGAAGTATATATGGTAAGTGTGCAAATCTTATAATGATGTATCTATTGTAAGTGAGGACACCTGAAATATGGAGGTATATTCTGAAAAGACAAAGCCCAAAGAAGATATTTAATGATGTACATCAATGCCATCAACAATTAGGTCCTCAAAAGCCATAAACTAAAATCAACGATACAAATTTAATCAATTAAAAAGGTATTATAGTAACTATCCCAGCATTGTAAGGGGTTCTAAGAAGTATAATGATTGACTTTAATTTGAGGGCAATTGTACCATTTCCAGTTTCAGTGTTCTTCTTCACCAAAGGAATCAAAATATTCTGGTTTCAACTAAATTCTTCTGTGATGCCCTTTTAACATAAAAAGGGATCAATTTTTGATGAAAAAAGTCAAGAAAACTTACAAATGTTAAGTACAGTACATGTTTTAAGTTGCTGCTGGCAGTGTTGTTGTTGTTGTTGTGGGCTTAATATCATTTTTCCAAACATGATAGGCTACATATGGGGGCCAGTATAAATGCTGGAGGAAGTACCCTGGAAAAACGTGAGAAAAAAATCCCAACACACAGTAAGTTACTAATAACCTATTTCACATATCACACTGCCTATGCCCTATCTCACATATCACACTGCCTATGCCCTATCTCACATATCACACTGCCTGTGCCCTATCTCACATATCACACTGCCTGTGCCCTATCTCACATATCACACTGCCTGTGCCCTATCTCACATATCACACTGCCTATGCCCTATCTCACATATCACACTGCCTGTGCCCTATCTCACATATCACACTGCCTATGCCCTATCTCACATATCACACTGCCGATGCCCTAGAATCAAACCGAGGACAGTGGAAAGATGGCAGTGATTAGTAAAGGTGAGCACTTTAAACCACTCAGCCACTCAAGGTCCCCATATTTCAAGTAAAGTTAAAACTGTCTATAAAAGACACAACCATAAAACTGGACAAGTGTCTGCAATAGAGTTTAATCTGCATAGAAAATGCAATATGCAGTTCATTTTTAAGATCAGGTGTTCATTTTATTGAAGTGTATGCTATGGCAAGTTTCACAATATGTGAATCTAGTTCTGTACCTCAACAAACCTGTAGTCTCATAAATGTTTCATAGTACATCATGAATAATCAATCAAATAAATATATTTGCCATACAGAACATAGTCACACAGTTGTTCCTCACACACAGGTTAATGCATGGATCATATAGAAAACTGTCCTCAGTTGTTCCATACACCAAGCTAACTGTATGGGCCATACAGAAAATTGCCCTATGTTATTATATAGACCCAGGTTACTGTATGGGTCATACAGAAAAATGCCCTCAGTTATTCCTTTGATCTGAGTTACTACAGAGGTTATACAGAAAACTGACCCCATTATTCCTTAGACCCAGGTTACTGCATAGGCCATATTAGTTTACTTACTTGCTCACTGCAGGGGCTTTCTTCATTGTTGCAGAGTTCTAGAGGAAATCACACCTAAAATACATGATTAAAATATATTAACAAGTGCAATCACTCTCAAAATATTGTTAACCATTGGTTTAATGTTTCATTAGAATATTTATTTTAACCTACTTAAAAGTATGTACAATGAATGATCAACTATCCCAATTGACCTGAGGACAGATTTTCACCTGGATTAAGTGGTCATGTACATGATCAAATTTAAATAAAAAGTAGAAATGTGAATGAGGTTATCTGGATTTAAATGGGCAGAATTAATTAAATATTATATTTTGATGATATCTGACATGTTTAAGAATAGAAAAAGTAGAAACCACAAAATTAGTATTTGAAAGAAAAATTAATTAAATACTTCACAATTTTTTCTTCACAACTCTCAAAACTCTATTAGGATGATCAGTGATGAAATGATATCATACAGTGTGATAAAGTCATTTTGTGCATTGGGATCACAAGTGTCAAAGGGCTTTGATCAAGGTAAACTCAACTGACATGGATTCTATTAACATGTGTGCCAGCAAGTGATTAACTACAATCTTCTATTATGATACCATTGATTGTTGACTGACAGTTAATTATGCTGGACTATATAAAGCCTTCTATCAGACCATCATCAGTCTTTATTCATTCTTAATTAGCTGCAGATTTCTGTATGACAAATTTGATATTGTCAATAGCAACACTCACTTAGCAACAATTAGGTGTAAAAAATATACTTTCACTTTTCACATCTCCCTGTTTCCCACAATCTCTGCTAATTGCATTTATTTTGCTTTCAAGCATAATTTAGTTATTTACAATAACAATCTAATTATAAATGTCTAGCATTATATTCAACTGTGTTTCTTTCTTATGTCTCCTACTATGTTCTCTGTTGGCATCATGATTATCAAGTTAATTATATTTACAGGATACAAATAAACTAGTAACATATATATTTAATATACTTAAATAATTAAACATAAATACTTAAATGTTGCTGGAATGACTTGTTTCTACTCCTAATGTACATCAACATAATATAATATTCACCCACCAATCTAATCTATGAAAAACAAAACTACCAGCACGTTGTACTGCTTACTGATGCATTCTGCTACTATAAGGTAAATCAGTAGTTGATATAGGACTCACTCTACTAATTATATGGAAGGGTGGGTACCAATCTAAAAATGGGAAACACTGAAACAGAGTAAAATGGGTTTGACAAACCATGGATGGTTATTTGATAATGAAAAGCAAAATATTTGTAAAGCAAATCATTTGTGAGCACGTCTTACTGATAACTTAAACATTGAGACAATGTTTTAAAGATGCAAAATTGAAAACACGTTTCAAACACATGTAAATGAAAAAAATGTTGTGAAATGACGCTTCAAAACAACTAAAGTGTGTCAGGTGCGTGTATGAATTACTAAAACATTACGATATTACATGATTAATGCAGTTGATACCCTAAATCGATTATTCATTTCACATGTGTAATTCATCCAGGATGCAAAAACCGGTACGATGGACAGTAAACAATATCATTAAAATGTGGTTGGTAGGTTATGCGTCACATCCGCTTGGTTGAACTTGAGAAATTGGATCTACTTGAGCGCTTAGGATATATACCGCGCAATTTCTAAATAGTGTAGGAACTACCTTCAAACTCATTCCATAACAAAATATTTCCAAAGAATCCACGGTTTTCAAGCAATTTAATTTTTATTTCAAATTAAATTTAATATAGTATCGAACAATATTATTAAAATAAGAATACATAGAATTTCAAACTGAAGTAAATCATGCATACTTGAATAATGTCATTAGATGTTCAACTGTAATTGTGTTTTCTCTCTTCTTCATTTTGATTTATTAATATTATAATGCATTCTTCATAGCTTATTTCTCATAAAGAATCAGTGGTGACCTGTTTTGTTAAAGATACACACCTACTTTGGAGAAGATCTCAGAGTATCCCGTGAGATACGTAAACAGAAACATAAGAAATGAAACAATAAAAATCAGAAGCGTGATTTAATGAAAACCTACATTAATTCACAACAAACTCAGTTTGTATCACTTTTAGTATCAGACAACTTCACGGCTATTAAATTTACTGGATTAGGTTTCACTGCTATACATGCATACATGCATACATACATACATACATACATACATACATACATACATACATACATACATACATACATACATACATACATACATACATACATACATACATACATACATACATACATACATACATACATACATACATACATACATACATACATACATACATACATACATACATAAATATTAACATATTTTATTGAAAATATTACAAGTATGGATAAGGGCGAAAGCACAAGAAACAATTTTTTTTCAACTTACAAGTTCCTCTCCATTACAAACATAAATAATTAATTAATAAACACGCAGGCAAGAGCTCCTGTAAAAAGTCAAGACAGGTGACGTATAGACGTAAGATGGAATGAGATTAGTGAAATAAGGATAAGAACGGAGAAATAGTGTTTGATGTGGTCTGATACGTACAATTTATCTATAGTCAAAATGGATCAAAAGGTAATTATAGGTTTGTAATTTTATGTGTATAAATAATACATTTCTGCGTTTCTTTTGTACCAAAGTGTTTGTTTCTGATGTGTAAAATACGTTGCAAAATTAAAGTGTATATGTATCAATATTAATATTCATTAACGATAATATACGATAAAACTCATGTCTTGCGTTCTTAAATAGCTTGAATTCAAAGAGAAAATCAAAGTAATGTTCTATTGGAAATGTACAGAAACAAGAAGGATAAATCTGTTTTGTAATCCGTAGTCTATTTTTTGACACATTCAGTATTACTGATATCTTTAATATTCATAAAAATTGATAATTAGTTGATTGTGTATATTACGTATTACTGGCCTATTTCGTTTAACAAATATTACTAGCGACTATTATATTTCGAGGACAGATTCCTCAAGGAAGTTTTGCAAAACAAGCGGCAAAAAAAAAAAAAAATACGTAAGTTGAATGTATACGCATGAATAATGATAGGTATATTATCTGCATTGTTTATTAGGTAGGTTTTTTTTAAATTTTTAATTTCTTTATATAATATTGTAATGTAACATTAATAGTTGTTAGTTGGACTTGCCCTTGTCCAAAATAAATTGTAAAAATAAAACGACAGAGAATGGGGGTGGGGGACGCAGTTGTGCTTTAGTTTTATATGTAAAAATGACAAGTTTTACACCATTTTTATGGTAATTAGAGATGCATGTTTGAGCATTAAAATCATCTCAGATTATTTCATCTGCAAATGATACTTTTAACATCAGCTGTAAATGTCTTAGAAGTGAAGAATTTACACAGCGTTACGCCTTTATTATTATTTTTTAAAAATAGTTCTCATCGCTATTACAGGTGACAGTTTAATATCTCCGTCGCATATTAAATTTAAGCCTTTCAATGTCCTTTAACTTTTTTCCTTTTGTGAAATAAATAAAATGACAATGAATAAATTCCTATATTTTGAGTGTTTTGAATTATCGTATATTTCCATTCTTCTCAAATAATGTATCTGTGTGTGCATACATGTATGTATGTATGTATGTATGTATGTATGTATGTATGTATGTATGTATGTATGTATGTATGTATGTATGTATGTATGTATGTATGTATGTATGTATGTATGTATGTATGTATGTATGTATGTATGTATGTATGTATGTATGTATGTATGTATGTATGTATGTATGTATGTATGTATGATTGCATGTATGTATGTATGTATGTATGTATGTATGTATGTATGTATGTATGTATGTATGTATGTATGTATGTATGTATGTATGTATGTATGTATGTATGCATGCTTGTATGTATCTTTGTGTGGAGTTCAGAGCTAGTAAGCAAAATGCTGACTATTTTGGTGCCGATTTAATGGTTAGTTCTAACAATATGTAAGTAAATAAACAATATATTTTTTGAACAATCAAGCAAAATATAAAAGATAAAAATGCTATATCTCAACAAAGGTTTGTAAAATTTAAAAAAAAAAAACAACAAAAACCTAAATAATCAAAAGTCTTTCCATAGGTACAATTAACGTAATTGGGTCCATTTTTCCTTGTTGGCGGAGATATGATAGATTGGATTACCTCCCTTAGACCACAAACTGGTGCAAAGGAGACACTTAATTCTTAACGTCCTTCAATATAATTATTTAAAAATCAAGTAATGACAAATCTTTTACGTCGCTGGAAAGATGGCCCAAATTTGTGTACAAGGTAATAATATTAGTATTCTATATATGTACATTCAAAGCCCCACATAAAGACATTATAATAAAAGAACAAGACTAATATCTTCAATTCCCAAATTATCATACCGTTAATTCCCAAAATACCTATTCAAGCCTCAACATAACATTATTACCTACACATGATTACCGGGTTCGAATCTCAGACCTGGATCGGCTGGCAACCATGTGTCCTTAGGCATAACACTTTACTCTAGCAGCCGACCAGAAAGAAATTAAAGCCACTAGGTAGCCTGATTTAATATTCCGTAGGGTCGGGATAGATTCAAGCATGACAGCGTAGAAATTGATAGAAATTGTTCATACAAAAATCAAACCAATCTACTTATCTTAATGTGTTATTCAAATACATAAAGACATCATGTTGACCTCATTAGTCACGGAGAATATCAGTTGAATTTAAAAATGATAATTCATATACCGATCAAATCCTGCGTAATACTGGACATGCATGCATGCATACCTACATACATACCTACATACCTACCTACCTACCTACCTACCTACCTACCTACCTACCTACCTACATACATACATACATACATACATACATACATACATACATACATACATACATACATACATACATACATACATACATACATACATACATACATACATACATACATACATACATACATACATGACCTTGTGCGTATTCAATGGAAGCCAATAATATTTCAATTTTTAGATCTATATTTCCTAGTTCAGCACATGTCCATAATTTACGTTCATTATTTAGTACTGAATCATATGTGTGATAAGATCATGGAACATTTTTTTTTTAAGCAGAAACTTTTTTTTCTTAATTTCTACTAAAAAGGATGTGTTACATTAACTCACATAAAAGTGACCTAAGACAGCCAGAAATAAAATCAAAAGGCATAATTGGATATTTTCTCTTTTGTTACATACAAAAAAGACAAAATATAAATAAAAAACTTACCATTTTTTAATTTTATCATTTCTAATTTTTCATGCAAAATACGAATGTTTACTCAGATACGTACTTTATCTAGATATTTTACCAACTTATAATGTAATCAACGGCACTTCAGAACAATACATAATTTGCAAAACATGACAAAAAAGTAAAGCTAGAATATAAATAGACTGACTATATGTACGGCCGTTACTTACATACTTTTGAGAAATAATGTGCACGACTGTCATGGGCTTGAACCGTTCTATGTTCTTTACTTAACATATTTTACTAACAGAGAAATATTTTGGTTAGTGGTAAATATTAAAATTAAAAAATAAAAACGAAACACAAATAAACAAACAAGTTTATACGAAACACGCCAATGGAGATCACCACAGTGTTACACAATCTGTGTCAAACAAAGTATAAATTTATCGTTTTTCAACAGACTTCATGTTTCTAAAAAGAATAAAAACATTCTACGATTTCGATCAAATCAATATATAGGGGCAACAAACAGTAAAGAAGTTTCTACATGAATACATTATCTTTGAAAGTAAAACATAATTATATATGACGTTCTCATAAAAGTGTGGAAATGGAGTTTTACGGTAATGTATAAATCCTTCTAGAAACGGTATTTTTTAAGTTTTATTTTTGTAAAAACAGCGTCATCCCTTGCAACCAGGTTGTCATCAGGAGTCTGAGAAAAGCAGGGCTGTATAAAATTGAAAGAGTTGTTCGGCCCGGGCCCTGATATATATCCCTGGCTGCTCCCCCCCCCTCTCTCTCTCTCTCTCTCTCTCTCTCTCTCTCTCTCACACACACACACACACACACACACACACACACACATACACACACACTCACCTTGTTGGCTTGGAGAAAGATACACACAACAGCGACAAAACAAGGTTCGTATGTTTGTTGTGTTTTGCTTTTATTAATTTCTTCTATCTATCTTAGTTTAAAATGCATGAATGCTCATAGTTGACCCTTTAACTTGTACTATAGTGATTTACAATGTACACACCAAATTTAGATTTCAGCAAATATTCTAAGAAACAATTCAAAAATTAGACCTTTTAACCTCAGCTGTGTTTACATTAAAAATTTCATTTTCTTTTAATTTATAATGTCTAGACAAAAATAGGACGCTAATTTTAGACCATGAACCAGTGTACAAAGAGCTTAAATTCTCAATAAAAAAAAACAACAAACATTTCCATGATCCTATTTCTGCGATTGGGAATTGCTCGGAAAAGCGACCTGGAACCGAGACAAATTATTATCTACATAATATTTGTGAAAGAAATAAAAGAATTGTCATCAATAATGAAGTCCACTTACCTTATGTCTGTCATCTAAAGAAAACAAAGGGGTACGTACTATAAGGCCTCTTTTGGGCCCAAAATTTGGCAAAATTTTTGACGATAGAATACCACGGCAAAAAAATTGATTCACATTAGAAGAACTCAAAACTGGCGTTGATTTTTAAAAATTATTTAGATATGACGTCATACGTACGTGCATGTGACGTCAAGTGTCGCTATAAATTAGCCATTATGTGCAACAATTTGAGCTACTTTTAGAATTTTAAGGTGGTCCACACGCAACAACCAATTTAAAATTTATACAAAAACATAAAGGTATGCGTTAATAACTTTTGACTAAATCATCACGTTGGTTGTCGCACGCAGACCATGTGAAAAACAGATAAAACTTTGAGTCTGTCAGTTTTCATAGATACCTTGCATCTCTATATGAATATCAGGTATTAACTACATCTAAACTGGCATTTCTGCTACAATAGACACATAATGTGGTTTCGAAAGGAAATTAAAAAAGTAACAGTCAATATTCAAGTACGAGTGCTAATTTTATCAATATTCAAGTACGAGTGTTAATTTAATCAATATTCAAGTACAAGTGCTAATTTAAGATCGGGTACTAAGATTTCATGCTTTCATATAAATGTTTAAGTAATAAAAAAAAGCACAGAATACTGAATTAACCATGAATTATATGGTAAAATTATGTTCACTTTTAAATATACAACAGAAATATAATGACAAAGACCTACTATTGAACATCAGTTCAACATGTAACGTTTCAATGCAGACAGTGCTAAAAACTGTTACTGATGGAGTTGACCGCCATGAGTCACGCTATCACATAAAAAGGAGCTTACTGAATGACAGTCAGGACGGGATTTGACGTGTCCCATTATGGCAGTCATTTCTTTTTGTATAAAGTCTTACTTGTTGGAGAAAAGTAATGAGTCGTTTTAATAGCATGTATCAACGTATCAATTCACACGATGTTCCACACAATTTTTGTTTCAGTTCAAATATAGAAAAACGGTGTTGTGGTTATGACGCGTTCTCTCGAGAATTTATGGTATAACATTAACACAAATAGGAGTCCAAACACAAATGGGCCAATAACATCATTATTAATTATACAAATCACATCCAATTACAAAACTTAAAAGTTTATCTTTTTTATTTTCTGATATTCAGCGTAAACATTTTTATAGACAGTATCTTGTCGTAGCACTTTATTGTTATATGTAACTGAATAAAGAACTGAAATATATATTGGAACATTAAAAATATGAGTTTAAAATCCATGTTATCAATTTGAGACCAGTTTTACAATTAGAAATTTAATGCGTTAATTGAGTATGCTGCGGGGCACTTTGATTGATTGATTAATAAATTTATATTAATTTTATATGAATTTTGAGTTGTATTGTTAGATGGCATAGACCAATGTATCCACATTAATAGTGTACCTCTCTGGGGAGGAGGAACCCTGAACAATTTTGGAATAACGCGCAGAAGATTGATTGATTTCATTGATTTAATTATTTATTTATTTATTTATTTATTTATTTATTTATTTATTTATTTATTTATTTATTGATAAATTCATTGATCGATTCTAGGTGGGTTAGGAGTTGGGGATACTTTACAGTATTATGGAGGAATATGTGTCTCATGTTCCAATAAGTTATTTAATAATACCCCCCTAAATGCAAATTGGTATGCCTATCTATGTACTAGTCAGAAAACTAAATACCGATATACCTAACTTAATATGACCATGTTAATCATTATGTAAACGTCGCCAAGTCAAAGCAAACATGAAGAGTCAATAACGTTAATCTTAACTAAGTGTTTAATGGAAGTTAGATACCCACTCTAAAGCAATAACTCCAAGATTTAATAGAATTTAGATACCCACTTTGAAGTAATAACCCCGAGATTCAATGGAATTTAGATACCCACTTTGAAGTATTAACCCCGAGGTTCAATGGAATTTAGATACCCACTTTGAAGTATTAACCCCGAGGTTCAATGGAATTTAGATACCCACTTTGAAGTATTAACCCCGAGGTTCAATGGAATTTAGATACCCACTTTGAAGTAATAACCCCGAGGTTCAATGGAATTTAGATACCCACTTTGAAGTAATAACCCCGAGTGAATGACACATGTTACGCCCTAGGGGCTTAAACTATGCAACAAGAACAGGTAAAACTTAGACAAGCATTGAATTTTCCAAAATATAAATTTATTTCCCTAAGTAAAAATCCAAAAGAAGTCTAATAATTAAAAAAAAACTTACAGCATGTTATGAATTCCTATAATATTGCCTAAATAAGCCATCAATTTCACATTAGTACGGAAATGATCCATACATATTCCGAATTGAGAATCTAATGCGCTTATGTGCAAGCAACACAGGGGATAACTGTTCTAATATCCAAAAAATTTCTTGAAGGTAAATCTTTTTTCACGTAAACCAACTAAATTATTAAATATCCAAGTACTTGAATCTCTCACAATAATCCTACATGGTACTGTCTGTTTCGCAAATTCAACATTCATTAAATCAGTAACTCTGAATCCTCATGTAACTCTTACAAAACGGAAGGAACTATAATTAAAGAATGAAACGATGTGTATCTAATTCCTTATATATATATATATATATATATATATATATATATATATATATATATATATATATATATATATATATATATATATATATATATATATACGCTTCAAATCAACAATCAACAATCTAGAATTACTAGAAAAGATTCCAGGTATTTAAACTATTATGCATTACGAAATATCATTAACAGCAAGGATCTGACTTTTTCTTATTGATCCAGTCAGCTACTACGGCAAGCATGATGTTCTCCTAGGACACATGATCTTGACATGACCTCGTTTCAGCTATTTCGATGTAAATATTCAAACGAATTAGTTGTTGACAAGAATACCCTTGATTTATGAGAAAATACGGCCTTCCCACCCAGTTCTGTATGAGTGTACAGTTAAGTTGTAGTGTTGGTGGTCCGAGTATCCACTCATATTCCCTATTTATGTTAGATGTGTGTACAGTTCAATTGGGTTAGAAATAGTCAGAAACTCCAATGACCTATCCCACCGCGTTTGAGATCTCTGTGCAGTGAAGTTAGGGTGGAAGTATTCGGAGTTGCTGCTGAAGTTTGCAAACTCTTTTTAGACGTGTGTACAGTTAAGTTAAGGTGGAATTAAAAAAAAAAACCATGGAATGCACACACTCAATCAATAAAAAATAAATCTATCTATCTATCTATCTATCTATCTATCTATCTATCTATCTATCTATCTATCTATCTATCTATCTATCTATCTACGTTCTTTCATCCTCATCCTTCCATCCTTTTTCTCCATCTCTCTAATTCCATCTTGTTCTTCGTTTCGAATCTATACGAGTCATACCAGGCCCGCTTGAGTCTCTTTCCAAATCAGTTTTCAATCAATCAGACAGCATTTAATCTCTTCGCACATTTTTAGCAATACTCGGGTTATAGATTTACTACTTAAACTCTGCAATAAGTTGTTATTCAATTCCATTACATTCGTAAGGGCTTGGAGTCATCTTGTCTTGTACCAAGCACACTTTATTTTCACACACGAACTTTGTTGCCGTTGATGCTTAATACAAACAATACTATCATAAAGGTTAGATAATCTAAATTAGTACTCTACGGAGTTTCGAACCCAGGTCCGCGAGTAAATGGCACCCATCGCCTTGCCTGCACGCACCAACCCATATACCGTCACGACTAAGCAAGCATCACCAAAAAATGATATTTATAAACAGTCGTTCCAGATTCCTATGAAAGAAATCAAGGTATGTAGGATTTTTGTATTACAAAGAATTATAAATATATACCAGACAGAACAGACAGTGCTATCCCTGGATTCTGTAGTAGAATCTTGATAATAGTGGACAGAATTTATAGCTTAACACAAACAATACTATCATACAGGTTAGATAAATTAAATTCGTACTATATATATATATATATATATATATATATATATATATATAAATATATATATTATAAAGATATATATATATATATATATATCTCTATATATCTCTATCTATCTATCTATCTATATATCTATATATATATATATATATATATATATATATATATATATATATATATATATATATATATATATATATATATATATATATATATATATATATATATATATATATATATATATATATATATATATATATATATATATATATATATATATATATATATTACAGCTTTTGTGTGTGTAGTAGTAATAGTAATAGTAGTAGAAGTAGTAGTAATAGTAGTTGAAGTAGTAATGGTAGTAGTAGTAGTAGTAGATATACAGCTGCTGCCCGTGCAAGTTTTATGTTTTTATTCATGCTACTTATGTTTCAGTTAATTTAATGCATGATAAATATATGTATGTGCCTCTATCTATTTTTCGTGTGTAAACAATTAAAATAAAAAAAACAATGGCTGGTACGGATTTGATTTAAATCTAACTAAAATCAAAACTCCGCCGTTAAACATGCAGATCTGAGATCGACCGCTTTGGGGTCATGTTCTGGTAAGCTACGTTATTACTATAATCGTTAATGTTATCAACCAATCAGATGAAATCTTATATCTTCGCTTTTGGAGAATGATCAGTGCGGATGAAGAGCATCAATGTATACCAAACGACTCGATTCACCTTCAGATTGTTAAAAGTTGCATTTCCATTGGCTAATTCAGAGGTCACAAGAACATGACCCTTAAGCGGTCGTCGTCAGATCTCCACGTAAGACAGCGGAGATCTGAGTTTAATCAGATTGGATATGATTTATCAGCACAAACAAAATAATTCGAAACAAAAAGTTCCGCATGTATCTGCACTGTAAGAATTTTCTAGCTGGATCAATGGTATATATGAGTATATGGATGGAGGGATGGAAAGGTGTGGTAGGATTGAATGCCATTTTCAGCACATGATAAGCTATGGAACGACAAATCGATCAAAATAGATGAACTATAAAGAGGGAAAGGTGAGCTTGAGAGATCTTGATGCGAGTTCGACAGATCATGTGACGAACCAGAGAGTTAGTCGGCTGAGCTTTAGTGATCGAATGGTGAGCTTTAGTGATCGCAGAGTGAGCTGGAGAAGCCAAGTTGAAGAGATCATAGGATGAGCTCCGAGCATGGTTGGGTGAGATGAACAAGACATAAGGCGAACTGAAGAAAGTGTATGTTGAGCTGGAGAGATCCAAAGGTAATCTGGAAGGATAGTAGGGTGAGTTGAAGAGGATACAGATCGACCTGAGAGATCGTATGGCGAGCTGGTGAACGCTATCTGGAGCGATATCAGGATGATCTGGTGAGATAGTTGTGAAGAAAACGATATGGAGAGTTCATATGGTAGGCTAGAGTGATCGTTGGTTAAGCAAAGAGTGATCGTTAGTTTGCCTGTAGAAGTCGAGTAGAAGAGATCGTACGGTAAGCTACAGTGATTGTTGGGTAAACCGGAGTGATCGCCGGGTAGGAAAGAGTGATCGTTGAGTAAGCTAGAGTCATCGTTGGGTAAGATAGGGTGATCGTATGTAAGTTAGAGTGATCGTTGTTTAGACTGCGGAAGACGAGCTGGAACAAATGAGAATTAGTTGAATAGGAGAGTGAGATGGCGAATAATCATAAAACTGTACATTAAATTCTTCCAAATATATAAGAAAATTACCCACGCTGAACCCCGGCCAAATTCACTGATTTTACTATTTTATATAAGTTGTTACCACTATATGTTCTTAAACTAAGTAACATATAAAGCAAAAGAAAGAACCTTAGTCAAATTTAGAAAATACGCTATTTACCCAGAATGCAAAGTAAAACTGATTCAACTCCCAATTTAAACCTATGGAATTACCGTGATATTAATAAAACTTCGACGAATTTAAATTTCTCAGTGCTGGTTATCAAACATATTTCTCATTATAGATCCATCCGTAATGCATGCTTCTGGGTGGAGAAGACTAGAGCAGCGGTATTTGTTTCGTTTGCGTGTGTTTATAACATGTATTATTAATTCTGCATCTAAGGAGTCGGATGCTAATCTCAGCATAGATCATTTTAAAGTCAAGTCTGAAGAATATGTAAATGCCATTAATAAAACATTGTCTACTTACAAATAGGACAAGGTCTCAAAAGATTTTTGTCACAAGAAGTTTGCTATTCATTATCAAACAATCGTGGCTATCGAAACCCATGTATACTTATTTAACTTCGCCCATTTCTAGACTAGTTCACAGTTCTTGATATAACCAGAATCTTGAGTCTTAAGATTTTACTATTACATGTAGAGTGCAGTAGTGGAAAGTTTTGATACGTGACTCCTGAATAGGATTTTATAGTAAAGACTGTCGATCTTTGCCTTTTCTTAAGGAACTTTACGGTAAGCCTGTCAATCTTAGACCATTCTTAATGGAATTGAAGGTAAAGCCGTCTACCTTAGATCTTTTTCAGAGGACTTTACGCTAAGCATGTTTCTTAGGGGACTTTACTGTAATTCTGTCTAATTTAGACTTTTCTTAAGGAACTTTAGGGCAAGACCGTCTACATTAACCTTTTGAGAGGACTTTACGGTAAGCATGTCGACCTTGTACCTTTCGTAAAGAACATTCTGCTGACATGCAACAGTCATCCTTTAGATTAACGCACTTAAAATCACTTGAACGGTACCTATTGCGTATGAAGAGAGCATAAAGCGCATATACCTAAAAAATTGAATGGGATAAAAAAAAATAAATTGTATGTTAACCAAACTTTAATGAAGACGAACCGGAATCGGCGGATGTCTGATGAATGCTTGTTGCATGAGTGATGTGCATTTGCGTATTGGTTAGTAAATATTTCAGAAAGATAAATTCGACAAATTAACTTTTCATATTAAAATAAAATAGTTCCGGTTATCCAATATATCCAATATATATATATATATATATATATATATATATATATATATATATATATATATATATATATATATATATATATATATATATATATATATATATATATATATATATATATATATATATACTGTAAGCTGGGTGTACGTACGCAATCTGTACCGTAATGTGTGAGTTTTGATTGCATTATAATACACAATGATGCAATATGTACCGTAAGGTGAGTTTGCATGGCTTATTGTACCCAATAATGCGATATGTACCATAATGTGAGCTTTCTATGTTTAATAGTACACAATGGTGCAATATGTACTATAATGTGAGTTTTCTAACCAATGACGCAATATGTACCTGAATGTGAGTATTATAACCAATGACGCAATATGTACCGTAATGTAAGTTTTGTATGCCATTTATTACTCAAAGATGCACTATGTACCATAATGTGAGTTTTCTATCCAATGACTCAATATGAACCGTAATGTGAGTTTGCATGGGTTATAGTACCCAATGATGCAATATGTACTGTAATGTGAGTTTTCAATCCAATGACGCAATGTGTACCGTAATGTGAGGTTGTATGCCTTACAGTACATAATGATGCAATATGTACCGTAATGTGAGTTTGTATGTCTTATAGTACCCAATGACGCAATATGTACCGTAATGTGAGTTTTGTATGGCTTATAGAGTACCCAATGATGCAATATGTACTGTAATGTGAGTTTTCTACCCAATGACGCAATGTGTACCGTAATGTGAGTTTGTATGCCTTACAGTACACAATGATGCAATATGTATCGTAATGTGAGTGTGTATGGCTTATAGTACCAAATGAATCAACATGTACCGTAATGTGAGTTTGATATGGCTTATAGTTCCCAATGACGCAGTATGTACCGCAATGTGAGTTTTCTATGCCTTGTTGTACCCAATAAATTAATATATACCGTAATGTGAGTTTTGTATGCCTTTAGTACACAATGATGCAATATGTAACGTAATGTGAGGTTGTATGGCTTATTGTACCCAATGATGCAATATGTACCGTAATGTGAGCTTTGTTTGCCTTACAAGACCCAAAGACGCAATATATACCGTTATGTGAGTTTTGTATCCAATGAGTTGCATGTTACATACATCCATGGTTTCTTAAAATAGCCAAATATTTCAAAATGGGCATGATCCTGAATACATACACACATGCATACATGCATGCACGAACGCTCGCACGCACGCACATACATATATACATACATACATACATACATACATACATACATACATACATACATACATACATACATACATACATACATACATACATACATACATACATACATACATACATACATACATACATACATACATACATACATACATACATACATACATACTATCTTTGTGTCTGATAGACTGATTAAAAGTCGAAAATAAATTGAATAAAATGTCTTAAACAAGTCTGGGAAAGCATATTTCACTCAAGAGTTCTAAACGACAGAGTAAATAAATCAATTTAACATTTTTCCAGAATTTTTCAGTATTTGTATCTTTGTGCACATGGTTTGGAACAGATTTGTACATTTGGTATGAAACAGATTTGTATATTTGGTATGAAACATATTTGTACATTTGGTATGGAACATATTTGTACATTTGGTATGAAACAGATTTGTACATTTGGTATGAAACATATTTGTACATTTGGTATGAAACATATTTGTACATTTGGTATGAAACAGATTTGTATATTTGGTATGAAACAGATTTGTACATTTGGTATGAAACATATTTGTACATTTGGTATGAAACAGATTTGTTCATTTAACATTCGCTTCTTCTAAATATTCTAATACTGAATACGTATTAGGAACGTTGCAATGAAAGACAGTGGTCAACCCCCGTCCCTTTCAGCCTCTCCTTACAAAACTATAGAAATGGGCCTATTAATGTATAAACCTTGGGATTTTAACTCCTTCCCCCCCCCCATTGCATACCGCATAAGTTCCAAAACCAATCAGACAGGGAAAAGGGATCTCTGAGAAATCTGAAGTTGTGAGTTACGCAGGCGATAATCGGATGCATCACATGTTCTTTGTGGAAAAAAAGTGGCTTAAATAGTTAGGTAGTTATTATACATAATCGAAAGCATAGTACATTTTTTGCTTCGTTGTGCAAGAATTTCCCAACCAGTTTCTCATAAAGAGACTAGCACTAAATGGGTAGACCTGTAACAATTCGTTCAGCTTCCATTTTAATGTTTTAATTATCTTTCAGAATATTCAGCAGAGCAATTATCCCAGACACATCCAAAAACTGGACATATGAATAATCTATGTAGTTAAGCCAAAGTTATTCTGTGGAGAAAATTTCTCCGGAATATAGTTAAATATTTACATTCTTCCTACATAATGATTATAAGATTAGACGATAATCTTAATCATGTGTGTCTGTGACATTTAATAGGAAACAATTTCATATATTCGAAAGATAGCTAAGGAAAGGAAAAGTCAGTTTGACTGTTTGTAATGAATTTAAAAACTGTATGTTTTCGGAGTGTTGCAAATAACAAGCCGTTCATTTGCCTATGCATTTAGCCTTTAAATATCGTTGCTTAAAATCCCTTCAACTTGTAAAGGATAGTAGAACAAAATTCCAAGAGAAGTACAATCAGCAAATAAGCTTACAAGCGAGTGTAAATTTTGTGATATACAGATGAGATTACAAAGAAATGATAAAGGGTTTAGCACAGAACCTTCACGAACGCCAGCAGTTACTTGAGATTTTATTTATACTAAATTTCATTAGAAAACTCTCCGATAGTAGATTAATATTTAGCTTTCGAACCATAACATACTTTTACCAACAACTGCATATTTTTAAGAATGATAAAGTAACCGTTTCATCCATGCTCTATTAAAAGCACCACTGATTTCATGAAACACGCGTTTTCGTTCGAATAAAGAGAAAAGCGTATTTGTCGATAAAGTTAAATTATATTTAGTTGATGAGTCGTCGAAAGGCCTAGTAGATTTCCAGGTTTCAAATCTTTATATTAAATTATTTTCGTGCATATTATATAGATGTCTGAATATAATTCTTTCAACAACATTGGACAAGCAGCTCAACAGAAAAAAATGTATCTAGAATTTGACGATAGTGTTATCTCGCCTCTTTTATTAATCTATAAATACACATGTACTTCGGCTGTACAGTCACAACTGACTTCAATTGACTTATTGAATAATATTTGCAGATATTTATTCGACTGTATTTTTAACAGTTTACGACTAATTTGATCGCGTCCAACTGCTTTAATTAGTCCAAGATTAGTTATTACATCTATGATTCCTTGTTTATGTAGAACGATGTTAGAAAAAATAACAGATTGAGTTCTAAGTTCCAAATGCAGTAGCTCATTATCGTTAATATGTGTAACATTCCGAAAAACACCAGTTCAGCAGCTCACGCTGTTCCTGACCACTAAAGGCAAATTTACAGAATATTAAACAGATAAGGATATCAAGGATATGGAATTTAATCTACTTATTATTAATCAAGGTAAAAAGAAAAAGTCGATGTCAGTTGAATTACCACAGCTTACGAACTTATAATATCAAAACGAACGCAGGCAATAATTATCAAATCTGGAGATATTCGCACAGTGTTATGCCCATATCATCTTTTAACCTTGTTAACACATGTTAGTTTGTTGCCAGCGCTTAACATTTTTGATATAGACAGACTCTAAATATTCGCACCAATTTCAACTTTGGCTGTAAACAATAACTCTGGCAAAATTGTGGATGTTTAAAGGTGAAAAAAAGTGGCTAAGATAATGATTATATATTTTAAAACTGATAAACAAATTAAAAGAGAACTTTTTGTAATAAATTATTATCAGGTTAATGTGGAAATAAACTCGTCAAACATGGAACTCTGTCTTTGACCTGTTAATCCACGTAGAAACTGTCATTATTTTCCCTGTTTAAAAGTTTCTCCATTTGTAATTTGTATCATACTTCATTAAGAGATCATCTTACAAACATACCGACAAAATTACAACATTAGGTTTATTTTCAGCAGAGGAAATAAAATACAGAAAAAAAGAAATTCAAAAGTACAGACAATATTGCATTGTACTGGCAAAGCAAACGCCCTAGCAAATAGATTTTAGCAAATGATTGCTCAACTACAGATGTCTATTAATACAAAGATTTTAAATACAAAGTATCTCAGACAGTAACAAATATATTCTCTGACATTAGGTTGAATATAACATTAATTCAAATCTTTTAAGACAGTCTGACCCATCTACACTTTGGCGGATCCATCCGATATTTCAGTGCTTTGGGTATGTGAATTTCATTGGATGCAGTAGAAAGCTAATCAAAATCCCTCTAACATTTATCGCTGTTGCTATCAACAATATGGTGACACGTCGGCTGCCTCCATTGGCACTCTGAAGTTTCGTATTTTGCACAAGGTTAGTTTATGAAAGAAAAGGAAGTTGATGGGTTTTCTTCATCGGTCATCGGTTATACTGGTTATTTTATAAAAAATTTAAAAAATCTTGTATAACGTAGGTATTGTTAAAGCAAATTTTAATTTCCTTAATAGGTGTAAGATGGGATATAGAGTTTACAGCTTGGCCTGAGTTCAAATGTGCATATGGTAAAAAAAAAAAACACTACTAGCTCCGCTTGGTAATGTTCACTTTCTGGACTTAAAGGTTAATTGTATATATATATATATATATATATATATATATATATATATATATATATATATATATATATATATATATATATATATATATATATATATATATATATATATATATATATATATATATATATATATGTGTGTGTGTGTATATATGTGTGTATATATATTTGTGTGTGTGTGTATATATGTGTGTGTATATATATATATATATATATATATATATATATATATATATATATATATATATATATATATATATATATATATATATACACACACATATATACACACACATATATATATATATATATATATATATATATATATATATATATATATATATATATATATATATATATATATATATAAAAGCCGATAAGCTTTTTTAAACATTTTATATATTTGGTTGTTCATTTATTTCACTTTCAGAAGCTGGTATTGTCTCGTCCGGCCAAATTCATTTTCATTATTTTAAAAGCTGCTAAATATAGTGTAATTTATACAGGCCGATTTTTCGAGGATATTGAGGGTGTCATTTTGGCCATCTGTGTACTTAGATCATGTGCAATTTCCACATGCACAATATCCAAAGAAATTTCAGCCACATTACATGAAAGCAATATTATCTCACTGTGCATGTTGCAAATACAAACAACTTCACTTAACACCTGTTACTCTCTGAGAAATTCATAGCTGTAGAGCGTCCACTCCACCAGTTTCGGCCGATCTGCAATGCGCTGCTGTTAGACGCTATTATGTTTGTTAGCTGGCTAAGAGAGAAAACTCCTGAACCCCATAGATGTCGCTAGTGCAAAAAACTAAAATATGGGATCGATCCGCTAAGGTGTAGATGGGTAAACATATAAACCTTGGCTAGCGAAGATGAAAGATAACATGTAGCTTGTATCGTATGTCTTTTAAAATTTTGCACCTGGGAGGAGGGCAAAATAACCTTACTTTGATTCTCTTTTGTAAAGTTGCATTTGATCATATCAGTGAAGTTTCAAACATTGTATAAATTTTAATCATTTTATTCCTCACTTCCTTTCGAGTCAAGGGTCAATTAACTCTAATTCTGTATCATTTCCATTCATGTTACTGGCTTTTCATTTATTTATCCGCGTGGGATGTTTTTTTTTTTTTTTTTTCCGTATTTCTGGTTTGGTCAATGATTAATGGGAATTTCAAGATGAATTTGTTTTAAACAACTGCGCTTTTAGTAAGCAAATATTGCAGGTATGACAGAAACGAATGTCATAAAAATGTTGGAAAGATTTATTTATATCATCGCACAACACAACGTTATCATTGCCTTTTCATCCTACTAATTTAATTGCTTCGGTCATTGTAGAATCGCTTGCCGGACGGTATACCGTATATAATCGTTTATAAGTGGGGTCCAACAGCATAATTTGATTCAATGGCACACAATGTTGACTCTGATCAACCATCCCAATATGCGCCTGCATATCAGAGTCGATGACGTTTGTACTACTTACTAACAAAGTCCATAAACACATATATGTCTGTACATTATGCAACGGCTAATCCGGGTCTATGCATTTGAACCTAATTTATAAAGAAGTATATAAGGTACATACAAGGACTATTTTCGACCGATAATCAAGCAATTTCGATGCAATCGGCACGTCTGCCATTAGCGAGATGTGATCTCGGGAAATGTGCGTGAATTATTAGCACGTGCACTTTAATTCGTGTCACACTATCTTTTCGTGCCATTATGCGCTTGTAATGGTGCTAGATTAGGGTGTTTAAGGAATATTTGTATAAAACACCCAAAATTAAATTCGGAATAAAGACTTTTTATATCTAACATAAAGCCAAAGCTACAATTAGAATACTAAATATTGTATTAAGATGGTTTAATGCGTGTATGTTCTGCGGTTACTTTGTATTTATATATGTTGAGACGTGTTGATATATGTTCATACGTGTTACTTTTGAACATTTTAAACATAGAATCAATAGAAAATTTCAAAACCGCGCTCTTTTCGGTAACTAATCCGGCACTTCAATCAATAAACCACTGTAGCTGTTCGGAAAAAAAAAGAATGAAAGAAAGAATGAAACGAATTTATGTCTATAGAACTTGTGGTACCATAGAGACACTTCAACCAAGAAATTATATATGTTGTCATTGTCTTTTCTAACTATAATTTTTTGGTCCTTTTATGAAAATTATACTAAGCCAGTCAACTGTTAATACATTTTTTACAATACATATACGGGAAATACATTTACATATTACACGTTAATCACCTGTTGTTGCAAAATGTTCACTACGAAAAAGTATTTAAAGAGTATAAAGTTCTGCTAAAGTTGAACATACAATCATACATACATACATACATACATACATACATACATACATACATACATACATACATACATACATACATACATACATACATACATACATACATACATACATACATACATACATACATACATACATACATACATACATACATACATAGTTATAATTATGTAGATTTATTTTTATTGTGAAAATTTGTTCTGTCCATAATTAAGGGTAGGAGTTGGTTGAACCTGACTAATATTTTGTCATATTAACTGCAATATGACAGATCATTCTTGACTGTGATCTTAGGTAATATTATTATTATTATTATTATTATTATTATTATTATTATTATTATTATTATTATTATTATTATTATTATTATTATGAAGTAAGCATGTTAACTTGGATCTGAAGTCAGTACATTGGTATTCTTTTGGGAAAAAACGTGTTTTACATGTCTTTTCCTTGATAGTTTACTAAGATTTAAGCAAACATACCAGATCTTGTTTACAAATTTGATGGAGAATTCCATTAAGATCACAGAGTATGTTCAGAAAATTATAGTTTATGTTGAGAGGTATATAAATGTTATTTATTCCATATCAAAACATCAACCTTAATGGAATTGATTTTATTTGTGTTTATTTGAGATGATTTAATTAGTTTATTTAAATTAGTTTTTAGAATTACAAAGTACTCATTGATTTAGGACAAAATCACTTCTTTGCAACTATTGTGAATTGATTTAAGAACATTTTAGATTATCGTTGTCCATGTCAGAAAGTTAGCTCATTAGCAAAGCTTGTATGAAATGAGAGTGAACCAGTCCAGGAAGCCCATATTCATTTCTATCATCTAGCGATAGGTAAGAGTAGCAAGCGAATTTGACCCTCGTTTGACTTCGTATCTGGCACAGTGCTCGCTAAAATACATTTAATGAAATTTAAATATCTGGGGAACCAAAATAAATTTTAGAGATAAACAACATTTATTTTGAAAAAATTCCGAAAGGTTTAAGGCATTTCAGCTGTCTTAAAATAACTTAAATACACTCGAGGAAAGCTATCATAGATTGCCGCTATTTTTCCATTTTACAAATGGTACCAATCTCTTTTCCTCTCTTGCGAATGTCTTGAGCCAACTATTGAAAAAAAAAAAAACGCTTGTATTCTACGCCTGACAAATATTGGATTAGCCGAGTTAAATGGTAATACACCGGGGGCATCTTTGATGAGTTTCGAGATGTCTTCTTTGACGTCCTTAATTTCTATTTCCTGCTTCCCTGCGTCAAAAGTCGCTCAGTCAGAAGAAAGCATTAGGAAAGTGATACGTAAATGTCTTTCTTAAGATACATAGGACAAGCTTGAGATGAATGTTATTAATTCCCTTTATATTTGCTTCTCAGTGGACTGGAGACGTCACCAGCAATATTTTACAAAGTGAATTGAAGTTAAGTGGTTTTCCAAATGTTACTGTTCTATCTTGTTGGTTTCTACACGAACATGTAGACGTAGAATTGACTCTTGATGAAAACGTTGACTTAACAGTTGACGAGATAGACAGAGTGAGGGAGGGAGAGAGATCCATTATGATCCATTAAATGATAAATTATCCACGTGCATCATGACTTAACAATTGATAACAGAGAGAGAGAGAGAGAGAGAGAGAGAGAGAGAGAGAGAGAGAGAGAGAGAGAGAGAGAGAGAGAGAGAGAGAGAGAGAGAGGGAGAGAGAGAGAGACAGAGAGACAGACAGACAGACAGACAGATATATCCGTTGTGAAATTATATTAAACGTCCGCGGTCCATGATATACGACAACGATACACAAAGAAAGATTACAATCTGGAAAACAGAATTCGAGTCATAAAATAGATCTTATGCTACCGTACCGTATTCACCCGACAGAGAGACAAACACTTCACCGGACAGAGAGACAAACACAGACAGATTATACATTATAAGAATGAATGGTAAAATATGCAGATCACTGTTCATAGTGGCAAAAATGTTTAACAATGAGACACTGTTACAAATTAGAACTGATAATAAAGATCTCATCTTGAAATGATCGACTGGGGGTAAATGGTCTTAGCCATTTGTAATAAATTCCTTTCAACTCTTGAATTTCAGTAGAAAAATGCTACACTTCCTGACATAAAACGATAACTGTAGTACTTTCTTTACTCTTTTTCTCATCGAAAGAAACTTTTTTTTAAAAAAAAAAATATAAATTCTAATAAACATCATGATATAAGCAATAACTAAAATTGCAAACTACAGTGAACGGTGATTTACTGCAAACATACAAATCCTGGCAGAATCAAGAGGCGACGGTATTTTCCACCGCCTTTAGCTGCTAAGTCCGCGTGTCATTACACCTTTGACTGACATCCAATATGTACAGAATCACAGGTAATTCGCATTTATCTAAATATAAAAGGTAGTACATTCATAGAACTAAAAGAAATAAAAATCGTCTCCTTCTCAAATTAATAATTCACATCAAAATCGGACATTAAATTGTGTGTCTTTGAAGACCGGCAGTCGGGTTTATAGTGTGTGTGAGTGTGTGTATATATATATATATATATATATATATATATATATATATATATATATATATATATATATATATATATATATATATATATATATTCATAAATACTGTGGTACTTCCTTTCACGAACCGCTGTGGCTCAATGGTTAACGCGCTGGACTCGCGAACGTAATGGTACAAAAGAACGAATTGTAGAAATTTAAAGATATTTTGTATTCTTATTTTGTTTTACAAGTTCTTATATTTAATTTGTGATTTACCACTTTGTTATCACTTTGCTAATCCCAGCAGTTTCCATAAACCGCACATTCACCATATCTACGATCAGCAAGCATCTAATAGCATCCATCGAGCCAAACCATTTGATCTTATTCAGCGTGCTAGTATTGAGTTGCAGGCGGCGTAGAGCGCAATTACAGCTTCCGATTGGCTCGTCAACTGAAGCGGGGGGCTTCACTCCAGAATGATAAGATTTATCAATATTCATTGTTCACCTTAACATAGAAACAGCCAATATTGATAATTAGTTCATGAACAACAAGCGAAAATGAGCACTGTTCAATTAGGGAGATGTTCGTTTTTGTGATGGTCGGCGATTCGATCAGGCTTGGACGAATCACGTGATTTTATCAGATTCTGAAACAGATCGCGTAGCAGGGTAACCGGAAGTATTAGGAAATTACTGTCATGGCGAACTTGATTCATTAGGGTAGATAACTCCAACTAAAGTCTGAACGATACGTGATTTGTTGGGGTGAAAAAAATCGCAATAGTTTCTTAGCCCATAATTGCACATTATTCGTCATAATTTTACTGTACTTCAGTCCTCTAGAATTTCTAAAATAAAAGTTTCCGGATATTTCCTGCATTAAAATGATATCAGCAATTTTTTCAACACTTCTTGTAACACAAGTTGTTATTATGTCCCCCAAAAGAGTAAGCAACTTTTATATTCCTAGACTTTGGGAACTTGAAAACAAACAAACAAACAAACAAACAAACAAACATACATACATACATACATACATACATACATACATACATACATACATACATACAGATATACATATATATATATATATATATATATATATATATATATATATATATATATATATATATATACATATATATATATATATATATATATATATATATATATATACGTATACACCGTAAGACAAGTTTTATGAACCTAGATTTATACACCAGATTATATATGGTACTATAATGTCGCTAGGTGACAAAAAAGTTTCAATGAATTTTTTGTCTCACTTTCGAAATGTATCCACTTTTATTCCCTGTAGCAATATTTGTAAATCTTGATTGTTCACCATCAGATATGGGACTAATAAGGTCGTATCGACTCCTTAATCCCTTTTATTAGGGTCTACACCAATTGTAGCACAGAACCAGTTACAGCACGGTTGGTTACATGCTATGTTTTATTCTTAACTTGGAGAGGATGTGACATGATCCCCCCCGTTATTGTCCTTTGGTTATCGTTATCTAGGAGATGATCGACCACTGTGTTGCTGCCCATATCGAGTAAATGAAAAAAAATAAAATATGATATTACTGGATTGAGTAATAAAGATATGCAAAGATATTAATTAGAACAACACAAGCTACCTTAAGGAAACTGTAACAATTTAGTCAATTACATAAACAAAATTAAATTGAAAATTAATCTGATTCATACACTTTCTCTTATAAAAAGAAATATAAAATGTATGAGAAATGCAATTGACCATTTTGTTATACCGATAAAACAAATTTTATCAAATATTCGAGTGAATGGTACAACTTAAATTGCCGGTATGTCAGCATAACCTGGTTGCTTCCGGTCCTTTCCAACTCGCTGTTAGTGACTGGTCAGCTTTGCCGTATTTCTATTCCTCTTCTCTCTCTCTCTCTCTCTCTCTCTCTCTCTCTCTCTCTCTCTCTCTCTCTCTCTCTCTCTCTCTCTCTCTCTCTCTCTCTCTCTCTCTCTCTCTCTCTCTCCATCTTCTTCGAGTTAACAATCCTAACTTGTTTGTGGTCGTAACTTCACTGAGTAGCATAAGTATCGATCTATTTTTCCTTTTTAATATATATATATATATATATATATATATATAGATATATATATATATATATATATATATATATATATATATATATATATAATACGCAAATTAAATATTTGTCAGGTTTTTTTTACCCTGGCATTGAACAATATTCCTACTCGTTTACATCAGCTATTGTCTTCACGTAATTCAACAGAACTAAGCTTATGTCGTAAGTTTGCAGCCTGTTACACAACCTATCATCATAAAATTAATTTCTCTTCTCTTAGCTGCTATCCGCGTTCCTTAATGGAACTAGGCATAACTAGACCTCTTAGATAAACTATTGCATCTCACTAAGAGCTTACGATGTCGGTTGACACACGTCTATTTTCTTGGTTAAGAAAATTTACAAATTAATTACACAAATGAATGAATGGACTTTAGGTCTTGTTTTAATTACATTAGACCTAGTAAAATCGATTCTTAACATTCAAGCTATGCATAATTTAAGGCAGAAAAATAAATTCTCACCATTCGTATCAGAGTAATGTATGCAATTCCTACAATACACGATCTTTATTGCATACTAACCACTAAATCCGAACGGTTTCATTTCAATGAAAGATTGTATAGCATATTTACAACACATAAATCGTATAACATTCAAGACAATGAATGCATGACTAACATCTGAACTCAAGGAAAACTGAAGTTCGAATTTAAACTAATAACTTTCAGCAAATAACTACCAACTAATATAAATGAGCATACTGCATGTGATTAGATAATACCTTTGTGTTCTTTTGAGACTCGCTCTTTCTATGCGGCCGAATCTCTCTCAATGATTCCGGGTCACACACATTCTCATAAATTGCTCATTTAAGGAGAAAAAATTACTTTTTAATTTCCTCCAAGGTTATCAGATTTCCTTTTCGGGCAAAAATCTTGGACTGGCGAATTTTCAGAGGGAAATGTCTTAAAACATTGAATATCGTCTAGGAAACACCCAAGTTTCATAAAATATTTAACACAATCATCCAGGTTAGAAGAGTTTCTTCTATTCAGCCTATATCTATATCTATTTCTGGACAATTTAATTTTATGTCACTTACCTCCAAATGACACAAAATTTGTCTCTCGATTGTCTTTATTTGTAGTGTTCCTCTAATTGAACCGACATTACAATTTCTGTCTGTTCTGGGTGGTCCTAATTAAAATTAAATCATGTCCCAAACAGAGCATATCTAAACATTCGCAGGGAGCAATGTTTTGCAAGTCTAGATCATACGTCAAAAATAATTTTTACGTGTCACGCTGACCACTACAAAATGTGCTGCGACAAAAAAATCTGCAACAGTTTTGCACCATTACATTTACAATATTTTGCCTGTGGCGGGGAGGAAATATACCGAGCATAAAGAAGTTGTCCTTTCCTTTGGTAATTCAAAACATAATGCACAAACTAAAGAATACTTAATCGTGAGATAACTTATTCCATAATGCAACTGGCGAAATTTCTATTTAACGCACCAAGCATTAGACATAGAAAAAAAAATAGATTTAAGTATAAAAATTGCTTCATCGTCAGTGTGTGCAAGCAAACAACATAAACACCAGAAATGAACACTAGTAATGAACACTAGCAATGAACACTAGTAATGAACACAAATAACTTCCAAAGTATTAAAACTGCTTAATATTATGTTATCTACCATTCACGTTTAAGTTTGTTTTTGTTTGGGTTTTGTGCGCTTTTGATTGTTTGTCTCTTTTTGTTTTACTGTATAGAAATGTATCGTTTAGTTTCTATAGTTTTGTAGACATACATAGTTCATTCTCAATAGTTTTGAAGAAAATACATTTTTTTTAAAAATCAGTTTTTGTTTGGATCAGTTGAACTATCAGATGACCTAAACACCGGCATCTTTAAGATACTGAAAGATTTCAATAATCGTTTAAGAAAACTACCTACTGGCATCATCTTCCTCCAACACCTGCCACGGGGTCCGTTTATCCACCAATCCCTCGTTCTCATCTTTCTTCTCTTCTTTAAATTGGTTGTTTTCGACTTATTTTGTATTAACTCTTCTTCGTAGTGTTTTTTTTTTTTTTGGTTCTCTTTTTTTTTGAAATTATAAACAATACTAATATGATTTTTATTACTGAGCTTTATTTCTGATACACGCATATGTAAACACACGTCCTCTTTACTTTTCATATACCTGTTTGTGTGTTTGGGGAAGGGGTACTGCGAAGTTGTGAGAACTTTCAGTCCGACCCGATGTGCAACAAAAATGGCAATAAAATGTGCTTCATTATGAATCCCTATTATTTTGCAAAGGGGAATTGTTTGTGATTTGTAGCAACAAAAAAAAAAATCGCGTACTCTCTACAGTTTGAAGTAATATTTAATCTCTATTGTTTTGTAGGAATACAATTTTTATTGTATAGTATTAAAGAAAATACGTTGCTTATTCTCCATAGTTTTGCTGTTGTTGTTGGTTTAGCGCTATTGTTCAACACACGATAGGATATACATGGCAGCAAATATAACTGATAGAGAAAGAAACAGGAAAAAGACGGTAAGAACCACTGATCTACGGGAAGCTGCTGGTAAGCTTCTTTACATAACCACACTGGTTAAGCCCAAGACTGAAACTCACGCGGAGAGAGATGAGATGACAGTGAACGGTAAAGGCAAGGTATTTAGATAACTAGGTCCCGGCCCCCCTCTATAGTTTTGCAGAAAATACATTGTCTAATATGAACAATGTACTATAAAATACATTGTTCAATTTATATAGCTTTTTTGAAATAATATATTGTTTAATCTATACAACTTTGAATAATACTAGACAGATTTGTTCAAATTGGTTTGTTTATTCGAGAAAATAAAATGAACGACAACGGACCAGATTACCTTCAAAATGGCA
>JAEAOA010002099.1:1280000-1297500 GCA_016746295.1 Potamilus streckersoni
TTCAGTGTCGCTCTAGCAAGGGGATATTGGCTACAGATTTATCCGTATCTAATAACTACAGCATCGAAAATGTCGTCTGCAAATTGAATGGAATCGAAGTTAGTCATTAAGATTTTCATTAGCAGTTGTTGCTGACATTCGAGTGCCCAGAAACAAGGAACGGCTGTCTTGTCAAGGGGAGGTGCGCTTCAAGTCCTAACATTGGTATTATTTCTACTGCATATAGATCAATACGTAACACCAAATCCCAAAGTAAAGTGATTGCTAAGTACGATGCACATGCTTTGAAAAGTAAATTGAAAGAAAACTAAACACAAAGTCGACACATAATACGCGTGTTCAAAAGCCAACTTACCCAGATATGGCAGAAATTAAAAGGTAAAAATGAAAATTTTCTCCTTACAGGCAATCATGTATGTATGTATGTATGTATGTATGTATGTATGTATGTATGTATGTATGTATGTATGTATGTATGTATGTATGTATGTATGTATGTATGTATGTATGTATGTATGTATGTATGTATGTATGCATGCATGCATGCATGTATGGATGGATGTGAAGCGTTATTAGCCCTTTCAAGTCAGAGAGAGAGAGAGAGAGAGAGAGAGAGAGAGAGAGAGAGAGAGAGAGAGAGAGAGAGAGAGAGAGAGAGAGAGAGAGAGAGAGAGAATACTCTAAAATGACCTAGCATAAATATATGACTTACATAGAAAACAGACAGAAACAGAACGTGACATGTATTCAAGGATCTCTACCTGCATATTTTAAAGTTTGAGCAATATTTATGGCCATTTTACGGCCTTATGAAATATCTCACAACATTTTATCTGGAATTTAAAGCTAGCTTAAGACACCCTGTAACATAAGTGAAATTATTTCCGTGTAAGAATGTGTTTTCCCAATCGGAACTCCTCGTGCATTTTCTACCAAAATCCAACTCGGAAATATTTTGATGGAGTGATATGTAAAAAGTTGGTAATTGCTGGAAAACATAGAACTCACGTCAGTTTAATCTAGGCAAAACAGAACAATGTCAAAAGCATTATGACGTGTTTTGGGGATTATTTGCACCAATGAGAAAATAAGTTCATGCTTTGAAGAAAAAGAAAAAAAAAATGTTTCGGTCCCCAAAACCGTCATCTCTTTTGAATAGCCGATGGTATGTGACCTACAACATGATGTCATAGGGTAAATAAAATACATGTTCATGCAATGGCGGCTGCTGCAGCGTTCTCGATATGTTTTTCCTATCATTGTTGGAAAGATCCGATTGTGTTCCCTTTCTCCTTTTCATTTCCATGACGAAGGTACTCTCTGAACTGTGCCCAGATACTTGTTTATACATGTTTTTCGGCGATAACTTTTTTATATTTGTAATCTGATAGAAACGTCCCAGTGGCAAAATTTGTTCAGGACGACTACCGAAAAGATCTAAAAAATTACATACTGATAAGGTAAACATTTGATATTAATTAAATTTAAATTCTAACTCATCAGTGAGACAAAATTCTTTTGTATTTGTTTGAAATGATGTTAGCGTCAGGTAGTCTCTATGACGGATGTACACAGGACAACCGGAAAGAAATACCAAACTTGGATGGGGTAGCCATTTACCTTTCCACCTGCAGGACCTAACTGCAATAGAACTCATGACTGTAGAGACGCAAAGCGTGTTAGCGTTAAGCTAAACAAGTTCGGGGGCCCACGAGTGGCCGAGTGGTCTAAAACGCCCTCCGTTACGGATCACTGCCAGCTCACCTCTGTCTGCGTGGGTTCGAATCTCGGATTCGGCCAATGTGGTTACGTGAGAAAGCTTGCCAGTAGCTGATCGTGTGTTGGTGGTTCTTTACGGGGTTTTCCTGTGTTCTTCCTCCACCATTAATACTGGCCGTCATGTATAACCTATTTAAAAAAATGGCGTTAATCCTCCGTAACAAGTAACAAGTTCTATTAGTCTGGTCTGATTTGCTCTTTTACTTCACAGCAACACAAGTAGGTAAATTTGCGACGTACCCATTGCACAGCACCCTTTTCAAGAATACCCTCAAAGACCGATCTGGGCTGATCCGATTGTAAGACTGAAACAAGCGCTATTTCGGTTGAGTCCGGCATTAAGCTACCGCTGATCCTACGTCCATTAGCGGCCTTTTTTTATATGCAGTAGATTATATCAGGTTTTTTTCCACATCCGGGTTCCCGACGGAAGTATAACTCTAATCGTTTTAATAAAGATTGTCTGATGTAACCTTTATACGTCATACTACAGTTGAACTAATCATAAAAGAGTTGTAAGCTGTGGTTGCGAGTGTCAAGCTACTAGTAATAATTTAAATCCTTAAAGAAAACCAACTCAAAATTTGCTGCTTTAACCTTGTTCCATAGTTTGTTTGTATATCAATCTAATTTCATTGTTTGTTTGTATATCAGTCTAATCTCATTGATTTTAATGCAGATATTGAAATTATGCAATAATCGATAATGAATATTGAATTGTCAATTTCACAAGGTTTCTGTTTGAGAGACATTTTTAAAAATGATACTTTTTGATAGATTTAAATTATTGTTAATAATATCATGTTTAAGATGACTAAAGTATTTTAGTTCAAGGATCTTTTTAATTAAAATATCTTTTGTTTGTATGAACAGGTTTATATTTGTTTCTTCCATTGTTTACATATTTTAAATCTCACCATTAAAAATTATTGCAAATGCATGCCGTCTGTCTGTTATAAATGTCGGCAAAACGGTTTTGCAAATTTGTTGAGTGTTTTATAAAAACATTAAAATTAAAATTAAATGTCTCAAAATAATCGTCGAAAAAGGTTTGTTGTATCTAAAATAAAGTAGTTGGGGAATTGTAGAGCACCACTCCAACTCCCATCTCCTTGTCGTCTGCTTTTTGAGGTGACTCTCTTGATAAATGTGCCACTTTCGAGTATTGGTTTACCAGTATTGACCATAGTGCTTACGCTAATAACCCTGTTTGTTATCCTCCCTGACTATACAATTATAATAAATTCTGAAATAAATTCAAGATGATCCCTAAAAGATTTGACAACCCAATAAACATTCTTAAAGAGCTCTCAACTAGTCTGAAACAGCCAACGAACAAATGACGAACAATGACAAACCACTCGTAAAATATCCCGAATTTGAGATTTGTTGGACTTCCTACACCCATCCTATCTATGGCAGTGAAGAAGAACTTTGTCTCCCAACAAGATTGATAATGGCTGTGTACAGAAACCCTTCTGAGTCCATGGAGCCAAACCTCAGCCCAAAACATATACATCATGTAGACGGCACATGACGTCATATTTGCCTTCCAAAAAGGAACATGAATCTATTCTTGATACACAAGGAATTAATATGGATTTTATAAACGTGATCGGGTCAATTCCATGCAATATTTGTGTGTGTGTGTATGTGTGTGTGTGTGTGTGTGTGTGTGTGTGTGTGTGTGTGTGTGTGTGTGTGTGTGTGTGTGCGCGAGAGAGAGAAACAAGCACCAACTTAAGACTGCGACATAACTATGTGCAGAATACATTACGCCTCGGCACTGATAAGACCAATTCCTGTCCTCTTCAAGTGATCAGGAACAGGGTCCTTTGGTCTCAATTTAAATCGCCATACACTTTGAACAAAATAATGAAGCTTGCAGAGATCGTTATCTATAGTTACATATTAGATCTACTATTTTTTTTATTGCCCCCAAGAATGTCAATGTTTTTCTCTTCGATACTCTATTTTTAACACGATCGATTCCCTGAAGAGTTTGATAACTTCAGAAACGTGCGACCACAACACACGTCTGGCGAGTATGTTTGCAAAAAAGAATGAAATTGCATTTGTTAAGTTCAGTGGTATGCAGTGTACTATTTATTCATTTACATCATTTGCTAAGTTCAGTGGTATGCAGTGTACTATTCATTTACACCATTTGCTAAGTTCAGTGGTATGCAGTGTACTATTCATTTACACCATTTGCTAAGTTCAGTGGTATGCAGTGTACTATTCATTTACAACATTTGCTAAGTTCAGTGGTATGCAGTGTAGTATTTTCTTTACATCGTTTAAGTTCAATGGTATGCAGAGTAATAGTTTATTTGCATCATTTCTTAGGTTCAATGATATGCAGTGTAGTATTCATTTACAGTATTTGTTAAGTTCAGTGTATGCAGTGTAGTATTCATTTACATCATTTCTTAGATTCACTGGTATGCAGTGTAGTATTCATTTACAGTATTTGTTAAGTTCAGTGTATGCAGTGTAGTATTCATTTACATCATTTCTTAGATTCACTGGTATGCAGTGTAGTATTCATTTACATCATTTCTTAGATTCACTGGTATGCAGTGTAGTATTCATTTACAGTATTTGTTAAGTTCAGTGTATGCAGTGTAATATTCATTTACATCATTTCTTAGGTTCAATGATATGCAGTGTAGTATTCATTTACAGTATTTGTTAAGTTCAGTGTATGCAGTGTAGTATTCATTTACATCATTTCTTAGATTCACTGGTATGCAGTGTAAAATTTCATTTACATCATTTGTTAAGTTCAGTGGTATGCAGTGTAGTATTCATTTACATCATTTGTTAAGTTCATTGGTATGCAGTGTAGTATTTCATTTATATCATTTCTTGACCGCTCCAGTGGCCTGATGTTTAGTGCGTCCGCTTCGGATGTGGTAGGTCGCAAGTTCAAACCCTGGCCGAATCATGCCAAAAATGTCAGTAACAACTGCCTCGCTTGGCGCTCAGCATTAAGAAGGTAATGTTAGGACTGGTCGGCCTGTGGTCAGGATAATGTGACTGGGAGATATTACTGACATTTTGGTAAAGGCTATGTTAATAATCTAAATCACACACACGCACACACGCACACACACACTCACGCACACACACAACATTGGTTTTAAGTTCAGTGGTGTTCAGTATAATATTTCATTTACACCATTTGTTCAGTTTCGTGGAATACATTTTAAAATTTCATTTACGTCGTTTGTTAAGTTCAGTGGGACACAGAGGAATATTTAATTCACATCGTTTGTTAAGTTCAGTAGAATACAGTGTAATATTTTATTCAAATTGTTTATTAAGTTCAATTGGGATACAATATAATATTTTATTCACATCGTTTGTTAAGTTATATGGAATTCATTGTAATATTTCATTTACATCAAGTTCATTGTTAAGAAGTGTAATACTTCATTTACACGAAGACATTAATATGGCTTGTGAGCAAACTCGTGCTAAATTTACGTATTACGTTTGGAGGTAAAACACTCCAGTAAATGTTAATTATCAAATTATAGAGCAATATATGTGTTTACCCCATGTTGAATTAACAACTCAGGTTGTTGGCTAAGGATTGTAGAATGAAATGTTTGCATATTTTTTCTTAACTGTAAAGCCACCACCTCTTATAAATAGACCACAGTGACAGAACTACCAGTCTGATATAACAATACAACCTCATCTCAATTTTTTATCTGGACGTTAGAAATGATCAATGTCTAGTCAACTCTAAATGTAGGTAACAACTGCCAATTTTTTGTGACACGGATGTAGCATTAAATATAAACATCAGTAAGTCGGTTATTCACTGATGAAACTATACTTTTAAAATGTCATTTTGTGGATAGATTAAAACCGTATTTTACAGCTTTCTTGCATACATCAAGTCTTCAACCCTGTGAACATTGACGTAGGAAGAGGTTTTACCCCCCTTTTTCAAAAACTAATGAGGGCCCTGGTAAAAACTGGATTTCTTTTCTCGAAAAATAGTTTGCAATGTTCTATTTAGAACTTCAGAATAAATTTCCACTGATTATCTTTCTCCCAGAAATTTGACAAATATGAAACACTTGTGTGGTTTTCTAGAGAACAAATTATTAAATTTAAAAAAATAAATGCACTTCAAAACAAGCTGGAATCAAAAATAGAAACACATTGTACCCTCAAGGTGTAAGATAAGACTGCTAGATTTCACTAAAACACAAGTATTAAACCCAACTAAAAACATCATTTCGACACTTGTGATGGGTCACATGGTCAAACTGCGCAAAAAAAATATCATTTGTCACGTATACTAAAATAACCCAATCTAAGAATCAAATTCTCAGACTGGACATGAAAAGGCTTGTTTACAACTCAATAAACATGTGGGTCGAAAATGATCTTGGTAATAGCCAATCATATTCACCCAATCTTTACAAACTCATGAACCAAAGCGAACTAAAAATGATGACAATGTAATAACATTTACGTTCTAAGAACACAGATAGTTAAATTACATATTCGTAAATTGTGTCAACATAGATATGTGTTGAACCTATTATAAAGTGCAACGTGAAAGATTAAAAGTAATTCGAAGACAAAATTTTAAATTTTCCAAGGAAGGGATTTACTCAATGATACCGTTTAAGAATATTATAAGCCAAATCAGCACGCAGACATTGCTTAAAACTTATGCTTCAAAGTACACTAAACGTTGTTAGTAAGTTGATAAATCAAAGTTTTGTGTTTGTTTGTTTGTTTGTTTGTTTGTATACCTTACTTAAAACAACACGAATTTGAAATCAGAAAATAGTTACGACATTGTCTCCACAAATGTTTCGATAATTCAATGTCATTATGTAGAAATTTAACTAACTATACGTGTGACGAGTTTGTTGTATTAACCTCAGTAATTATTTATCCCAACATCTAATAGACGTCCTCCCAAAAAAAACCCAAACAACAAAACACAACAAACTGGATATTTTGTGGGAAGTGTTGATACGAAAATCACTTTAAATGTTACACGTGTGACTCGATGGCAGCTTCAATCTCTTGTATTCGGATCCGTACGGTTACAAGATCGCCTTTCATTCGAAACCGGAAGTAGGTTTATTAGAATTTTTAACACTCGAACACGTTATGTAGTGATTTTAGCACCTACTTCTGAGGTGAAAATATCCCAAACCAGTTTTAATATCACTCTTGTAAAACATGAAACGCCTAATAGATTGTTGCAAACACTTGCTTTTTCATGGGACAAGACAATATATAAAAGATAAAATAACTCGAAGATGAGTCCTTTAAAACACAGAACAAGCTTGAAAGCCCTAAATATCCACTGACACTGACAGTATAAACAGCCGGTTGTATTTTATACTTGTCGATGGGTGCTTCAAGAGGCTATTAGTGGGGAGTAACGGACGATAAGACAGGGCCGATGAACATTATTGTCGGTTAAAAGTGGACCACAACTATTTGAAGATCTCTTGTTTGTCTGTTGAGAGCATCATCACGAAGACGGCTTCTCGAACCTACTGTCTCATCTTGTATTTTATGACCAAGAAGAGTTCAGGCAAGTCCATTTTTAGGACCTTCAAAGACTTTCTTGACGAGCTGGTCATAAGACGTCATTTATGCTTTGAAATTTAAATAAAATTTATATAAGCGTATATTTTTTGCCTATTTTTTTTTAAATTTAAATTTACAGACATGTTTTAGAACTGAATAGGTCAATATTTGTGTCTTGTGATTTATTGTCCTCGAATTCACAAAACCTAATTCTTATTATAAATAACCATCGACGTTCAAAAAGAAGACAAGATTCTTTGACTGGTTGTCAAGTACATAGTATGAGATTTTACGGGCTATTCAAGCATTTGCAGTCACAGTATTGTTAAAATGATAGTGACAGTACTACAAACACAATAAGTATTGCTACTACTACCAACATAACAATAGCTACTGCTGTTGCTACTACTACTACTACTACTACTACTACTACTACTGGCACGGATTAGTATAATTACTGCTGTTAGTATCGATAGCCATTGCAGAAATGCATAAAGTGCATACACAAAACAGCTGAAGAAAAGAACGAATCTTTTGAGTGTCACTGTTTGTAGACGTTTGAATGAATATATAAGAGAATGGGAAAGTTTGTTTGTAATTCTAAATAATGGCCATTAAGTAAATCTCGTCAACCTGTTTTAAAATTAAGATGTTAGAAACAAACATTTCTGAGAAACTCATTAATAGATCCGAGTCATATCTTTAAAGAACTTAAACTATAAATTTGAACCATATCGATTTTCTCTGCACGCCTCGTAGAGTTCATCTCGCTTAGACAATCATCGTTTAGCAACAATTCTCAAAACACTGCAGTGTCGTCATATTATCCATTTCCTGGGCTCTCTCTCTCTCTCTCTCTCTCTCTCTCTCTCTCTCTCTCTCTCTCTCTCTCTCTCTCTCTCTCTCTCTCTCTCTCTCTCTCTCTCAAACATGTATGTATGTATGTATGTATGTATGTATGTATGTATGTATGTATGTATGTATGTATGTATGTATGTATGTATGTATGTATGTATGTATGTATGTATGTATGTATGTATGTATGTATGTATGTATGTATGTATGTATGTATGTATGTATGTATGTGATTCGGGTTGTTTTCTGGAAGCTTTTGTCACCAAGCAACCTTTTTATCATTATGTCAAAATTTGCTTTTGAAAGATGACAAAAGCCCCATTTATGTGGACTTATACATTACATACACTTTATTTGTCCCAAAGGAAAGCATCAAGGTGTTAAATGTTACTTGTCTAGCACACTGAAAGAACAAGGATGTCCAGTGTATTCAAGCCATAACAAGTTTCTGACAAGTTGTACGACATATTGTTTCCTAAAACATAGCCTTGAATTGTTCACAAAATCTTCAGAAGAGTTTAATTTCAAGGATTATTTTTGCCTATTTTCCCTGTTGGAAAGACAACACCTTGTTCGTTGATACTGGAAGCTCTTTGCCTATTTTCCCTGTTGGAAAGACAACACCTTGTTCGTTGATACTGGAAGCTCTTTGCCTATTTTCCCCTGTTAGTAAGACAACACCATGTTCGTTGATACTGGAAGCGCTTTGCCTTTTTTCTCTGTTTTAAAGACAATACCATGTTCTTTAATATGATATGGGAGTGGAGAAAAGAAAAAATACAAACCTAGAACATTAAACGAACCTTTAACAGTAGTGATGATAATCATTAATATCTAGGTAATATATCCGTCTTGCAGCGAATAACAGACATGCATTTTTTATTTTTTGCAATCGATATCTAAACGAGATGAATAAATTTTACCCAGGGTATTATTAAATGTACTGATACTGACATGTTACCTGTTTCAGACCCCTGCGGTAATTTCTGTTTTGGGCGTAATATTTTCTATGTGTAAAGTGCATAAGAGATTATTATCGTCTGGAAAATAAATGCAATATATATTTCTGCAATGATATATCAAAACCCTTGACTCTTTCACCTTTTCTATATTTACGTCCCGGTCAAAATACTAGTAGATAACAAATGATGTTTTGGCAGATAGAAATGTTATTATGTAAAATATTGTTAATTTAAGGAGCATAATGATTGGGGCGTTTGCTTTATTTTACATATACTGTATTGTTTTGATATCGTGTAAATAGTTTGTACAAAAAAACTTCATAACTTTAAAGAAAAATTCGAAATTTTTTCTTTTTGAATGCTCATGCACAAGAAATACACTTCACGCGTAATAATATTTTTCCATTTTATTCAGACTAATAAAAATTTGATTTAAGGATCTTAATCACACATTATAAATACTGAAAGCTTTTGACATAGTTCTAAAATTAACATTCTCTCATCCCAAACAAATGCGTCACGTATTTTATTACATTTTGTTTTTGCTGTTGTATTTTACATTGTATTAAATAAAAATTTGTATAAGAAAAATTAAACTCTGTACTGTATGGTTTTTACTACAGGCAAGGAACGTGTTTGATCCTTTGATGATGGTCGTCGGTAAATGACAGACAGAAACGCGCGGATGTGAAGTGTAAAATCTCTCAACATGAGGTGACTTATAGATTAAAAAAAAAGATTTATAGGAAGAGACTATTACATCTCTCTGAGAACTGAGAATAATGAATACGACAACGTACATAAAAAATAAGAGTAATCTAACACACACACACACAAACAATCGTGCGCATACACACACACACATACACTACAACTCTTGTTTTCTTAAGTTCAACACGTGACAATAAACTAATTCCTACTTCCCGAAAATCTCATAATTTCTGTATGAATTGATAATTCCTAAAATGTTTATAGTAAGAAACAGGGAAGTGAAGTTCCTGTGCATCTATTTAAGATAGAAGTATTCCAGCGAAGTAAGCAAATTTTTATTAGCAAAGTAAGCAATTCCTGAATAGCAAAGTAAGCAATTCCTGAATAGCAAAGTAAGCAATTCCTGAATATCAAAGTAAGCGATTCCTGAATATCAAAGTAAGCAATTCCTGAATAGCAAAGTAAGCAATTCCTGAATATCAAAGTAAGCAATTCCTGAATATCAAAGTAAGCAATTCCTGAATATCAAAGTAAGCAATTCCTGAACATCAAAAGAAGCGATTCCTGAACATCAAAGCAAGCGATGCGTTAATAGCAAATTCCTGAATAATAAGTAAGCGATTCTCGAATATCAAAGTAAGTGATTCCTGAGTAGCAAAGTAAGCTGATTCTGAATATAAGAAAGCGGTTCTCTAATATCAAAGTAAGCAATTCCTGAATAGCAAAGCAAGCGATTCCTGAATAGCAAAGTAAGCAATTCCTGAATAACAAAATAAAACTGGCCCATGCCTCTTAACAATGTACCACCATTTTGAATATGGAATCCGAATGATGAGTGCGTCACACAGGACAAAAGTTGCAGATTATGTAGACGCTCTTTTTTAATAAGAGACACACATTGTTTGATGACTTTAACTCTTTATTTTATCGCTCCATTAACAGTTAAAGCCTGCCCCACCCTCCCCTGCCAAAACAAATGAACGCAAAACAAACGCAACGTTTCCGAGATTATGTTTTCTTTACATTAAGATGGTTAACATTATGCCCTGTAAACGCCCAAAATTTAGGAGCTTCTGGGGATGGGGGTGATCGCCACCTATGGCTCCATTGCATAACCCATCGACTACTTATTTACAACCTCCACCACTACCCCACAACCATACTCCAAGCGATATTTCTGGCTCCGACCTTATTAGGTTCACTTCGTAGCCGTGGACAATCCAAAATGTCAATCGAGTACTATATGATAGCTAAATTAAAATTGATATATAACTATCATAAATCCACGATCTATTATATTTTTCACGGCCTTTTCAAAAATGCAATTTACTGTACAAGTCTACATTATGGTTTGGATTTTTTTTAAAAAAAAGTGGCAACCCACTTTTGTCCACATACTGTACATATCAAGATAAGCACGCGGATCATTTGGTAAGAGTGTCTATTTCATACAATTTTTATGACACAGAGAGCAACAAATCTGACCTCGATGATATCACCTACTTTCGTTAAAAATAAATGAATTCCCCTGACTTCCGGCACATGGAATAGTTTTCGGAACGATGTCACTTTTATCACTTGTTTAGGGTGTATTCCTCATAAAGGTAATAGATCAAATATATATCCTTACAGTGTGAAATCCTGTATCTTAAGTGAGTCGAATCTTTACAAAAGGGCCTTTATGATACGATATCCTTACGTCTCTACCTTCCTATCATGATGACAGTCTACATTTTAGTAATAAAATAGTGCTCCTGGTAAAAGCGAACCGTCTTCTTCGTTTTCCTAGCTTCTATCGTTATAGTTAGGGAGCAAGTAAACTCGCTAGGTCATAAGATGAACGCAGTGCAAAAGGACCCGTGCTAATAGGTTGAAGACGAAAGAAAGCAGTACTTGTAGTTCTTTTTACAGAAGTACTATACATATATTAATGCGTTTTCTTTACCCACATGCGCGTTGCTGATGTATCACATCTCTACGGAATACTTGAATGATATGAGAGTTGTTGATAATATTTATACAATGTGTTCTAAATATTTGCTGCGTCATTCTGCATTATCAGAGATCAAGTCCTGATTTTAAGATAGTGATTAGTTTTATTTCTCCTTGGAAGGATCAAATTTATATTTTTTTAAAAATTATATGACCAAAATCTTAAAGAGCTTAAAAAAGAATAGGTGTCGTGAAATCAAAGCGTTTGAACATACCGATATTTATTTTATTTTCTTTCTGTTCTTTACTTTCTGTAGTCTATTTATACTTTTTCTTTTATTTTCTGAATCTTCTTTTCTTATGCAGAACCTTCTTCCTGGAGTGCAAAATAAAACATTTTTGTGGTCGGCATGTCATAGTTGAAAAGTCTGGAAATCATTAACTTTTTCTGTGAATAAAAGCGATGTTCATTCAATTCAAAATCATTTGATTGTCCGTGCATATGGGATTTTTTTTGTGAGGAGGTGTGGATTACAAAGGTGAACTTGAAATCATACCAACTATGCACAAAACCAGCGACGTTGTTGTCGAGTGCAGGGACAGGAATTTGAACCATGGATCGCGTGTCGCATTTGAAAAGATGAAAAGGTGATACGCCACGTGTTCAGATGTGATTCGGTACATCTAGACACTAAATTAAACTTTAGAGGAAGATGGTGAAAAGATTGAGTTTTGATGACAAAGAGTTAAGTTTCAGAAATCATTCGTATGTGTGATCAACACTGTTACCAGTACATGTAACTTTGAGCCATGGTAAAATTGCCGATTACGGGCTTTAATTTGGTCAAGATGTTTAAAGTCAAGATTTTAGGATCGACAAACTTTTCAACCAGAGGCGGAGGTAGATCAGTTTCTGACGTACATATCAAAAGGAGTCGGGATAGTTTGGGGATAACAAAGATTCCCTACAAAAAATGTAATAAATGAAGTCTTGAATTTTTTCTAATTATACGATTTAATTTTGTAGGTGAACTTAGCTACGCCACTGACTTCGGTCGTGAAAATTTAAACACTGAAACAAAGAAACTCAGACTCGAAGCAATTAGCATTCTGTACCTTAACTCAGAATAAAATTATACTTGGTTTGGTTTAAACAATTTTTTTAATTGTCATTAATGTTTACAAATTCTCACAACTTATAATAAACTTTTCAATCACTATGAAATTTACATGAATAACAGCAGTAAATTAACATGATTTCATACAATTATAAGACGATGTGTGTGTGTGTGTGTGAGAGAGATGTGTGAGAGAGATGTGTGTGTGTGTGTGTGTGTGTGTGTGTGAGAGAGAGAGAGAGAGAGAGAGAGAGAGAGAGAGAGAGAGAGAGAGAGAGAGAGAGAGAGAGAGAGAGAGAGAGAGAGAGAGAGAGAGAGAGAGAGAGAGAGAGAGAGAGAGAGAGAGAGAGATTAGCGATTTTGGCAGAAGTTGGACAAGAGTACATAAAAATGGAACTAGTGTCTAAAAATTAAGAAAGTCATGTATATCTTAATTAAAATAATCAGAAATTAACTGAGTAGAGAAATCGATTTATAATTACTCTGTAATTATGTAAAGCATTTTGTATCTGTAATGTATGTTTGGAATAAGTCAATTAAACGATTATTAGCGTTCGTGGTACAGTCAAATGATCCGTATATATTTTTACATTGTGTTTTTTTTTAAATAGTCGCTGGTATATCGATTTGGTACAGATTCTGAATATACGTCATACGCTGTTCAATATCGTATTTGTAAGGAAATGTGTTATTGTATGTATTGTTTCAAGCCAGGGGTCGTTTACTTGACCGAGTGGTGTTAAAACCCTGGCTCGAATCCCGCTAGAAGTCATATATATCCTTTCTAACGTCTTTCGACTAAATTTATGTTATCAATATGTTTGGTCCAGTAAGTGATTTTTTTTGAAAACATTTAGCTTTTTTATCTTTCCTCATTTGAGTCACTTTGCACTTTATCGTCAGTCGTGCGTACAAAATATTATACCTGAGTCCAAGCTTACGTTTAGAGAGGTTTGTGTGCCAAAGTCTTTAATAATATCAACACTTAAAATATAACCGTGTTAAAATATATCAAACCATTATCTCTAGGTACGAAATCTTACAAAGTGTATGACAGGTGCACGTATGAACAATAATAACAACAACAACAACAACAACAACAATAATAATAATAATAATAATAATAATAATAATAATAATAATAATAATAATAATAATAATTAAGAAGAAGAAGAAGAAGAAGATGATGATGATGATGATGATGATGATGATGATGATGATGATGATGATGATGATGATGATGATGATGATGATGATGATGATGATGATGATGAAGCAAAAGTGGTTCTCATTTAAACGATATTATTTCGCTATTGTACGCATGATGGTTACGAATTTTAATAACGACATCAACTGAAATCATCGGTAATTTCCCCGAATAACGGTAAACTTGTTATGCATGTTGATATCGGGCATTTCAGCCCACCTCATTTAATTATTTATAGACATAATGGTATTTATAGATATAATGGTATTTTCTGTTTAGCTAAAAAAAAAGAAAAAAAAAGAACCACTTACCAAGCTTAGACAAATATGTTCTTTTAAAATGAAAAGTACAAAAAAAAATATTACAACCACTGTATTTACAACTGAAAGGACTTCGTAATACCATTTTACCAATGTTATTATTTGGATGTGAATTTTAGAGTTTAAAAGACAATAAATACTCTGTGTGAACATGTACACACCGAATCCTTAAGAAAGGCAGTCTCTCTGTCTGTCTGTCTGTCTCTCTGTCTGTCTGTCTCTCTCTTGCACACACACACACACAAGAAAAATGTGCAACGTTTCAAATTTATAATATAATATTATTTAATGATACTATTTCTGCATGCAACTTGATTTACTTATGTTACATGATGGTTTCTTGATGTGATTTTGTATAGCACATTGCAATGCCAATAATTTTCTTATGTATCCTGATAAAGAAAAAATAAGTAATTATCCAAGTGTTGTTTCGAATACCCCCACCCCACCGTTTTGCAGGTCTGGGAATATTGAGTCGTCCCCATGCGTCCCACCCCCACCTGGAACGTCGTAAGCAGTGCCTAAAATGGAATAAAGAACCATTTTAGTTCAGTCTTTAGCGTGCCGGTCTCGCGACCGAAAGGGTACGGGTTTAAATCCTACCATAATATATCAATCATTGTCGACAACTGTAGCATACCAAGTCACTTCTGTCCATCTGCATCGGCGCTAAATAACCTAGTGCTCTCGCTGTGCCGTAGAACAATTTAAACCAGATGAAATGATCCGAGGAGTGGAACATTTTTTTAAAAAAGGTGAAAAGATCGGAAAAGCAAACGAATATTTAGATAATCTGTAATTATAACCAAACAAAATACGTATTTCCCAATATATAGTATATTCTTAACAGTGCATACAATACAAATTACAATGAGCAAAGCATATTTTACAGAACACAAGATGTACTCACTATTGTAGGCCACCGGCCCATAATACAAACTACAGAGAGCAAAACTTTTTTTTTTTTTTTACAGAGCGCAGTATACACGAAGAATTGTAGACCACCGGCCCATGACGCATGTCACATAGTGCAAAGCTTATTTACAGAGAGCAGCATGCATGCAGTATTGTAGAACACCGGCCCGCGATACAAATTACATAGAGCAATGCTTATTTTATAGAGCACAACATGCACGCTGTATTGTAGGCCAACGGCCCATGATACTAATTACACTGAACAAAGCTGATTTTTACAGAGAACATCATGAACACTATGAGTGTAGGCCAACGGCCCATAATACAATCTACAAAGAGCAATGCTTAGTTTTACAGAGCATAAAATGCACACGGTATATTAGGCCACCGACCCATAATAAAATTACACAGAGCAAAGCTTATTTCACAGAGCACAACATGCACAATCTTCTAGGCTACCTGCCCAGAAGGTATAACCCATACTATACCGCAATTAAAAAGAAAAAAATATAGTCAGCGTTGTTTGAACATTATCAGAAAACTAGTACATAGACATTTGCTTCAGCTATACACACGTCAAAAACAAATGTAAGACAGTCCCATGTTTGTTACTTTACCTGTCAGCCTGGCAAGTTCATTTTTAGACTGTTATCCATTTTCTGCTATATAATCTATTATTGTTATGGATATTTATATTGTATCATAATGTAAGTTTAGTCCCCCAGTTTTAACACAAAAAGGAATACTTAATGTAGCGTAGATATTCACCAAGAATGACAGAATTATTTACCGTATAAGGTAATTCTATACTGTCTATACTCGATTATCTGTGCCCCAATTGCAAACTGCAATGACCGAGATTTCCCGGCACCTGATACGCCTGCAGACTTGGGTCTGTGCAGTTTGTCATGACTATTCAGTAGAACAAACAAACATTGACCTTGATATGTTGGCAAACTATCCACAGGCAGCATTTGTGCCAATGTTGTTTATAGTCAGACCTATTTTATAAGCAAGTATATACGGTATAACCTTTTTCATTGTTTGTTTTTGGGGAGGTTGGGGATTGTGTTATGTTTTTTTTTTTTTTAAATGCGATGAACAGGTTTATTGCTGGAGCGTATTCGAAACCTCAAACTCGAAATCTGTATCATAGTGACAAATGTTTCAAAATTATATCACACGTAAAACTCACCAAACCATTTTTGATGTGCGAAAACGCCTGAAACTGGTTTTTAAGCTTAAGAGTTGAGACTCAAATATTTTCTTAGCTTTCGAGAAAATCAATATTGACGTGAAAAAACAAAGCCTTCTAAAATAATACAATTAAACTGTTTAAATATTTGTGCCTTGCAACGTTATTATTTTACAGAGTACCAACATTTCCAAAAAGTAATAAAACGATGGATCAGAACGTCGAATATCAATATGATTCCCGTGTACGATGAAGTTCTTATCACTACATGAAATATAATCATATGTAATTTGACTTAAACTTTCTTTTGCCTGTTAATCTTCTTCTTTCTCATTTCCTTCTTAACTATATTTATACTAATATTCATTTTTGAGTTTTCACTTAAATTTATTTGTATTTTGCTACATCGGAGTTGGTAGCAAAGATATGCTGTACTCCGTCATAAACAAACCTATCGCTGAATGTCAATATCAAACACGGGCCAATACCTGTGGGCCACTGACCAGTACCATAATACACGGGCCAATACATGTGGGCCAATGACCAGTACTATCACTAGAGCAGGTATCAGGTATTATATTATTACCGGCATAAAATGTACCTTGGTCTAATGTTCGTCACCCTGCTGACCAGTACTATACACGACATATAAATTCAAATGGACATAACCATCCTAATCATTTTTCAGACAATATTTTTTAAAGATTTTAGGCTGTATTTAACATTCATACTTTTTCATATTCGAGTAATTGTAACATGAAATAATTTAATTTCATGACGAGGTATGAGAAAGTGTAGGCGTGACTGTCTATTATTATTATTATTATTATTATTATTATTATTATTATTATTATTATTATTATTATTAGTGATGGGTCTTCTTCTTCTTCTTCTTCTTCTTCTTCTTCTTCTTCTTCTTCTTCTTA
>JAEAOA010002099.1:1302500-1462500 GCA_016746295.1 Potamilus streckersoni
CCTCATTCGAGCAATTGTCAGTTTTTCCGCTCCAATGCCCGTGATCGTCATTTTTATTAACCCTTTTGTATAGCTGTAATATCTACCCGTCTCCAGCACGATAACGAAGAGCGCTGTTTCGCTCAAAAACTACATCCGCACAGTTGCACTGTGCCGGTCGGTAGGGATCTTCACTACCATACATTCTTGTTGTACTTCTCACACTGAATTTGACTGTCATATCTTTTCTGGAGAGTATGCCAGGAGGACTTAAACGTCTACACTTCTCACAGAGTAGGCACTAATAACTAATTATATACGGTCACCAAATAAACTGATCCGTGACAAAACCAGAGATAGGATTTTAAAATGTCAGCATAATTTTAATTAGAGATGATAGTTCTGCACCCCATTTTTCCAAACACCGATAAACAGCTGTCAATAATAACAATACCTGCTTTTTTGTCATCGTTTTACCTTGATTCAAAATACATCACCGATTCGGGTAGTAGAGGGGTTAATGAATACACAATCAAAAGTGAATTTACAAGTATATTAAAATCTATAGTTGTTATTATGAGAAAAAATGAACCTGAGTTATTTTATATATTCAAAATCAGCTAAATGTATATATTATTGGTCAAGATTAGAATGATTCATTCGATTAATATCCTTTTTACCTTTTTAAAGACTTTATATTAGCAATCAGTGTGTCGGAATTATCGAAAATATAGGTTTTATTAGCTGTTCTTTTCACCCGGCGTTAATATACATCTGATATACTGCGTCGCCTTTTTTTTTCCTAGCAATTACTATTTTTGATTTCTTAAAAACCGCTAGAGAGATAATGACCAAACTGGCACAAATAGAAGCATCATTTTGTCATTGACGTCACTCTTTATTTAAAACAGAAGAGAACGAGGCAAAGGCAATGATTTCTCCATGAATTTTACTTATAGGTAAACTTCTCATATCACATTTTTCATAAAGGACTGATTTTTTTTGAGTTACGGTCAGCTGAAAGGGGTCCTTTTTGACATCTAGCGGTCTTCGTCGTCGGCATCCGTCCGTCTTTGAGAGACGATGGTGTAGCTTCCGGTTGGGTGTCCAATCTGCAGGTGAACGTTAATGCTTGTTGATGTTGTTGCTTCTCCTTTCTCCTGGCTCTCTTTGTAGCGATACTTGTGTTTATCCTTTCCTCGGCTTTCTGAACGCCCTGTCTGACAGAAAGGCGCCAGGCAGAACGATCGTCAGCACAGGTCTCCCAGTTGTTGATGTTGATGTTGGCCGTCTTCAGGTCCTTCTTGCAGACATCTTTGTAACGCAGACATGACCGTCCAGTCAGTCATATGCCTTCTGCTATTTCGCCGTATAGCAGGTCTTTAGGAATGCGGCCTGTATCCATTGTTCTGACGTGACCAAGCCAGCGAAGGCGTCTTTCGCTGAGGGTGGTGAACATGTTGTTCATGCTGAAGCGTTCCAGAACCTCAGTGTTGGGTACTTTGTCCTGCCACTGAACGCGCTGATTTCGGTGCAGGTATCTATAGTGGAAGCTGTTGAGTTTCCTTTCATGGTTCGTGTAGGTGGATGGTGCCTCTCTGCTGGATATGAGTGTGCTGAGCACGCAGGCCTGGTAGACGCGCTGATTTTGGTCTTCTCAGTGAGGCTGGCGGTTGTTCAATACCCTCTGGTTCAGTCTGGCAATAACTGCAGCTGCCTTGACAATCGTGCCGTTCACCTCTGCATCAATGGAGAGCGAACATCTAGTGGTAAGTGTCTAAAATGTCTACCACTGTGTGCGGATATAAACATCATCACGGAATTTCTCATTTTACAGAATAGGCAATATCGTCTCCTAAAACATCAAGCAGTATCAGTGCAAGTTTGGGGCTGTTTCATTAGACTAAGACATTATCACCGATCACTCAGAACTACTTCATGTCTGCCTTTAAACAACTTCTCCCAGTGCGTTTTATGAAACACTTTTAAGATCCAAGGAAAGAGTTCTATGGCTTGTACAAGTCACTTAGTAAGAGCTTAATTGTGGCTGTCGATATAAAAATCACGTGCTTATATGATCAGATTGAGCATGGCAATAAACGTTGTATGATTTGCTTTATGGTCAAGAAGAATTAATTTTCGAAGTTCTTATTCTTTTTTATGAGGCAAATTCGTTAAATTGGCAAAAATCTCGCGTCCTGGAGAAAACACTGCAAAATAATCTTTCAGTACACAAATTTCTATTTATATTTTTACCAGGTTTACATGCAACGTCCCTGCACGAACCAATATCATTATATCAGGGCGTGGAGAGGAGGTATCAGAGATGGACACTGTCATGGAGATAAGTTCTTCAAATATGCTTCGTCTGAGATAAATATATTAAATTCTCTTCAACTAGACTTTTAATGAATTTGTAACAAAATAAATTCAAATTTATTTAGCATATTTGGAGCCAATATAGATGACTTTGTCTTTGCATTAGTGTCCATTTTTTATATTGAGAACAATACACCCTTCGTTCACTTTACATGTGTCAGTCATTAATCACGGCAGTTCTACTTGGAGGTTTGTCTGGTTGATACAACTAACACTGATCTGCCAACAAACGTAAAACGTTATATTTGATCTTCACATTTTATCAACAAGCAAATGAGACCTTTATTTTGATTGGCTGAACGTGGGAACTCTACCACTCTCCCAATACATTTTTATGATAAATTTTTATGATACCCAGTCTAAATCTGGTAAATTCCGACAAAAGTGATAAAGATCATTTTGTATATGATTCCCCTTGGGCATGGACACACACACACACACACACACACACACACACACACACACATAAATAATAAAGTTAGCAAGTACACTTATAGAGTCAGCAAGAAATTTCCACACAAATGACAACACTGTTTTCCTATTTAAATAAACCATTGAATATTTACGCAACAAGGATTCGGCTGAAACAGATGAACAATAGCAACTGCCTGTGGCAAAGGGTAGCGGGAATACACTCATGTGAGCCTTTTGGGAGTTGTTTGAAGCACTAAATAATGAAATCTGATTAAGGTGTCACAACGGCAATTAAGTGTGTTGTTAATTAATTACAAACTTTTCAATCACAACACTAAAATAAAAAAAAAATGATTTAACTGTGTCGTTGTAATCTTTATAATTTACTTCCATTCTATCAAATCTAACCACAACTCTTCTCTACAAGCAGTGGATAAATCAAAGTACATATGGTACTAAGATGGTTTAAGATGAGCAGTGGAATGTGTACAAGAAGGGAGATAATTAATGTTCAACTTTAACAAAAATAGTGTGATAAAAAGTTGCTGTAGCTGTACAGTATTAGGGTCATATCAGCCTGTTTAAGAAATTTGATTAAGATCGGCGCAGAAATAACATATCCGGTAAGATTTTTATTCAGTTAGATGTAAGACCAAAAAATTCATATGAGTCGACCTCCTTTATAATAAATCTCATGATATAGCTTGATGATATAAGCCCAGTTTTTTAATATCTTGCAGTAATACGGTATCCAGAGTGGTAACAAGCCCAGCCAATCAGATGCAAGCTCGCCTCTTTAAATAAGCTAATCGTTATTTACATTTTTGCTATCTTAACGTATTCCTAGTGTGATCAAAGTCGTACGAAAAATATAGCTTCCTGTATGGTAAAAAGCTCAAATAATCTGAAACAAGATTAAATCATGAATATGCATGTTTCTCACACAGCCATGAAAAAATAATTCCCCAACCCTTGCAAGAAATTTAAAATTATTGCTGGGCAAGTACAGTTTCAATCGAATATCTCAAATAGCAATGTGATGAAATAAAAAATAATTTACGATCATTTTCCCCTGCATCTCCTTGTATGGCTAGTAAATGAAAATTGGAATTGACGTTTATATCCTCACACAGTGGTAGACATTTTAGACACTTACAGCTAGATGCTCGCTCTCCATATATGCTGAGGTGAACACATGATTTCCAAAGCAGCACAGTTATGGCCAGACTGAACCAGAGGGTCTCTAACAACCCCAACCTCGCTAATCACCAAATTAGTAACAAACTCGGCCATTCAACTGCAAGACTACCTTATTGATATGCTTGGATCGCTCAGCTAATCAGATGTATGATCACTACATTGATATGATTAGATCGCTCAGTCAGATGCATGATCACTTCATAGATATGTAAAGATCGCTCAGGCAATCTGACGCATGTTCACTACATAGATATGCATAGATCGCTCAGCCAATCATATGCATGATCACTTAATATGTTTGGATCTTGCTCATTCTTGATCAGGTCCAGGGACTCGATGATATTATTAAATATTCCAAATCTAACATAAAATTTGATCAGAAGCATAGACTGGATACAAGCAATTATTGAGGACACGTGGCCGACGATATACCATATGGTAAATTTATTGTTCGTATAACCAAGAAAACTAATGATGAGTAGGACACTGGAAATCTCATTCAACGCATTATCTATGCAAGAAACGCTCTTTGTCCTTAATAGCCCACCGTAACTTTGGCTAGAAAGACAAACCACTTTGATATTAAGCTTAATTTAAAATATTTAAACATTGCCTTAATCTAGGGCGTAGACCGAGGAGTTGTTTTCGTTTTTTGAGTTCGAAGATGACCATGCCATCATTAACAGGTTTGGTTGACGTGAGTATGTTAGTGGCTGTTGTGAAGAGAAATGTTGACACAAGTTAGAAACTGAGACAGGAAAATATAAGTCTGTGAAGGGTTAGGCATAGCCCATGTCAAACTGGTGTGAACTGTCGACGCCTCACTAGGTCGTAATATCTTTGCGAAGGTAGAAAATTGGCAGCCATTCAAGAGATGTTCAGAAGATATAGTAGAACCTGTCTTAAAAGACTACCCCTTCTGAGAAGAAATTATAGTCTATCAAGACAGGTGGTCTCTCATAACAGGTCATAACATTATATAATCAATAAATCTGTGCATAGAGAATATGGTCTTTTAAGACAGGTGATCTCCTGTAACAGGAGTGTTTCAAGACAGGTTTTAATGTATAGTTCAACCATGATACTGGTCTAGAAATGAAAAAGTCTTTTGGAATGACCGCCCAACGCGAAACAGATTTGAGATATTATGACTGCGCCAAGCAATGCCTGCATTGTAGTATATACATATTGACGGCTGAATCTGCAACTTATACTTTTATTACATATAAAATGAATTACGTTTCCCATTTGTCCATAGGGGTGAAAAGGCTATGCCACATTGTAAATAACTCGGTATCACGTGCTTGTCCAGATTACAAACTTCCTGTAGTTATGGAACGCGCACGCCTGTATGTGATTTATATTTTTAATGTATCTTTAAGAATTGTTCAGTCATATCTCTAAGATGTATATGGTGTGGCAGTTTATGGTAATGTTTAGCACTTGGGCATCATGCCACAGTCACATTAACTCTAACTTCTCAATGATAAGCGCCAAGCGAGGCAGTAGCTACTACCAGTTTTAAAAGTTTTTGGTATGATTCGGTCGGGTTTCAAACACGCGACCTCCCGTATCCTAAACGGTCGCTCTAACCACTTAAGCCACCGGAGCGGTATAGAACTTGTACATGATTCTATACATTACATGCGGCATGAGGCACCAATTACCGTATTTACATTTTTATGTTGCCTGGCACCTCTCATTTGCAATTTTCAAATAATTTTACTTGAATAACATGCATGCTGGGTAGTATCCATATTTGGAACAGTTTATCCCAATACAACGCCTCTTACACAACTCTGTTATTCTGGGAAAGTATATATTAATACATCGCCTCTGTGGCATCGAGTTTCCATATTGAAGGACATTATGTCTCAATACACCGGCCATAAAGGTTCCGTAGTTTGGGACATTATATCTCAGTACACTGCCCTTGTTACGCAACCCTATTATTTTGAGACAGTGTAACTCAGTATAACGCCCATGTTGCATACAGTTTCATTAACTGGGATAGAATATCTCCATGGATCGCCTTTCTTACACGTTACAGGCTATCAGTATTTTACACAGAGCATACTAACGTGGGGTAATGCAGTTGTGAACACTGCGATTCTCGTTGATAATCATGGTAATCCTTATGGTTCTTTTCAAAATGAATTCGTATTTAGGGGCTCTGAATAAGATTAAACTTAAAAGGAACCTCATTATTACGCGGTGCACTACTCTGCTGAAGATGTGTCATCACTCAACCCTGTTTCAGTTCAGCTGGTTGAAGAAACATTAATGGATAGATGTAACTCGAAAAATGTTCATTGGATTTATACGTGGTTTGCAATATGATTGGTCAGCGGTACCTTTAATCACCGACAAGTACTTATTATAAGCTAATTTGATATGTCTCTTAGCATACAATACAGATGATCAAGTAACTACCAAGATGCTTGTCACATCTTAATTTTACTGGCACAATAATGAGACAACACCGGTCAAGTCAATCTTGCAGAAGTAAAAAGAGGTCTACCCGAATATTTTTAGTTGCTTCCGGTTCGACGCAAATCTCAAAACATAGAGCTCGTGTTCGGCTGTAAATATTTGCTTATTTGTATCAAAACCAGTAAGTCTGTCGGTAGAAACAATCGCCAGTATCAGAGGTAACGTGGGTTATCGCCTTTTTTCGCTTATCGAAAGCGACGTTTAGGATGTATGCCCCATGTACGTGTACTAAAGTCAATGAATTACTACAGCCGTCTTAGCTCTATTAGATATTAATGGTTTTTGGTCTGAGAGACAGCCTTTCAAATAAAATGAAAAGTTAAAATAATTAATAATATTCTGAGGTTAAATATATTCTAATTATTTTTATCCCATGGTCGAGGCCATCAACTTGAGTGAGGATGGCATCAAGTGATCTAAACAAACTGGCATGTCAGCTGGATTTCACAAAATTAAATTACCTGTATTGATTTTCAGCGTTGATAATTACCATTGGTAATAAGCGCAAAAACGTACATAAGTTCTTCATTGTAACTTTCATCAGATATTTGACTTGTCAGTAGTTTCTCCGAAAACAATATTTTTAAAGGAAGAAAACATTAACACGTATGCAATAAAAACAGATAAGGAAATAAAATTGTTTGAGAGGAAACGTGATTGCTTCCAGAGGACACAAGGAATACAGAGCAATCACTATATTTGTAATTGACAAACATGGGTGTGTATGCACTCTTCCTTTTCTATACTGTTTTAGACTGTTATGGACATAATCAGATGAATAATACAATATTACGGTGTATATAATAATTGCTTATCATTAGCTATATTAAATAAATACCCTACACACTATAATGATCTACCCATGGTGACGGGTGGATTGTGGTTAAACGCATGATGTATACGGAATAAGTTTGTCGACAAATACGTTTACAAAAGATGTGCGTAAGCTTTACGACGGGTGTGTGTGTGTGTGTGTGTGTGTGTGTGTGTGTGTGTGTGTGATTGGATATTTACCATACCTTTAACAATTTGCCAATCATATCGCTACGTTATCTGCAGCGTGGCAGTTTATAGTGATGTCTATGTGGATTGTGGTTAAACGCATGATGTATACGGAATAAGTTTGTCGACAAATACGTTTACAAAAGATGTGCGTAAGCTTTACGACGTTTGTTTGTGTGTGTGTGTTTGTGTGTGTGTGTGTGTGTGTGTGTGCGTGTGTGATTGGATATTTACCATACCTTTAATAATTTTCCAATCATATCGCTACGTTATCTGCAGCGTGGCAGTTTATAGTGATGTCTAACACTGGGGCATAATGCCGCATCATATAACACCTAGTTATATTATCCTCACGCCAGGCCGACCAGTTCTTAAACTAACATCTTAATACTGAGCGCCAAGCGAGGCAACTGTTAGTACTATTTTGATATGTCTTTGGCTCAGTGGGGACTCGCGACATTCCGCATCCCAGGCGGACGCTTTGTCCAATAGGCTACCAGAGCGGTTACTTTGCATGGTTAAGAGGTAATGTTTATATCATATATTCAACACAAATGTGTCATGAACATGTTTTTTTTTTTAAAACTCTCACGGGGATTTTATTCACACATTTAAAAATGGACAAGTCAAATCGTAGTAGAAATTGGGCATTTTTCACAAAGCTATCTAATTACCATGAAATGTTCCTGCACATAATCGTATATGCATGTAAAATTGTACAGAACATAGACTCGTGTACATCATTCGCGGAAACACATGACACGGTTTTGCTATTGGCAGGAAAATATTTATTGAAAAATGTACGGAAGAAAGAGCAACGTATTCTTTAAGACCGTGTAACGCTTCAACCATTGTATATCAAATGTAATAAAGTACTTTAATTTAATTTATTTATATTTTTAGGTAAAGAGTATGTGTTTCATTAAGTTCTTGGGGATTAAGAGGTGTCTCATTTCCTTTGCGATTACATTGACCGAGAGGACCCTCATTGGTGGATTCAAAGATTCAAAGTCTGCCCCAACAGTGGTCAACCGTCCATCAACAGACGGATCGCGTCGAGAATAATTAATGTAGATTACAAATTTGGATTGCCTTTGCATTATTCTTGCCAATGCTTCCATTTTTATATTTGATAAGTAATGCATCGCAGTATACATCAATTCATTTCCAATATTCGCGTAAACACTTAAATCCCGCGTACAAAAAAGGGCAAGGTAGGCAGGTATAATAATTTCAGCTTTATTCAAACAAGACTTGCTGCAGTACAAAATAATTCGCAAATACATATTACAAAAGATGACAATTCATAGCGGAGGATTTGAAAATGGCTCATGAATTATTCAAGAACCTTTTATCAGTTTGACATAGAGGCAAAGAAATCCTTATTCAAACACCTTTCAAAATTATTCGGACCACCTCGTCTATTTCTGCGAATAAAATATGCCTAAAATGTATTTTGGTGCAGTAATTTGTATAAAAATCATATTTTGTTCCCCACAAACTTCTTCACAATTGAGAAACGTCAATCTATTTGGACCACCTCCGCTATTTCTACGATTCGATTAACCGTGGAATTATCTTAGAAGCTGCGAATGCATGTAACTATTTTTTTCGTTTCACTGGCAGCAACGAAGATAATCCAATGGTCTATCCAATCAGTCAGTCTTTGGTTCCTTAAAAAATGGAGGTGGTCCGAACAGCAGCTAATGATCTTTACCAGCTGATCTGGGAACTGCGAATGTTATCGAGTGTCGACAAAATGGTGAATAATTCGGAAACTTCGAAATTATCCCATTGTTCTAGATGGTACTGACCTTAGAACCAAAACTTTCACTTACTGCTTTTGGTAAAAACCTAGGAATGTTGGTGGTGGTGTTGTTGCAGTTTTTGGGTATAACACCATTTTTAGCACAACTGTATATGTTTTTATAATGGCTTATATTTCTGATATTAGAACTAATTTGAAATAACGGAGATTGTCAGATTGATGTGCTAATACTTTAAATTTTGCAGTTGTGTTTTCCTATGTAGATATATATTGTTATTACATCTATTCTTGGAATATTGGCAAATTATAATGAAAACTCTCAACCAGAGTGAACAACTTCCTCCAGTAACCTGTACAGATGTTAGGCTGTTGCTCAGCCCGAGCTATTAAGTCATGTATAAGCAAGCTATAATCTATTCTCTTGGAAAAATATCCTGCGGCATGTGTTTGATGTCCAAACATTGCCACGGGAAGAGTGTTAATCTCATAGGCAATGTTACAGGATAGGCCGGAGACCCGGAATCTTGAATCAGCACAGGCGATAGATACCACCACTTCACACCTATGTGTTACAGCTTAGTCCTAAGATCAGGGGGAAGCCCGGGAAGTGAACGACACGTGATCTCGTCCGTCCCTACGTTGACAGACAGCAGGAGGGACATTTCTGCTAAGTTTGATTGAATCGGTCCACGTTAATATATTCAATCAGAATTGAGCTAGAGTCTGTGATTACAATTTAGATCGGAATTTTACTTCAAATTCGTAAACGAAAATTTAGTTTCATCTGGGAAGATTACTGAGCAATAGGGTTACTCCGAGAGAAGCCACTCGTAATTTGGCAGCATAACTTAGAGGTTTTTTCTAAGAAAATAAAAAGCTTCGAAAAGGTTAGTAAGTTATTTGCTCGACTTTTTTCAGAATATTATGGCATCATAATTGTAATTACTTTTAGTCTGTATACTTAAATACTAGCATCGTCTAGTATGTAGAATTACCTTTGTAGTGTTTCGTTTACATGCGTATTTGAGAAATGGGCTTGCGTATTACGTAAAACAATTGTGTAGATTGTTAGATTGTGGTCAGAATAAATTTGTTAATTCGCTATTAGGTTATTTCGTAGTAAACCAGTGCATTTATGAATGCGTTATGTTAAATTTACGCATGTTTGAATTGTGAGATGGGAAAATGATTGAATTATGTAAGTTTGGTTACCATAGACGTATGTATATATCAGAGCATGGATGTGTGAATATTTGTGTACTCTGTATGAGTGTAAGGTAAAGATATGCGTCTGATTATTGTAATATTGTTTAATATAAGGGGATTAGGAATATATACCGATGTGACAGAATTTATTGATGTACATCTAATAAGTAATTGATACCGTGCTGTATTATAACATTTGTTTTACCATACAAAAATGTATGGGTATCTCGATGTGAATGAAAGCGTGACCGAAGAGATTTAATAACCGTTATCTGCTCATAGGATGTGTGTAGTGTAAAATGAGCGGGCTACGTGAAACGACTGTACGATCCTTGTGTTTTCACAGGAAGCTTTTGGAGGACAGAGAACTTCCGGTTCAATTGATCCCCGAGTCGCCAAGAGGTGGAGACATAATTGAGACTGGCCGAATAGTCGAAGTGGACGGAAGTCTGGTCGGTGGAAAGAAGGTGGAGGTGGAGGAAATGAATATAGAGGAGAAAGTGGAGGAGAAGGAGTAGGAGGAATAAAAGGAATTTGGAGAAATTCGAGGGAGGAAGAGGAGAAGGAATTGGGAAAAAAACGGGAGAGAAAAGAATACCACAAACGAGTCAAATACAAGAAAATGTGGAAATCGATCTCACACTGCTAATCAAGTGATTTAATAGACTATTAAGGTGTCGAGCGAAGGGACTTTAATTGATAATTTGAAGCATTTGATTAATGAATTGTTATTAAATTTTATTTCATTGAATTTCAACCGTTGTTTTTGTATATTGAACCGTCTAACCGTCGGCATTGCTGACTGGGAGGCTCGGAGCTTTACATCTATCTTTCACTAATTTAATTTCCAACTCAAAATCGAGCATGGGTGGAACTTCTTCAATAGTTTAAATAAATATTGGGAGCACCCCACCACAACCAACCATACCAAAATCCCTCAGTCTGGCGTTTGATTCTAAGGATCGTCATAACGACTTTTATGTTTTTTCCTAATGATAAAGTTATTTGTCGTCATCTTACACTATTATTTGCAGAATAGTATAATATTTTTAACGCATATACTAATCACATAGTCTAGTTTTATGTAATTAATGGAAACAGATTGGTGAACGGTATGTTATATGCTTGTCCCGTGTTTACACGTCCACACTGTAGGATGTAGTGGGGATGGTTGACTCCGGGTTCATTGGGTTTCTGTGAGCAGAATTTTTGGTCATGGTAGGCTCTCTGTGCTAAAGTAATGTACAGAAACCATTTTTTTTTCTTCAAAACAAAGACTTCCCAAGGCTGTGACCACTTACCTCTAAACCTCATACGCTATAGGTTCATTATTACCATTAGTGCAAGTCATTCATAATATTTAGCCCGGAAATTACACAATAAAAGTTATTTTGCAGAACCCCATTTTTCTTAGAGCTGTACTGACCTTGAACTTACTATTTTCGACTCGCAAATCAATAGACCTTTTTACTACTTAAGTGCAAGCCGTCTACACACTCTGGTCAAAGTGCGTGGTCCAAAACTAAAAGCTAAAAAAAAAAAACAAGATAAAAACACCCCACAATTTTTCTCCTGACCTAATCCCAGTAACCTTGATCAATAACCCTGAAATCAACATATTTCTTAATTACCCAAAGCGTAAGCTATCCACAAAATTTGACGAAGGCACGTGCTGTGGAACTGAATTTATCATGCCGATAAATAAATATTTACAGACCAACAGACAGATAACGATAAAGGATAAATGGATAGAACGATCTCCCCAAAGGCGGGTATATACAGTTTAGCAACTGTAACATATTTCAGTAACAGACACTTGCTTTCATTTATCTTTTCGGACACGATACGCATTAGAGTAGAGAATTTATATCCTTAGTACTTCAGTTTGAAAACTATCAATTATGTCACGAGATTGCAATGCGTTGCCGTCTTGTTATAAGTTTCCAATTGCGACATAAATTTATGACTCTTAACAAATAAAAACTAAAGTAGACGAGAAACCCCCAAAACTGAAGAGACAATCTAACAGGGCTTTTTTTGAAAAAAAAAAAAACAAACAAACAAAACAAAACAAACAAACCCAAAAAAAAACCACCAAACATACGTGGCTATTATGCACGCATAGGAATTTATGGTAAGCAGAATAACTGTTCTAGTTTGAGAAAAGTCTGCTTTAGTCCAGATTACATTTTATACTTCGCGTGTAAGCAAAAGGGGGCTTAGACTCTACCGTTATTAAATATTATCAGCAAATGCAAATAATAATAATAATAATAATAATAATAATAATAATAATAATAATAATAATAATAATAATAATAATAAATATCAACGGCAACAACAACCACAATAATTGTTTGCTTTGAATTTTAGAGCACAGCAACTCATTTAGACAATTTAACACCCAGGCGATTTGTGTAAAGCATCTTTCTCACATATACCCTTAGGCAGCAGTCCCACGCTGATCTCATGCAAGGATTCGAACCCATAGACTTTTAGTTTTTAGCAAAGAAAATAATCTTAATGATGAAAACAACAGGGATCATAATCAGCAAAACAAATTTATTATTATTATTATTATTATTATTATTATTATTATTATTATTATTATTATTATTATCATCATCATCATCATTTATTATTATTATTATTATTATTATTATTATTATTATTATTATTATTATTATTATTATTATTATCATCATTTATTATTATTATTATTATTATTATTATTATTATTATTATTATTATTATTATTATTATTATTATTATTATTATTATTATTATTAAATTACACAGTATCATTGATGATGAAAATTGTTCTCACCATAAAAAGGCGTCTCTGGTTGTCACTGAGCAAACGTTGTCAGATTCAGGTATTCTTGACAAAAGCTACACTTATTCTCTGGTATGTGTACTGGAGGTGTGTACCCATTGACCTATTCCATGATCAGTTTCATTCATAACAAACGATTTATGAATAGATTAATAGATTATTTGTAACGTACCGTAAATATACATGGAAAATTTCCTTTCGTTGTGTAAATAGATTTGTGACAAAAGGCTTTTGAAAGTAAATTAAAATACAAGTCCTAAGATATAAAGTATCTATCTAGATAATTTTTAATTGACGGATCAAAATTTAAAAAATGTATACATCAGTTATTAAGTGCGTCATTTTAGTTTATTTTTCTTTAATGACAATTCGGTAGACAGCGAGTTCGTCTTCTTTTGGATTTTAAGAGCCTCTCCAGTCATCCAATAAAAAAATGTTTTCAAGAATGTGCATAGGAAATAGGATACCTGATGACAAAAATATTTATCTATAACGATTAAGTGAATATTTCGGATGACACATGTCACGGGGTAAGCGACCACCCACAAATCAGCGAGCCCTTATGTTCCTTTTGCATAAACCCGATTAACTAGGGTCCTCTTGTTCCCAACGAATGTGATTATTATAGAATTCTTCAAATTAAGTGATTGTAGACAAATGTGCGTGTTGGAATGAAAAAGAAAATAGATTTGCACTTTTGATGTGTCAGGATTCCTGTTAGAGAGACACATAAAAGCGACCTTGTTTAATTACATATAACGCAAGGTTAAACAGGTGACACTTAACATAAGGATGAATTCGTGTTTGGATGAAGTTGCGAGATTTGGCACTATCAAAGTTCACAATCTCCTACAAATCTTTATGTTTCAATTGTGCTTTGTAACCAAAATTTTACAAGTTTTTTCATAACTAGTGTTTCGACAGCATTTCGTCAATTATTGATGACTATTGAATTACGAGAACCCTCTCTTTCAACGACCGCGCACGACAACGAACACGCATGTTTTTAAAATATGTTGGTATCTTTCAAGGTCATATGGTGCGTATCTATTCGTGCGGTAGATAAATATCTCTCAGGGGAGATGATGATTCGTGTCTAAGCACGCTGGCATAAGCCAAAATGAAGGAGAAAGAAGGAAAAAAGGATGAGGGAAACTAAATAGAATAGAAAATAAACCTATAACTAATACAGCAAAAGCAGCAAGATATATATATATATATATATATATATATATATATATATATATATATATATATATATATATATATATATATATATATATATATATATATATATATATATCCTTAATCCAGTCAACACTATGTCGTCAGCGAAGTTCTTCGAAAAACAATAAGCAGGGGATGGCAGGGAACAAAAAAATTCTGAGATTTGGGTAATGGGAGTTTATTTTCCTACGAGAAATTTTGTCATCAATTTTGAGAAAAGTAACCGATTTCCATCCCTGGAAGTGGTCCTATTATCTATGGATATAAATTGCATGTTATGTGCAATGAATTTATTTTTAAAATGGCGTTGGTCCTAGGTCCGTGTTTATAAAATGTCAGTTGAAGAAGATCGAATCATGTTGAAGAAAAAAAAAATATATGGTCTTAATAATCTTCGTTAAGAGGCGTTGACAGGGCAGTGGCTATACGAGTACATTCGCGTTGCACCATTATTGTCTCGAGTTCGTTCCATGGTGCTAGCAGTTGCGTGGATTCGAAGCCATCCATCCGGGTTTTATGGTTTTCCCTCACTTTAAGGGTCATTTGAACATCCAATTGCTCCGTCAAGGAAGTTTTAGAGCACGTTCGGAGAACAAGCTGCATCGCTTACATGCTAGGATTTTTTTCTTTATCAACCTACTATATGCAAGCAAACTTCAAATGAGATTTTGATTTGTGTACACATTAACGTATGTGCAATTATGTACGACCTTATTAACAGTGCAAAACAATTTAGGTACAAAAATACAATGGGATTATTAATTTATTCTTCTTCAAAGGTTGATAGAGCGTGGGGTATAGGATTTGAAAAATTGAATGTTCTATGAAGCCCCTAAACGGAGAACATCTAAACTGTATCCCTTCCCTGCACCCCTCCCCAAAAAACAGCAACAAAATAGAGCGTGTCTATTCACAGAATAGAGCATGTCTTTACACAATGAAAAGCTAGATCATGTCAATAAATAAAGACAAACTAGGGCACGTCTATGCATAGACAAACCAGGACACGTCTATGCATAGACAAACTATAGCATGCCTATTAAAACTAGAACACATCTATGCATACAGCAATATTTATTGTTTCATTTGAGACAGAACATTTCTCTTCAGAATGTAATAATAATATAATTTTGTAATATCTCAGAGTATCCTCGCCAAATCACAAACTGATTGATATGAAAAATTGACAGCAAAACTATATATTCAAACACGAAAACTCTAAATATTTAGTCAAAAGAAATCTTAAAATCTGTACATCTTTACAAGAGGGAAAAACGGACTCTCTGTATAATAAAAGCTTATTTGAAATTATTGATATAGTGAAATTAAGTCAGTATACAAAGTAACAAATGGTTATGGTAGCAATGGAGAATTTGGTCCCAAACTATTCTGGAAAACAATTTCATTGCTCAAAATCTAATACTGAAAAAAATTATACTTTATTTTTCAATCTTCAAATGCATGTTGTACAAGTTGCAGTGTGGAAAGTGTTATTTGATATTGCTAGAAGAAATAAGCACCATTCAGTATAATGCTGAATTGTAGAATAAGTGAATGTACCAATAAGATATCCCATATCAAAATACGATGTATGTACCAATTTTGATATCCCATGTCAAAATATGTTGTGCATATTCCAATATGCCAAAACAGGATCTGTATGTATCAAGCTGTCACAACAGGATGTGTATGTACCAATACTGATATCATATATCAAAACAATAGATTGCCTAAAATGCAATCCTTTCTTAGAATAGAGACGATGTATGTATGTATGTATGTATGTATGTATGTATGTATGTATGTATGTATGTATGTATGTATGTATGTATGTATGTATGTATGTATGTATGTATGTATGTATGTACACAATGACACATAAGCACAACTGTGACTATGCCATGTAAGTTTGACCATTCCAAAGTAGATATATACAAAAGATATACAAAAGTTTTTTCCATTATAAAACTGATATTTTTTAAACGTCCGAGACCTTTCTATATTATAAATGCATCCAGAATAAAAAAGTTACCTGCATTACTATCCTTTGACAATATATACATGAAGTGTCTATTCTACATCATATCCACAAGGATTATTAAAGTAAGATTATGAACTGTTTTAAAACTAGTCAGTTAAGTAAAATTTCAAGAACTCTATTTAGAAAAAAACTAATAATAGTTGCTCTATCAGCAATTCAGAAAAATGGTTTCACAATAATTTCATGTACTTACTAAATCATCACGAAAAACTTACGCAAAAATTGTGTGTGTATATATATATATATATATATATATATATATATATATATATATATATATATATATATATATATATATATATATATAATGTTCCCAAAGTTTGACTAAGTTCAAGAAAAAAATGTAATATTCATGTATTCACTATTGGGGTGGGTGGATGGGGGAAACATAAATTTCTTCTGTGGAATGTAAATTGATTAATAACCAGTTTAAGCTCACTGTTTGAAAGTCATGTTTTTCTTTTTTTTCGGGGGTGGGTGGTGTAACTAAGTAAACATAAACTAAGAATAAGATTCACACTGTACGCAGCTGTACTTATCATGATGTGCGCGCAAATATTAGTGGCATACAAGTGATTGTTGAATGAATAGACACTGTAAAATACATGGTACACTGAACAAGCCTAACTCCAAACAACGCATGGTCTGCCACTGCATAATGTGGCAACAGATCAGGGTCTTTGTTCTATTGGTTACTCCTAACAAACTGCAGAGACCCAGATCTGCCGACACTCAATGCAAGGACCGATCTAGATCTATGAATTTGCATCTGGACTCTACTTACTAACCAAAATGATGTGGGTGTGGGAATCTATTATATAAAGTATAGAATTTAATCTTTCTTTAAAAATAGCAATTCTCGATTCAACAAAAAGATGATCTGCTAGACCAATGTAATCATTAAAAATTCAAATATTTTAAGTCAAATTATTAGCAACAAAATAATCAGAAACGTTAATGCACTTTGCTAACTCCACATTTAAGCCAAAATTGTGCAAATTATTCTTCACCTTACAGTTGTTTTGAAAATTTTTCCAAATAAAGATAACATGTATTGCGTTTAAGAACATTAATTATTGGTTTTATTTCATTTGTATGGTATTTTCTACCATGTTTCCTACATCAAGTTGTGGTCTGCATGGTTGAAAGCAATGAGTTTGTTTAGGAAAAGAATGAAACCTTATCATGAATTAAAGTACAAAACTTGCTTTTCAGAAAATCAAAAAAAATGGGCAACTTATAAATATTTATGAATTTAAAGTCCATTTTTTTAAAAAAAAGAAAGTTGATGTAGCCCAGTTAGTAGAAAGTTGGATCCATAATTCAAAGATTGTGGGCTCAATATCCACCCAGGCTAGTTGTCTTATTGTTTCCTTCAGTAAGGCATTTTATCTATTTCCTTGGCATACAGCGCCATTAGAACAAACCAACAGCAACATTGTTTCTTACAATTTTACAGTCGGGTACATAGAGCATAATATAATTCAGTCTCTAAGTAAGCACTAGGAAAATGTTACTTTTTATTAAATAAAAAGATGTTCATGTGTATGACATATCAGATAAGGAAAAAAGTTTTAAAATATTCAAGAAGATTCCACTTCCATTCCAACCCATACAATTTCTGAAAATGGAGTATTTTTAATATGTATCAATGAATACCAATGTGTTTAGGGGTGTGATATTTGATAAATCAGTTTAAAGGTTAAATCTTTTTCATTTCATTCAGTCTTAAAGTAATATGATGCAGCAATATTGATATGGACAACTGCCATTTCAGGACTACTAGGCAGCCTTGATGAAATAGCTGCCATTTAAGGACTTATATGCAGCCTTGATGAAACAGGCAATTGCCATTTAAGGACTTATATGCAGCCTTGATGAAATAGACAGCTGCCATTTAAGGACTTATATGCAGCCTTGATGAAATAGACAGCTGCCATTTAAGGACGTTTATGCAGCCTTGATGAAATAGACAGCTGCCATTTAAGGACTTCTATGCAGCCTTGATGAAATAGCTGCCATTTAAGGACTTCTATGCAGCCTTGATGAAAAAGACAGCTGCCATTTAAGAACTAATATGCAGCCTTGATGAAATGACAACTGCTATTAATGGCTACTATACTTACATACAAAGTATTTAAACTATATCAATCTATCACAGAAAAAACAAAGGAAAAACAATGGATTTCTCTTCAATATTTACATATAAATATAAAACTCAAAATAGCAAAAAGTTGAACAGACTTTAAGCAAATAATCAATACAATCTTATACACAAACTACATATACACACAATTTGGGTTAGTAATAATCTGAACTAGAAATTCTTTCTTACTTGTTTGAAAAAGTAATGAAATGATTTACAATTCTTCAGTTTTAATATGTTATGCCTGTTCCCATGATGACAATGATAAAACTGACTTATTACAAGACAAGTTATTTCTATATTTGTTTTAAATAATGATTGCTTAGTCCTTTAGTTCAATGTCTTGCATTTCAAGGTCTTATAGTTCAAGGTCTATGAACAATTCAGTTTTTAGGCACAATTTGGGGTTTTGATTCATAAGCTGAAAATTATTTCCAAAGAGAACAATATAGCATCACCTGACCTGAATTTGAATTTAAGCCGTCTTGCTTTCACTGTGAATGAGCTTTGGTTTTGGTTTTAGAGTATTCCCCCATATCCTCTTTGGTTTGAGAGTAATCCTCCATATCCCCTTTGGTTTGAGAGTAATCCTCCATATCCCCTTTGGTTTGAGAGTAATCCTCCATATCCCCTTTGGTTGCAGATTAATCCTCATATCCTCTTATTTATTTTAAAGACTATTACCAGTATGTCAATTTTGCTATGGCAAAGGCAAGACTAATCTTCCATTAGCTGAGTTGTTGGTGGACCATTCAACCAATCATGATAGATACTGATAAGCGAAGGAAGAAAAAAAAAAAAAACACAAAACTGTTTGTGACCTGCTACTCAGAATGCCATACATACTTGCTTGTAAGGTCAAGTCCAACTGCAAATAAGCTGGCAGATTAAGGTCTCTTATTCTTAACAAACTGCATAGATCCAGCTGTTATCACACAACACAATTGCAGTTCAGGATCTGTTATTCCCAGCAAACTGCATATGCCCTGATGTGCTGATGAACACTGTGCAGTTTGCAGTTGGATTGGACTTGTAAGCAAGTATATATTGGGTATGTCCTCCTCCGTAAATAGGTAATACTGTTTTATTCTAAATTTAATTTTTCTACAAACAAATAATATACTCTGTCAAGAAATCATTAAATTCTTAAATGGAATGAAGTTTTGTATCATACTAAGCATTATGCACATATTGTAATTTGCTGAAAGTTAACTTGGACATAAATTTCCTCTTCCAACTCAGACTTTTAATCTAATTTTCATTCTGGCCTCTGTAAGCAGCCAATTCATTTAAAATGGTTCTTTATCACCAGGTAAATTTCTAGGCTGATTCAAATTATCAGAATGTCTATAAATCAGTTTTTGTTGATGTCCATTGATGAGAAATAAATATGGATGAATATTATTCATGAAGTGTGTAATGTATGATTTGAGTCTTTTGGTTGACACTGTGTTGGCACTATGTTGAACAGAGTAAAGGATTAAATCCCTGCTTAAGCTCAAAGGTGTTCTTCTGATAGACTTCATCAGCCAGTTCGGTGGAATGAAAACCATTTAGCACAAAATGTCCATCACTCTCAGGAGAGTCTTCCTTTTTCATATCCGATTCTTCTAACCCACTTTCATTGTCCATGTCTTCTCCATCCATCATTTCTGAGCTATCATCTTCTTCTGCCTCCACACTAGGATCCTCTTCTTGATCATTCACGTTCTCCTCCATGGAAACTTCTGTATTGATAGAATTTTGGTTGACATCCTGTTCAGTGGCCTTCCCAATAAAGTTTCTGATTTCTGAGAAATATGCTTCATCCTTGTCATCCAGTTCATTCTCATTTATTGGAGAGTCAGTTACATTCATGCCTTCTGTTTCATGTTTCTTCACATGCCGGTCCAGGTTGGTTTGCTGTCCAAAGCACCGGTCACAAAGTGAACACTTGAATGGCTTCTCCTTATTGTGGATGTTACGAACATGTCTCTGGAGGTTGGAAGAAATGCTGAATGATCTTTCACAGTATTTACATTTGTATGGCTGTTCCCCAGTGTGTGTCCTCAGATGACGAGTTAGGTTGGCAGAACGTGGAAAGATCTTTCCACAAAATTTGCAGGCATAGCGATCCTTTAGCTTATTTCCTGCTGATGGAAAGAAGCTTTCACTGACCTTTCCAATTGGAGAAATACTTTTGTCACAGTTGGGAACCATTATGGGAAATGGACTGAATCCAATTTGATAGGATGGGCTGTGGAACCTTCCATATGGAAGAAATTTACTGACATCATGCATGGATTGTTGAATCTTTTCTTTATTCTCTGCTATTCTGAGGGCCTGCTCCATCATTAGTGAATTGGAAAACTGAGGGTATGCATAGTGAAGCTTTGTGTCAGCTGTTGTGGATGGCTTCATCTCTCCAAAGACATGGGTTTTTCTTGGAATGTCAGGAGGGGACACCTCTTTGGATTGGCTCAAATCTAGGGGCTGATCCCCAGCCTCTATTTCAACCTTGACTTTGGCAATTGGTTTCAAACTAGGTTTTTCAGCTTTGGACTTGGAGAAGTCACATGGTGCATCTTGCTCTGCAGTTCGAGGTACAATTGGTGTGCTGGTTTTCAGGATGGTAGGATTTGGTGATTGTGCTGACATGGTGACCTGAGTAGATGATCTAGAAAGATAGTACGATGAGTTATGTGGCAAGCTGGTAATTCTGCGCCTCTTTCTAGGTTTTTGGTTTAAGCTTAAATCACTCTCATTGTCTGAAAGATCATTGTCTCTGTCACTGGAAAGGCTCAATTCTGATCCATCACTAGTATCGGACCCAACATGGGACTGCTTCTTGCTGGAGGAAAGTTTGTTCCCATTTACATCCTGAGAAGACTTGTCACTACTTCTGTCAAATCCCATATTCTGCACAGGGGAATGCAAAGCTCTTGGAAGAAGACCTGTCATTGCCGGAAACATGGGAAAAGCTGGTCCAATAGGAGGATAGAATGGATAGGGTGGTCGATAAGCTCCCAAGAAGAGAGTGTTGAAGGAAGTTGGTGGAGTGGTATGAGGAAGGCCAAGAGCTGGTGATGTTAATTTTACATCAGAAGGAAATCCACGTGGCATGCCATTGCGCATGGCTCCTTCACAGAAACGCTTGTGTTTGCTAAGAGAGGTGATAGTAGAAAAAGCCTGGCCACAGTCATTACACTTGATCTGTTGACGACAGTCTGCATGCATCCTCTTGTGTCGACAAAGGTTGGAGAATTGAGTGTATGCTTTCAAACAAACCTCACATTGGAATGGCTTGACACTGCTGTGGATGTGCTGATGTTGTTTTAGGCCACTGGATGTTGCAAATGTCTTCCCACAATCGGTACAGGTATGGCTCCGGGCACCATGGTGCTGGGAACGAATGTGGCGTTGCAAGTTACTAGGGTCAGTAAAACTGCGGTCACAGTGTTCACAGGGAAAGTTCCTCCCACTCTCATGTATCACCTGCAAAAAAAAATTCATTTTTAATCCTGCATTTTGGAAGGAAACTTGATTGGCAACAAATTTTACATTGGATCTTGGATCTTTAGACATAACATTATTACATTATAACATTACTTTATTACAATCAAGTTAATGAATGTGCATCAGTATTTTAACCCAACCCCAACCCCCATTTCTGAGTAATTACATTTTATCCCACAATAAATCAACTTTAAATCTGTGACTCTGTGGCATTACTATTTAATTTAGTCAAGAAGCCTGTGGTGGTAAGACAAGATGGAAGCTTTTTTGCTACAATATTTTTTCAGAAACTGCAAAATACTTTCAAAAGATATTGGATTGCAGTAGGTGCAGTCAATCAGACTCATGCATGGATAGCTACTAGACTGTGGTCACATTCAATCAGACTCATGCATGGCTAGGTACTAGACTGTAGTCACAGTCAATCAGACTCATGCATGGCTAGGTACTAGACTGTAGTCACAGTCAATCAGACACATGCATGTTTCAGTAGGACACTACTAATGGTAGGGAAAAACAGGAACCAGTCTGTATATGGTTGAACATTAAATATAGTATATATGGGTTTGGGTGACCAGGATTGGTTAATAATTTAAGTTATGTTTAGGAAAAGGAATCTATTGGGAGCTTATTCTAGTTGTAAGTAAAAAAATACAAACATCGTTTTATTGATGGAATTTCAGACATTTAACAGTCATGAGTTTGGAACATTCATTACTAAAATTAGCACCCGACTCTTTAGTGTGGAATTAAAAGCACATGTTTCAAACACATGTAGGTCCATAAAATGCTGCAACTCATATCCTTTCCACTATTCAGAAATGGACATCCAGGTTTCGTCAATACTGATAAATATAGGTTTGATCAGGGACATTCAGAAATTTTAAGTTATTGAATTTTTAATATCATGATGTTTGCATAGGTTTACTATGGGAACTGGATTAGTACCATGATTTCTGTAAGATCTTTATCAAACATGGCTAAAATGCTTTGCTAATCTTGGTTAAGGAAAGAAGTCACTTTTTATAAAAACTTTATAAAGACAGTTGAATGATCATTTATGCCAAAATAACACACACACACATACACACACACACACACACACACACACACACACACACACACACCAGAAATATCCATGCTGAGGTAAAACATGTCATACTCATAGTGACACAAGACATATCTCAAATTAACCAGTGGAATCACTTTTTCATTGCTGTTGGAAAGCCTCATTCTGGCATGACAAGAATAACTCCAACCCTCACACAGATTTACTACAATGAAAGATGACTTCCTGAGGATTTCCTGATTTCTATCATTTTTAACAGATCCCCATGCCATATCCCAAACTCTTTCAAAACTAGGACCAAATTAAGACTGCAGATATTACCTGGTGTTTAATCAAGTGGGATCGGTGTTGGAAGGTTTTGTGACAATGGTCACATTTCAACTCTTCTTCTCCACCCTCTGAGGAAACATTGCCATCCACACTCCTGAAAAAAATAATTTCAAAGAATTCGTAGTTTAACATCATATAGATTTTTTTAAAAAAAAGACATCAGTTTTATCACAATGTCAAACTAAACTGATATGATGATGCCATCTTATATGCTGTAGAATCATTATAAAAAAATTTGAGAAACAAGTAATTTCATATAAAAATTTGAAATACAATAATGTAAAACAATAAATTGTACCCATTACATATACACTACTTAATCTGCATAGAAATTAATTAATAGCAATGTGTGTTTTTATAGTGATGTCAAGCAATGGGGCATCATGCCTCAGACATGTCGCATGATGTGCCACCAAGTCACATTTTCCTGACACCAGGACAACCAGTCCTAACACTAACCTCTTAATGTTGAGCATCAAGTGAGGCAGCTGATAGTACCATTTTTATAAGTCTTTGGCATGACTCAGCCAGGATTTGAACACATTACCTCCTGTATCAGAGGCAGATACTCTAACCACTAGGCCACAATTAAAACTCTTGACAGAATTATAAAAACAGTGAATTGAAGTCATAGAATTACAGCAATTGTGAAGTTGGTTTGGGATAAAAATCATTCATTTATAAAATGCTGTATTTATTTTAAGTGGTTTTTGTTTTGTGCAATCTCCTTCTCATGATTAAAATCAATTCTAAGCTGTGAGAGATCATAACCTTACACACTGAAAATAAAACTGCACTTTCATTTTAAGCCAATGATGGATTTGATAACATGTTTAGCACATGTTTTAAAAGGATTTGATAACAATTTAGTGCATGTTTAAAGATGTAAGAGGTTTGTATATAGATGTAATTGATGTAGTTAACACTATTTTCACACTAATATATGAACACTTACCAAAATCAGACACATTACAGACAGGTGTATTTATGTGGGTGTGTATGGCAACTTATCTATGTTAACTGATAGATAACTCCACCCATCTCAAACCCTTTCCATAATAGTAACTTATTTTGACATTTGAAATTAAGAGCAATTAAAGAACAAGTTTATGAGAGTCCAGGATGGCAATATTTGGGAAGAGATTTAAGCATGGCTTATCAAGATGCATTGTGTGTAAACATTTATGTTCTCCCTGGTGCATCCCTGTCTGAACGTGTTATTTTTGTATTGACAATGAAAAGCACTTTGAATTGGCGGACAAAGACCCATTTACTTAAATTACATTATATCTTTCCATAATGGATTGTCACAACGCCTGTAATTTTCTGAAGACATAAATTGTTTTTAGATGGAGTTGTCCCCTCCCCCACAAAAACATACCTATGGTCATTACACCTGCCTTCTGAACGTGATAACCTCAAAGCTAATTGCAGTGATTTGATATGGACATTTGTAAAATTACATGTTTGCAAAAGATGTTAATTGAACTTTGTAAGAAAAACATTCCACAACTGTTTCCAGTTCAATTAGGATACAGTAAACTTTAATCCACTTTGACCTTTGAGCTGTTCTGATATCAAATAAAATTGTGTGAAATTTGTTGAATATGGTTGTAATGACGGTCATGGAGTGTGGTATAAAACAATCTGGAGTGGTTTTTGATGTGACACAAAACATCCTGCGCCACCTATCATTTAACTTGTAAAACATGATTTAGCATGGCAAAAACAGTTCGGGTATCATGAAGTGTAAATGGGGCATGTAAACTTGTTCCCTCAGCACACATTATGATACCTTGACATGCAAGTCCAAACAATAAAAAATTAAAACTACTACGAATGATGTGGGAAGATGAAGGAATAATAATTTCATAAGGTTTTTGACCTTTGCCTCGGGTAACCATATCCCAGATGGTAACGAGTTTCATAAAATTACAGTGTACATTGTCAGGAGTTCAAATTATGCACACCAGCCCAATAAAGTGATATTTGACATTCAATTGACACAGGAACATATTGTCATAAAATAAATGACTTGTTACAAAGAGGTTGCACTTACGAGCCCACATAATTTTAACTTCATGCATGCTGTAATTCAATCCATGTTAAACACATCTAAAAATGTTTTTGACTAGAGTATATTGGATTAATGCATTTCTTTTTAATGATTCCCATTCAATATTTGTCCCCACTGTAATTAACATATTGAGAATAAAAATTCTGATGCATTAAGGTGATCAGATTGTGATGTATTAATTAATATTCTGTGACAGCATGATTTTAATCTGAGACAAATGTCTGAAATTGAAAGTTTTTAAAGTGAATTAAAAACTTTGAATCAAAAGCATCAAAAACAGAATATCATTTGAAAGGTCAGAAATGCACAAAACTGTTCACAAATAATAATTTAACATTTACACCATATCTATCACACATAACAATTATTCTACTTTAACTGGCTCCATCTAGATACAATATGTATAGACAGGTATAATAGTACAATGTTGCTGCTTCATTATTATACTAATTTACTGTCAGCAGATACTCTATTGTACTGTAGATGACTTTTAGGATACTAGTATACTGTAGCTGGATATATCAGGATACTATTTTATTACTTTGATGTATAGTAGGATACTATAGCTAGTTATATCAATATATTTGTATACTGTAGATTATTAAATCAGAATACTAGTATAATGCATATGACTATATCAGGATACTAGCATAAAGCAGATGATTGTCAGGATACTAGTATAATGTTGATGACTATATCAGGATACTAGTATACTGTAGATGATTATCAGGACACTAGTATAATATAGATGTCTATCAAGATACTAGTATAATGTAGATGACTATATAGGGATACTAGTATAATGTAGATGTCTATCAAGACAGTAGTATAATGCAAATGTCCGTATCAAGATACTAGTATCATGTAGATGACTATATCAGGATACTAGTATACTGTAGATGATTATCAGAACACTAGTATAATGTAGATGTCTATCAAGATACTAGTATAATGTAGGTGTCTATCAAGATACTAGTATAATGTAGATGACTATATAGGGATACTAGTATAATGTAGATGACTATATAGGGATACTAGTATAATGTAGATGATTATCAGGACACTAGTATAATGTAGATGTCTATCAAGATACTAGTATAATGTAGATGACTATATAGGGATACTAGTATAATGTAGATGGTTATCAGGATACTAGTATAATGTAGATGTCTATCAAGATACTAGTATAATGTAGATGTCTATCAAGATACTAGTATAATGTAGATGACTATATAGGGATACTAGTATAATGTAGATGTCTATCAAGATACTAGTATATTGTAGATGTCTATCAAGATACTAGTATAATGTAGATGACTATATAGGGATACTAGTATAATGTAGATGTCTATCAAGATACTAGTATAATGTAGATGACTATATAGGGATACTAATATAATGTAGATGACTATCAGGACACTAGTAAATGTAGATGTCTATCAAGATACTAGTATAATGTGGATGACTATATAGGGATACTAGTATAATGTAGATGACTATATAGGGATACTAGTATAATGTAGATGACTATCAGGACACTAGTGTAATGTAGATGATTATCAGGACACTAGTATAATGTGGATGACTATATAGGGATACTAGTATCATGTAGATGACTATATAGGGATACTAATATCATGTAGATGACTATATAGGGATACTAGTATAATGTGGATGATGCTAGTATGCTATCAAGAGGTATACTATAATACAATATCAAGTTAATGCAAGAAACTTACAGTTTGCTATTGTCCTCCGACTTTGATAGGTCTTCTTGTTGATGGGACTGTAAAATAGGTGTTGATGGAGTCATACAAGCATACAATTGGTGGTTGGTCATAGCCATTCGAGTTTTGAAGACTTCACCACATTGTAAGCAGGGAAAGCTTTCGTCTAAAATAAAAAACATGAAATGAAAATTAATCTTTACTATTACAGACATTGAATGAAAGTGTTAAATCTACCTTTAACAATGTTTTTATTTGATTTAATGATTCATTCTCTTGTGTCAGATTAAAAGTCAAATGACCAATAGTTGCAATACAAATTGAATTTGGTGGTTTGAAAGATCAATTTGTATGTATTTCTTTCAAAATTTGAAGATAAATACATCACAAATTATGTCTTTGCATTTTTTTGCATTTTATATTATTATTATTATTTATAATATTATTATTTTTATTATTATTATTATTATTATTATTATTATTATTATTATTATTATTATTATTATTATTATTATTATTATTATTATTATTATTATTAATGGTATTTTTATTCAAAACCATTAACCTACAGTTCATTAGTAGATTCTCCATTCTATATGCAAAAGGGGTGTCAGATAGACCTTAAGATGAATCAAATAATCACTCAAATCACTTTGGGTCTTATTTATAACATGAACAAAATGTCATTTGCATCTCTGTATATCTTCCGTATTTCCAGATAAATTAAAAAAGTAGCATTATATTTTCATTTCAATTTATTTAGCACAAGCTGTCCCAAATTAATCTGGTTGTTACAACAATCCAAGTGAAATTGGCAACAGACTCTATAAGGAAGACTTCAATACATTTCCATAAGGTACACACGCTGACCAAGGGCAAATCTGCATATAGCTTGCAAGTTTGAAAGCAAATTGAATAGTTAGAATTTGCCTTGACTGATTATTCCATGGATAATTCATTTTTGACAAATGAACCAGAGAAAAGCTAAAGCAGGCAGAAGAACAAAAAAAAAAGGGATCAGAACAAATGAGAAAATAGATGGATTATGGTACAATAATAAAATGTGAGAACAGAAAAAGAAAACTTGTGTGACAATGACACAATGAGTGTGATAATATAAAAGGTTGATACGATAATTAAACACATTCCTTTCTGAGGTGAAGAGGATATCAAAGTGAGACTTGGCAGATGGAGGAATCAAGTGCACTGAGGCAGAAAGGGTTGTATCTGCCACCCCTCCAATCTTAAAGTAGGTTGTTTAGTGTGGAGGCAGTACTGGGCTCATCCTAAGGTAGGACTTAAATTCAGATACAATCTGGTGTTAAGATTAGTATGTTAATTAATGGGACAATAAAACTTCTGTATCCAATAATAGACTTTTACATGGATCTATTGTCTATTCCAAAGGTGTCTGGGCAGGAATGATTTAAGACCTTTTTCACAAAATGACTTAAATAACAAGTGCAATGAAGAAAATTAAAATTATCTAGGTATGACAAATTGACTTACACAGCCTGGTTCCACACCCAACCCCCAAAATTAACTTGTAAATTTATGGATTAAAAAAAATATTCACATTTCTTTTTATGAATGAAAGTATATTTGTAATAAACTCTGCACAAAACTGTTACAATGATAAGCATATCCATTATAATATAGTGATCTCTCACAGTTATTGTGATCTATCACACTTTCATTGTGATAATTACACTGTTCCTGGGAGACATGACAATTCAACCAATGGACTCTATGGATTTGGGACCATGTTATACTGTGGATCATGTATGGAGATCTAAGTTATCATGTGGACCAAGCTCTGTTGAGATGCTTGATAAGGAGTAACAACTGTACAACTACAGTAAAATCTGCCTTAGCTGGCATCCATTAAAAACCAACTGTACAACTACAGTAAAACCTGCCTTAGCTGGCATCCATTAAAAACCAACTGTACAACTACAGTAAAACCTGCCTTAGCTGGCATCCATTAAAAGACAACTGTACAACTACAGTAAAACCTGCCTTAGCTGGCATCTATTAAAAACCAACTGTACAACTGCAGTAAAACCTGTCTTAGCTAGCATCCATTAAAAGACAACTGTACAACTACAGTAAAATCTGCCTTAGCTGGCATCCATTAAAAACCAACTGTACAACTACAGTAAAACCTGCCTTAGCTGGCATCCATTAAAAGAAAATTGTTAGTAAAGGATGTCATGTATCCTTTTCTTTCGTTATATTGTCATTTTTAACCTCTACTCATGGGACAAATGCCTACAGAGGATTTAATTTGTTTCTTCAAATTTTAGTCACAACAATGCAGTAAAAGAAAAAAATAGTTAGGCTTATTTTTTATGCTAAAAAACAAGATCTAAATTAAATACAGCACTCACACACTATAAATTCATTGATTCTAACACCATTCTTGTTATGAGACAAATAAGATCATCAATCCACTTCATACAAGTCTTAGTAAAATTAAGTCTATTATGTACTTCATTATAAAGAGGTCTCACTATAGGGCAGTATTTTCTATGACTCCCAATACAATGTTTCAATTATGGAATGCTGAATTATGTACTTCATTATAAGATGATCTCACTATAGAGCAGTATTATAATGAGGGGGTATCATGCTGTAGCAGGATCTGTATGCCACATCACTGAAAATTCAGAGGGAAAATGCCCCCTCCAATTTGAAAACAAAGGGAGGGAGTGGAAGACTTTTCTAAATGTAGGAAGAATTTATGTAAATGCTTAAAAATGTGAAGCATGATTTTTGGGCATTTCAGAGTAATTTTGAACAAATCAGCAAGAATTCTGCTATTGCACATTCAAGAATAATCCCATCTGTAGCTTTATCTGAAGCTAAGAATACTGAAGGATATTTTAGCAAAATAATTTTAGACCTCTACATAATACAAACTAATTGATGTTTATTATGTTGCCATTTGTATTATTATCTTGTATTATTAAAATATAGTTCAATGCAAGAAAAAATTAAAATACTTGATTTCTACAATGCCTTTTAATGAGAAATCATAAAATATAAACCTGCCAATATTACTTTATAACTGGAGGACATTTTCAGCCAAATGATCTGTCTTTCTTTGGATTTTTTACATCAATGTGTAATTGATCATGTTATTCAGAAAAGAGATTTTACAAGTTTTTCAATGGAAAAATTGTGTAATAAAAAGACTTTCTTCTCAAATCTATGATAAGTGCCCATCACAAGTTTAAAACCAACCCCTTCCTGATTTATGAGCTCTGGGCCAGCTATTTGTTTTCAGTTAAATCCTAACTTATTAAAAGCTTTCTAACAGGACAATATGGACATGCTTAAGTGCTGGTGTTGGGTAGATCAAACAAAACATTAAGGACAGTTTTAATCTGTGCAAACAAATTCTTCGGTCTTTATCTCTTTGCTTGCACCTTGTTGCCAAAAGAAAGTCAACAGGATAATTCTTTCACTTTCTTCCTATCATGTGATGATTGTCTTATACTTCCATGTACTGCACACTTTATGTAAATTTCATAGGATGTTCATTATATCAAGTCATTTTGCATGTCCATTTCAAGTCATTTTGCATGTCCATTTCAAGTCATTTTGCATGTCCATTTCACTTAACAAAGAATATGTAATATAGTCAATTTCATATTACAGTTTACTTCTATTTCAAAGTATTTTTCTTGGTTAACCATGTCCATGTCAATATCTGACCATAATATTTATTAAAATGTTGAGACATCTGTTTGTCTAAGTATGGATTAAGGGTCTTCACTTAAAAACTAGGGCAGAAATCCTCAATGACAGTTCACCTCCATAAAATAGACTCAGTTGCAAATCCCATGCTGCATGTATTGCCTTTTCCAGGCACAAGTGGGCTTTGTTGGAACATGATATGGACTGATATATGTTGCAATGAATTAATGGCCATTTATTTGAAGGAAGAAAATCATTATGTAACAATACAATAAGGTATTCTATAGGAAGTAAAGAATACTTCAAAATATTGCACAGACTTGCCTCTCCATTTCCTATAAGCAATTATTAAGATTATAAGAAAGATGGACAAATCATTGTATAAAATGGTTCATTGCAAACATTCATAAATTATTGTATATTAAGAGTTTTAAATTGACAGACAAGTTCATGTGAAAACAAGGATGATTCTACAATAATAAAATTTGTCAAACAAAATAAATGTCATCATTTGGAACATTTTTTAGTACAGAGTATTTCTATAAATTAAATCAAGACGATGTAGGCAATGATATAATTTCAAACTGCAAGACTTGTAGTTACTGAAAAAGTATCTTTCTCTGTATATATTGTCTTCTCTCATCTCAACTTATCATGTTCAAGTGTGTGAAACCCTGCCACTCATTATGTCTATAAACAGTAATAATCAAGTCCCCCAACCCCATCTCCCCCCCCACTAACTGCAGTGTCTGTAATACATGTTCACAGATAATAAGCCAGACACTTGGACCAGACAACTTAATTTGCAGGATCAAAGAGCACTTCATTGCAGGAGGTGGCATTAAAATTTGCACAGAAATATTGCAATTTTCCTCCTTGTCAATTTGCACCAGTATCTACAATCTGACAAATGGGTGCGTCTCATTGTCTCAGCCAGCATTGCATGATCTGATTAAAGTGACTTATCTGTGTCATAGTACTTTGCAAGGGCAACCTTTTGGGCACATCAGTATTACAATGTCCTCCATTATTACACATTCAGGCAGTAAGGGTGGTGGAAATCAATTACAAAACAATGACATGCTTCATAAATCAGAATTTTTTGGCACAAGTTTGCACTTGGGCAATAACAGAGTAGCAAAATGCTGCCTTTTCTCAGTGCATCCCTGAAAAGTGATACCCCTCATTTGATCAACTCCTAACATAATTCTAGGAGGGGACATAGACCTGCTGAAAACATGCACCAAAAATGTCCAGTTAAATTATTCAGCAATGATATACTTATGTTAAGCTATCCAGTGCAAATGGAATCTCAATTTACCTGATGGAATCTTGTCTATGCTAATGACAACAAGGAACATATTCTTCCTTTTATCAATTTGATGGTTATTGAATAATATCAAATGTCACATCAGATTGTAATGACAAGGCTCTTAGGTACAAATGATGAAAATAAAATTATAATACCACATTGAAAAATCAACATCATGTATATGACATAATAAAATTAAAAGTTTTTTCAGCATCTTCACTTATTCCTCAGTGACTATGAACAACTCTAAACTTTATATAAAAGTAATTTTAGGGTAGAATAAATAACGTTCAATAAGCAGGAATCTTTATGAAGGGAAAAAAGTTGTCGCCTAAAACACCAAATTGTGAAGTTATTCTGTTCAATATCTGTATTAAAGGTATTCTCAGTAAAGTGATCAAACCATATAAATTGCAAAGGCATGTCAATTTTCTACTGGTTATTGCAATGTGTAATAACATACTAATTGTCTAATAATCTTTGATAAAGACTAATTCAGATTAGTGATGTACTGTTATCATCCATTTTAAATAAAATCTAAAATACTTTGGTATTATCCATCTGTCTATGACATAGTTATGCACAGCCTATGTCTGTAATTATCCATCTGTCAATGACATTCTATGTCTGTAATTATCCATCTGTCCAGGCATAGTCTATGTCTAAAATTATCCATCTGTCAATGACATTCTATATCTGTAATTATCTATCTGTCCAGGCATAGTCTATGTAATTATACATCTGTCCATTTAATATTCTATGTCTGTAATTATCCATCTGTCTATGACATTCTATGTCTGTAATTATCCATCTGTCTATGACATTCTATGTATGTAATTATCTATCTGTCTATGACAGTCTATGTCTGTAATTAGCCATCTATCTATGACATTCTATGTATGTAATTATCTATCTGTCTATGACATTCTATGTCTGTAATTAGCCATCTGTCTATGACATTCTATGTATGTAATTATCTATCTGTCTATGACATTCTATGTCTGTAATTAGCCATCTATCTATGACATTCTATGTATGTAATTATCTATCTGTCTATGACATTCTATGTCTGTAATTAGCCATCTGTCTATGACAGCCTGTCTAAATTTTAGGATGCATAATCTTTAGCTTAGATTTGCACTGAAACACACAAAACACAAATTGATACAGACTTAGTGTAATTATTTCCATAAAGCTTTTACTGAAAACATGTACATTATTATGAACATATTTGGTGTAATTATTTACCTAAATTTGTATTTAAACACACATGCATGAAACAAATCTGTGCAGACTACACATATACAAAATAAATGTCTCCTGACTTGGTATAATTATTTTTTTGAAGTTATGCTGAAACACATACACAAATCTGAGCAGACAGTGTAGCTATGAACTCCAAATTTGTATTGCAAAACACATTCTGACATGACTGTCACTCATTTGTCCTTTAAAAGTTTTCATAATCCTGGTACACTCAAGTAACATAACTAAAGCTATGGATACTTACTTTTAAATGAGCAAATGATCCAAAATTACTAAAGTGTTGCAGACATATTTGTCTGCATTAATTACAGAATTAAATGATTAGGTGGCATCAGACGGAAAACATCCATCAGTATCAACATGGAATTTGTGGTGATGATTTATCAGAATATATGTTTAATGGACCATTAAGTTTGGGCTAGGATAAATTGAAGTCTTAATTTATGCTGGTGGAGATTGTGTACTACACTAAAAACCTAATCATTTTCTCTCCTTTCAATCAAATATAGCATTTTTCTTCTTTAAAATATTTTTTTCTATATATTTGTTTTTGTTCTATATGAATTCATTATTAATGGAAAATTGGCATTTTGGTAATGTCAGGTTTATGATTATAAATTATACCGTAATTTAAATTTGGCAAGTCATTAAAAATGTCTTGTCATGGCTCAAATTTAACTGTCATACATTTGCAAAGTCTGAATCAATTGTAAAACAATGTGAAATTAAAACTTTTATATTTTTGTGCAATTGCTAAATTTTTCATTACTGTACTGCAAAGTGTTGTCAATATTCCTGTTTCTACATATTTCAGCAAAGCATGAGGCATAATTTCTATAATGTAAAATCTTGTCTTAGAATGGATTCATCTCTCATCAATTTGCTGTTTTGTATTTAGCTTTTTACTGTGGCCAATGCTGTGAATGCTGGGTGGACAAGGGTACATGTATAGCCATGTTTTTAAGTTGCCACTGTATCTCCAGTGCAAGTGCTAACATTTGATCCACCAAATATAGAAATGTTTTTAATATATTATCTGACATCAAATCTGTAATTGTTCCATTTCTAATAATCTTTCATGGTCAAATATATGAACTTATCCATGTTTAAAGAGACTTCACTTTTTGTTTTCTTTCTTTTTTGTTTTCTTTCATTTGTTGTACACATTTTGTCACATATCTAAATTCTGAATTATTTAATCTTCATATAACAAGGAATAATCTTCATTTTGGTTATGTAACATTGTCATTCTTATTTTCAGTCATTATCATTATTATTTTCATTGTCATTCTTATTTTCAGTCATTATCATTATTATTTTCATTGTCATTCTTATTTTCAGTCATTATCATTATTATTTTCATTGTCATTCTTATTTTCAGTCATTATCATTATTATTTTCATTGTCATTCTTATTTTCAGTCATTATCAGTGAGATTTGGTGACATGATCATTGATGATTTTTAATACAGAAGACTGGCAATACACATAAACAGTACTTGCAACACACAAACGGTATTGGCAATACATAACAGTACTGGTAATACACACAAACAGTACTTGCAATACAAACAAATAGTACTGGCAATACAAACAAACAGTACTGGCAATACACAACAGTGCTTACAATACACACTAACACTACTGGCAATAGACAAACAGTATGAGCAATACACAAATAGAACTAGCAATACACACAAACAGTACAGGCAATACACACAAACAGTACTGGCAATACATACAAACAATATTGGCAATACATACAAACAATATTGGCAATACAAACTAACAGTACTGGCAATACAAACTATCAGTACTGGCAATACATACAAACAATATTGGCAATACAAACTAACAGTACTGGCAATACAAACTAACAGTACTGGCAATACAAACTATCAGTACTGGCAATACATACAAACAATACTGGCAATACAAACTAACAGTACTGGCAATACAAACTATCAGTACTGGCAATACATACAAACAATACTGGCAATATATAAACAATACTAACAATACCTACAATACCAAAATAACAGTACTTGTAGTCTTGTAGTACATACAAACTGTACCACTAGTACACACTAGTATTGGCCATACACACAACAGCAGTACACACAAAGAGTTCTGATTGTACACACAAATAGTACTGGTCAAACACACAAACAGTACTGATTATACACAAAAACAAACTACTAGTACTCTTAGACCAACAAGTAGGTGTCTGCTTTTTTTCTGTTTTGTTGGTCTACTAGTAAACTTAGGCAATTAGATATTCTGATTGCCACATACAGTTTAAAGGACTGCTAGTGTCAGGAATAGCTTGTACAGTTGTTTTTGTTTTATTTAAAACTTATATTACATGGACGTTGTTTTATCCTTCCTTAACCAATCTTCCTAACCAAACAATCAAAGCAACCCTACTTGGCAAATCAGGGGTAACCAAGTACAGTATATTGAGTACATTAAAAATATTGATACTATCTTGTCCAAGTAAACTGTCATGTCACAATGATGATAAAGTAATTTACAGACACCTGCATTATAAATCCATAATTTGTACCTGTACAAAGACGCTCCATTTTGACCTTTCTTTTCTATAGACACAAGTTTATATTGTTATACTGTGAGAAGACTATAATGGATTGTAGATGTCCCTGAGAAGTATTTTGCTATATTTCAAATCACTGTGACTGTAGACTATATGCCTCCTACAAAAATGTGAGTTTCTAATTTCACTTTTTATCATTTATCTATGTCTTAATTCTATCTTGAGATAATGACAAAGAGACATAGTCCAAATCAGACTAGATGACACAGCATGACACCAAGTCAAGTTACTGTCAAGTAAAATATCTGATTTATTTTAAACGTTTTCATCACAAAATTCACTTTACATGCTTGTCGGTCTCAGTCAATATAGGAGAAAACCTCTCAACGATGTCCATGATCTTATCACAAGAAAAAAAATCAGACATTTTTATTTATTTTTAAGAAAGAGTTCTTCACATACTGTGAGCTTCACTATATTTTACCTATGGTTTTCACCTATTCATGTTTCATTTACTGTCTTATCTTGATTATATAACTTATCTTGATTATATATATATATATATATATATATATATATATATATATATATATATATATATATATATATATATATATATATATATATATATATATAAGAATGATGAGGAACTGATGTAATAATAAAGTTTAACATTTCAACATAGGAATGGTGGATTAACAGATTTTCCTGGTATTTTCTTCTCATGCAACTCTAACATACTTTAAAATTTTAGTTTTAATTTTACTAAGTGTAGTCAAGTGCATGGAAATGAATATCTCATTCAGCAAATTATTTCTATTTGCATCTTTGTCTATTTGTTTGTCTGTCTGTCTGATGCAAGGCACAAAAACATCTCCATTTAATGTCTTGCTGCCAATTTTCTTTATTATTGTAGTTTTAAAGACTATTGAAAACGAACTTCCAGTATTTTGTATACTATGTATATCTTCTATGTTTGTCTGTCTGTCTGTCCTGGTAAAAGGCATGGGGTAAAAAAGCAACTTATGATGGCATAGGCCTTGTTGGGTCAACTACTTGCGTGCCAGACTGGCGACTGAAAGGGTTCGAATTCAAATCCTAGAATCGGATTAGCCTTGGTCAGTTATTTCGGCGGGTCTATGGGGAAGCACTTTACTTGGACTGCTAGAAAACATCAAACCAAACAACAACCAATGTCACTCACCTTCCTCCATTTTAACAGTACCGCTTAGATTCAGGTTTATTTTGTCCACGTTGTTGTACAGGCCTTCATTCAGGTACAGAAGCATTTCCTCGTGTGGTTGGAGATTTCTAACTAATCTGTAGTGAACCTTAAATTCAACAAATAAAATCTTAATTAATTTCTAACTCTTCAAAAGGATAAAATTGTTTGTTCCAGATCCCATAAAAGCCCAACAGTCCAATACAGGCCACATGCAACTTCAATCTTTTTCTTTTCAAAAGAATTATATTTAAATAATATCGTCACTTTGGTTCCAATTTTGTTTTGTCTTTGAAAAAAAATATTTAAGCTTTTTGAAAACAAATTGCACGCTTAAAATTAACCAAAAAGGTTTTTTTTTAATTTATTTATTAAATTTTGATAAAATCCTTGTTGGTATGGCTGGATATATGGACTGACCAACCCATTTAAGATGCTCCTGTTTTTATGATACCATATATATATATTGTCACAAATTTATCATTTCATTGGGCATTCTAAGCGATCAATACTTAACAGTGAGCATTTTATGTTATCAATACGTATCATTGAGCCATTAAACATTCGACCGCTCAGGAAGCCTACTGGTTAGAGCATCTGCCTCTGATACAGTAGGTCGTGGGTTCGATCCCCGACCGAGTCATACCAAAGACTTAGAAAAATGGAAGTAACAAATAGCTGCCTCGCTTGACGCTCATCGTGAAGAGGTTAGTGTTAGGACTGGTCGGCCTGGTGTCAGGATAATGTGACTAGGTGGGACATCATGCTACTTGTCTGCAGCATTATGCCCCAGTACTAGACAGTCACTATAAACTCACTCTGCAGACATCGTAGCGATATGGTTGAAAAATTGTTAAAGCTAATAAAAAAAAATCACAATACTGAGCATTCTACGCAATCAATACTTATCAGTGATCATTCCAAGTGATCAATACTTTTTAATTATACTTTTATATAAATTGTAGGAGCAGCTAAAATCTATAAGTTTATGTCATAGAATATGTTATTTTTTAATTTATAACATTCTTTGAGAAATTTGTGCTTTTGGCGCTCGATATACAATGTCCACTAAACAACATATATACATATATGGTGTAGTTTGTTTCCAGAGAGAGAGAGAGAGAGAGAGAGAGAGAGAGAGAGAGAGAGAGAGAGAGAGAGAGAGAGAGAGAGAGAGAGAGAGAGAGAGAGAGAGAGAGAGAGAGAGAGAGAGAGAAAGAGAGAGAGAGAGAGAGAGAGAGAGAGTAAATCATTCTAAGATAAACAATAATAATCAAGACGTTAATATACATTCATTTTTCTAAATATACTAATATCAATATGTATCAGCAGAAATAAAAGTCAAAACGTCCGTATTTATAATATTTGGTCACAAATCATGGACATACCTTCAAATAAAGAGAAGAAACAATCTAGTTTCTATTCCATATATAGGGTATATATCTGGCTCCAGGTTTAATGAGCTATGACTGCCTTCTAAAGCTAACAATTTAGATGACGAGACAAGCATAAATACCTGTTCAGGTCCTAACTTTACCTGGCACATTACTCACGATAGCGGTATCATCGAATAAGTTGATACTTTACACTACAACCGTGTCAACGCCTTTTTCAGTTACATTAAACACAATATACAGCTCAAGTTTTGGTCACTTAACTCTTTCTAAATAGTTCTTTTGTTTCAAAACTAAACACCTTCTGTGCGCTTTCTGCATGGGGAATTAACAGTCTGTGTGTTGTTATTTTTCCATTACTAATAAATATCCTAATTTCTCTGACTCAGTTGATTCTTGAATGTATCTCAATGCCATATCAAGAATACACACTTTGTTTAGGGTCTCTTATCAGGTGAAATCAACATGTTTGATACTGAAAACATTATATGTCAATCAGTTGACTCATACAGTCATCCATTTCAGTGTTGGTAGCTATGAATGCAGAAAATAAACATTCATAACAGATCAAATATATAATTTGTTTAGTTCAAGCTTGCTGAATATATAACTACGTTAAGCAATGTATCAATTTAATTTAAAGTAATTTATAATCTTGTTTATTCAAGGCATAACATTTTCAATGACAGTTAGAAAGTGACAAACCATGTCCAATACATATAAAACAGCAAGGAAACCAGACAATTTTTATAATATGCCATTTAGAAACAGAAATGATCAAAAGCCTTGTAGATAAAATGCTTAAAGATGGATTTTTTGAAAATAAATTATACAGGTAATTTTTAAAAATAAAAATTAAACAATTTTTTTTCTACTAAATAAAAATTTAATTGTAAGTTCTAAATGAAATGCAATCTGAGGAATATCATGGTTTTCCAAGAAGTAGTGAACAAGAATATGCCCACTTTCACTATTAATGTCTTAATTGTTGACAGAAATGTTGCATTCATTTGTTCGGTTAAGAATCCATGTTAGCGAATACATAAATAAATGTAATACTATTAACATAAAAAGTTTCCTTAGTGAGCGAGCAACAATTTGTAAATATAAATTACAATACATGCAGTTTAATAAATATAGTAATTACTCCAGCCAGGCATTTGAGTGTTCATTTATGCAATAACTTATCAGTAATTTCGATGTTTACAACTTATTTATCACGTACTATGAGATGCTACTTAAGGGAATAATATCAATTTGAACAAATAACCTTAAAAAGTATGAGTATATACGTCACACATACAAATATCAGCATATAATATTTCACGGTACCTCGGGATATTCCACCCACCCCTGTATAAATAGCTAGTTGAGGATGAACAAACGTAAATACTATGACACCACTGTATACACAGAACACCTTGTTACCTGTAATCTTACGCCTGTATTCTACACCCGCGTCAAATTGTTAGACCAGATACAAAGCTTATTGGATTATTTCCCTTGGACCAACCAGGCTTTTTCAGGTATATATATATATATATATATATATATATATATATATATATATATATATATATATATATATATATATATATATATATATATATATATATATATATATATATATATATATATATATGGTTTAGTAATTGTACCACGCCAGGGCCGAAAAGAAAACAAACAAACAAAAGAAAAAAAAAACAGTTCATGGCAAATTTAGTCTAGCTTAGTAATGAAAACTGTTCACACACAATGCGTATGAATTCTGTCTAAAAATAGAGGGTGTGAAGATAATTTTACAAAACTTCATTTAAGTCAAAAATCAAATTAATAAAACGTGTTTAAATACTTTTTCAGCAATGTCCCAACACATAACAATTAAATTGCTCTTGGAAGTTTGTCTCACAGTATATAAGTAGATCAATTAAAATTAGCATTAATGTGTGGCGCATCAACAAACAGATCAAACCAAAATTTATGTACATATTCATTCCAATATCCATTTTGGACAGCCAGAATTTGTTCAAATTTTTCCAACCTTTCTGCAATACTAAATTGCTTTTAGACTTTCCGTCCTGGAGAGATATCAATAGTGAATTGAACATCCATATGTGAATGATCAATAGAAGTAATTTATCAAGTGTTCTTCAAATATTGCCTGGCATGTGATGAACTACTTTCACTTTTTTAGGCAGATAGCGCTTTATCATTTTCAAGAACATCTGTTTAATTGCCAGTGAGTTATAGAGATGCACAAACGGGATGCTGGATCTTTGGTTTTATAAAGTAATCGATTTCACTCTTCAAGATAAGAGTGATATTGGAGGATATAATCCCAACGACCACCTGTTATTTGTCTGGCTGGTTGAACAAGACTTTGATAGAAGGAAATTAAAAACTACTATTACCTCTTGTCACCAGTTATGTGTCTTATTTTTGCCACTTTAAAAACAAATGTGTGCTGCATTTTGCATCACCAGCAAGATTTCATATGCTGAATTTAGCTTAAATAGCCTACAACGATTAAATGTTTTCATTATTATCAGGGAAAGACGTGTAACCAAACTTTCGTTGACAACGTGCACTGTGCAATGAGAAAGAAATTAGAAATTTCATTTTAGGCAAATATTAAGGTAACATATTGTAGAATTTTTGTTGAACCAGAAAACCCTAATCACTGACCAAAATTTCTCTTCAGGGACGCCATTTTAACAAATCTAAACAGTCTTGGGGACTTCTTTTGAAAAACAATAAAACTCACCAGAGGGGACACATTATCACTTCAGGACCATACTGTAGAAAGCTTACGTATCAGAACCATACTCTAGAAAGCTTACGTATCAGGACCATACTTTAGAAAGCTAACGTATCAGGACCTTGGTTTGAATAATCACCTGGTTATGCTACTGAAATTTGCGTATAGGAGAAAGTCGTTTAAAATTATTATAAAATGTGTTACATTAATGAATTCAAAAGCACTGGCTAAATAAAAACCATGGTGCAGAAAGAAGTTGGTTAATTGGTTTGTGGGAGAAACCCATGAAATTGTTGCTTCCGATTTCAAAGCGTTATCAGATCTTTTCATCGCTGCAATGATGATCAGTGAAATTTGGAATAGGGACTTCAAGTGTCAGTATAGAGTTCCCACGTGATCTGTGCTGTTATCTTAGTCCCCCATGTTGTTTAATAGTTGCGTCTATCCCTATCAATCTCCCTCTATGGAGGGATATATATATATATATATATATATATATATATATATATATATATATATATATATATATATATATATATATACACACACACACACACACACACACACACACACACACACACACACACACACACTTTTTGAGTCCTTGATTTCAGAACCTGCAACATAGAGCATGGAGATTTCAATATTTTTACTTTTTTTTGCGGACATTTTTGGGGAAGTTCTGTTTCGAGGTGGGGTGGGGGCTCACTTTGCATCTTTACATTCTTGCTTTAACGTGGATTGATGTAATAGATTAATTTTACACGTATTAACATAGAAAGTGTAACTGAAATGTACACGTAAGAATGTGTAAATGGTAGTGCAGATGGCATAGCATCGGACGTGTAATGCTATAGTTATGTGTTCGATCCCCAAACTATCCAGTGTGTGAGGTTTGGATGCCTTTGTCTGAAAGGCATTTTGTTCTCGGTATGATACAAGCAGCCAGTAGTATATTTAAACGTCGCTAAAATAACCAATTAATTAAACCTTTAAACACTATCTTTTCAAGTGGGCTGAGTATAGTAATTTTCAAGGAAAAGAATTGGAGTTTTATGACATGTTTCAAGTCAGCACTTAAAAGTTAACTTGTTTAGGTACTAGCTGCATTTTGATATCTGTAATTTTTTCAACTATCAAAATATTCAAGGTATTTTAATTCCCACAAGAAAATATTTTATTTTTAATAAAATAATATTGCCAACTTCTAACTCATTTTCTTTCAGCAACCAATATACTTTTACACTGTATATCAGAAATGTAACTAGCACAATGCTAGCTTGCTAGAGTCAATACTGAGCGCTTACAAATGCTTTCTGGCAATTCTCTATTTAATAAAGATACGTGTTTCTTGAAGTAAACAAAACATTAACAAATACTTTAACGAATGACAGATCATTACAAATTGGTTACCATATTTGTTAGGTAAATGTTTTCGCATGGAGATTTCATAAAAAAACTAATACCTGTACCTTGAGAAATTTAAAATCAGCCGTTACTACCAACCAATTAGTTAATCGTCGTGATAATACACGTGTGTAGATAATGTAAATGTAATATCTTTAAAACAATTAAAAAATGACAGGACAGCAAGTCCTAAGGGATGACTGCTAACGAAGGTCTTTTCAAGACAGGTGGTCTAGCTGAAAAGTTCATATTATGTTTGACAAGTGTCTGACGAGTGGTCTATTAAAAATATGGATAGAAAAAAGGCAATCTTCCAATAAACAGTGGTCTTGTAAAATTTTTAATGTAAATGTTCAAGACAATCCTTTATCGCTATAACGTTATCCAATCTTCAATAAACTCGTGTATAGATGAGAACTTTTTCATTATTTTTCACAGGTATTTGCCAAAAATTAGTAGGTTCTTAAAACGCGTTTTTGGTTACAAAACCACTATCCCTGTAATAGCTAAATTTCCTGACCACCGCAAGATATTAAACCAGCAGAAATCACTGTTCTTCTGTATAACGGAAGTTTTAAAAAATCACATCGTGATGACAAGATTGTACTTTGGTATATATGACAAGATTATACTTTGGTATGTGTGTTAAGTTTTCTTTTCCTCATAGACTAGTCACATCAGCATATAAGTTATGACTACTGTCGTATGATAGCTTATCTTTCCACTTAAAAAAGCGGTATCACGAGTATCTATCTATCTATCTATCTATCTATCTATCTATCTATCTATCTATCTATATATATATATATATATATATATATATATATATATATATATATATATATATATATATATATATATATATATATATAGAGAGAGAGAGAGAGAGAGAGAGAGAGAGAGAGAGAGAGAGATAGATAGATAGATAGATAGATAGATAGATAGATAGACAGACAGACAGACAGACAGACAGACAGACAGACAGATAGATAGATAGATAGATAGATAGATAGATAGATAGATAGATAGATAGATAGATAGATAGATAGATAGATCATAAAACACAAGTTTCTAGCCATTTCTTTCATAATAATAAATTTATATAAGTTTTAGTTGAAGAAGTCGATTATTTAGCAGGAAAGAACATGGCAAGAAAATGAAAGAATGAAAAAGAGGGAAAGAGGATGGAAAATACACCAACGAAGAGAAAGGGCCGTGCATGTGTATTATAAATGAAGTAACTGACCTGGTCATTGAAGTGTATGGCCATCAAATTTCCCTGGTTTATGTTGTCAGTTCTTCTAATGTATTTCATCCAGCTATCTATTCCACTTGTAGCAATCGAAAATTTCACTTTGCCACTAGCATTCGGTATCTGAAATGAGAACGGAACAATGTATATAAAATTTATTTTTTAATGAACTATGACCCTGATGTGATGAACAACAAATTCTAAATAACATCTTAATGTTTGCATTTTTATTCACTAAATTGATTATTTAAAGATAATAATAATAATAATAATAATAATAATAATAATAATAATAATAATAATAATAATAATAATAATAATACATTTGTTGGAAAATATTTAAATCTAAGGAATTAGAAACAGTCGCATTTTACTTACCGACCATAAAACAATGTAACAAACGTCTTCTACTAATAAATCAGGGACAGTTTGACAAAGCTATCACATTTCAAAGTCAGTCATTAGTCGGCTATTGTGTAGCCTTGCTTGACATCAAACACCCAACGCCAGAAAGAGATTCCACAAGTGTATTTAGTTACCAACATGCTATTCAACCACTTGCTCCTATCATTTCATGATGAGTCTGTCACTCAAACTAAGTCACGCCTATTTATCTCACAGTTCAGCCAATCAAATGCATCCTGTTATCTGCCTCGACCAGTAAGGGGTATTACTGGCTGAGTGACAGCAGAAAAGCTGTAGTAATTTGAAGTAATGAAAAATTAAATTTTACCAGTAGATGACACAAAATATCAATTTCTGAAGAAACTATTATCAGAATATCAAACAAAGCGAAATTCAGGTTTATGAGTTTAGCCATAAGTTCGATATGGCTGAGAGAGAGAGAGAGAGAGAGAGAGAGAGAGAGAGAGAGAGAGAGAGAGAGAGAGAGAGAGAGAGAGAGAGAGAGAGAGAGAGAGAGAGAGAGAGAGAGAGAGAGAGAGAGAGAGAGAGAGAGATTTATTCTCACAATAAATTACAAAATTGTTGACAGTGATTGGAAGTAAAACATTGCAATATACCATAATTTATACATAAATGTGAATGAATCATTTTTATATGATATCGATAAAATTCAGTTCTTAAAGTAGCTGACATTTTTGCCGACATTTTATAAACATACATTGGAATTTTATCTACATGCTTTCTTCTAGCATGCAGTAATAAATGTTTTATCTAATAATCAGTAAAATACATTTTGAGAAAGTAAGAAAGAACACATGACAGGTGGCATGAATATTAGCAGCTGACAAAAACTAAACACTCGATGAAAGCGACTGTTGATTTTTCATAGCTCTAATAATTATTACAAAATTTACAGGACATTACTGATACAAAAATGACAGGCACCTTTCAGGATGTTTATTTTGGTAAATATTAGCAAATATTTTTCGTACTGGCATGATGATCTGAAATTGTCTGATAATTGCAGATGATTATCCTTTACAAATGTCATCTATACCATCCTCCTTCAGATGAAATGTTAAAGAGTTAATACAGAGAACATTGCTAGCTGTAGGACTTCATTAAATGTAAATTTTCCAGCATTATCAATGTAATTTACTATCAGGAACAAGTCCTGACGGTATCATTTATAACTCGCCATCAAAAGAAATTTGTAAATAGCGAGATAAATTTATATTTGTAACAGTTAAGTATATACTGGCAGCAACATATTTATTTTTACTTGTATTTATCTAATTTTGTCTATATGGAAATATGATATGAGAAAAAAGTATAAATGTGTTATACAAGCATGTATGGAATTTCTCTAGAATAAACGTTGAGTAATTTCATTGCACGTGACTATGTAGATGTGTATGGAATAAAGACACCATTTGAAAAGCAATACGCAAATATTACTTTTTCTGACACTGCCATGAAATTGAAACCAGCATCACGCGGACATATATTAGTCCGAAACTGAACATCAAGGCGAGGACAGACGTGTGCAGAAGTATGGGGAGAGGTGAAAGGAAGGAGGGCAAACATTTATTGGTCAACTATTGATTTTTCTTGGTGTAGACGAAACATGTTTAAAGGTAAATGGAGGTGTGCAAGTCATCCCCCACCTCATTTGCACTAGAGAAATAAGACTTTATTACATAATATATACCGGACGATTGTGTTGGGTGCGAACTAGAAATAATGCAAACACCACCAGCTGGAGGGTTTGTGGACAACTTGTGTACATGTCATAACAAGTAACGAAAATAGTGCTTCAAGTAAAGAGACAATTCCGAATTTCAAATCCCTTGAACGTGGCTTGACTTGATCATCGTTGGGAGGGGGGTCAGTTTATATTGTGCCTAGCCTAAGCTTGTTCACCAACTGCAGGGAACGGAGCCTCTACTACCATATATATATATATATATATATATATATATATATATATATATATATATATATATATATATATATATATATATATATATATATATATATATATACTAAATTACAAAATTATAATAACGGGAAAAACTGGAAGTATATGAAACAAACTTAATTTTTACCAAGCTTTGTATTACAAATTATTACAAATAATCCTTCATAAAAACATACAAATGGACTGGAAACTTAAAAACCAGTCTCTTGTTTGCTTAAAATGAATGTGGCAGTTGTTAAGGTAAAATACGGTAGTACATTATTAAAGATACTAACGAAGATGAAAGAATTTGAATATTCGAAGTATTTATGTTATAAACCCATAACAATGGTTTACATCAATAATATATCAACGTTTACTATTCTTGACCACATGCGTCGTTGCACCAGTTAAATTATTTACATTTTAGTAAAAATACCAATATTATCACAAATTGTGTGAAATTAAATCGCGTTTTAATTCACCTTTAAAATATTATTTTACAAGATTGGTATTATAGTTTTGAATAAACATACTAAAAACAAAACTATTTACGCCGAAATGAACATTAGAACATTTGAAATGAATATTAAATCTTATATAAAACTGTCAATCATTGTAAGTATCAAAATATATAAGGAATTGAGAGGTCAGTTCTAGCCAGGTTAATGGATAAATCTGACGGGAGAAGATTTATTCCTTTATGATCCTTACCTTGTGCTAAGCACCCCTGGAAGAGCAAAGGTAAAGCCTTTTAACAATTAAGGAACATAATGTAGGGATTAATTTACATAAAAAGGCCACGGGATTTTGTGGTGAATGCTAAACACTTTGATCTGTTCCTTAATGCACCGACCAAATCTACCGGCTTGTTAAATGATTAACTCTGTTCATTACTCCCCCCCCATTTGTAAAATATCAGTCACCTATGCGAACAAATGGAATATGTGCAAACATGTAGTGTGAGTGTACATGATTGTAAAATGTCATATTTAGCAACGCTTATCACCATCGTTCATCATTTAATCTATAGGGGAAAAAAAAAGACTATTCGAGCATATTAAAAGCGAACAATACTGGTAAGACCTGCATGGTCAAGATCATTGGCTGTGGAGAAAAACGTTTATTTTGGGATTTTGATAAAACTTTCATTATTTTATCCAAAGTTCAATCGATTCCTCTATGAGCGAAAAGAGTATTTCCATTCTTTGACATGCATAAAAATGTCGAGTAGATATAGATTTTGTTACCCAAGGAAATCTGTACAAATCGCTAAAGCTAAGCAATTCCAGAAAGATGCAAAACAAATTGTGTACTTTAAATTTAGAACGTTGTTATCGTTGTTGTTTTATTGTTAACCCATTGCGACTAAAAACTATTTGCAAGATCATGGTTTACATGCACGTGAATTTTATTTTTCATAACTTTAACATAATTTTAAGTATATTTACGAGTGTTTTCTGTTTTCAAATAGGATTAAAAAAAATCTCACTTAAAATTAATCAGATTTTAAATTTAAATGAACAAACAAGTACAAAATATTTCACAGACTTGATATTCCCACATGATAAGACACATTTTATACTGCGATTTTCTTGTAGAATATATTTGTCAGTTGCCCTTACATATTACATCATATACTATACCTCTACCTGGATAGGTTTAAAGATTAAAATATAGTAGAAAAAGCTAGCATTATGAAAATGTACATAACATAATATAAAGGCAATACAAAAAAGGACAAAAAAAGTGTATGTATACGGACACCTGAGCTAGTTGTTAAATAATGTCGCTTACTTGACTTGAAAAGTTACTTATATAGCAATAAACCGATAAAGACACAACAATAGTTTCTGAATGCAATCAGGACACGGATAAATTTATTTTATGCAACAAAGATAATAATGCCTAATATACATGCAATTTGTTGTCTCTATCAGTAAGTTTTCCCAGCTGTCATATACCATATTACTTAACTGTTTACTAGATCTATATTTTACTTTGGAACTGACTTTTAATTTTCATGTTGCACATTTGTACAAACTTAGTTTTCAAAATTGTGAACATCCATATTCCTTCTCTGTTATAATTTATAAGTTATGGTGTAGTTTTCTCTCCTCCGACCTGATTTTGTTACATATAAAAGTTTGAACAAAAACTCTAAATTGATACATTTATGAAATATATTGTAAAAAATTAGATATTTACCTTGATAAATGTCCTGTTCTATCCTAGTAAAACAGCGTACAGATATCCACTTCTGACACTAACAAAATTCAAGCTACGTAACTGACAGTCAGTAGCAACCAATCGTATATGAAGTTTGCTACCCTCCCCTACGCGGAAGACACGGCAACAGCTTCGCTGAGTTCGCCAATAATCAGACACTTGTTGATTACAAGTGTTTTTTTTCTTTTTCTAACCAGCTAGGCTTGGAGTCTATTGGCTGTTTGCACTGACAATCTAGTCAGCAGTGGTCAATGCTGTTACCAGCTTGTAGTTAATCAAGATCTCCAGCAATTGATACTTTTTTTTCCTGGGGACAATTGCCTTATTACACAATGGGGCATTATAAAGACTTGCCCCAAAGGCTGAAGCCAGCGACTTCTGTAGACAATAGTATCTTAATTAGCACTTAACACTTTCCTTCGAGTTGAACATTCCGTCCCTGGACAACACTTCTCATCTTTTCCTGGCTATTGTTCATTCCAAGGGATTAAGGGGATTAGCTTGGGGTGACAGCTGAGCTAACCGTGACAGAGACGTGGCAAAACATTTGGTATCCAAAGAATTACGAGGGATACTGATTGGTCAAGCGCGAGTAAATTTGTTGACTTATATTAAGTTGACATTATGTCGTAAGTTAAATAATAATTTATTTAATTATCTTAGACCGAAAACAAGAACAAAGAACTGCAACCTGTTTTAAAAGCAAGTAATCAGGTTTTGTTTAGCGATTATATAGACCACAGGATGAAACTGAAGTATGAAGATAAATTGATACTCTGGAGTGAGATTTGTACAATTACATTATTAAACACCGGGTAATTATACATTTTACTTCAATTAATAATAAGAGGATAACGATGACGACGATGAAATTTTAAACCTATAAATAAGTAAAAAAAAAATAAACTTTATCCAAACGATCAGGTACCAGGTAATAAGCTTCACATAAAGTAATAATTGTAGATCATAATAGGTTCAACATTCCACAAAAAATGAACGAGTTCAAGGAAAATATTTACCCCACCACAGTACCTTAAAGTACCTAAACACAGCACATTACTGATTTATGATGAATCGATGCTCACACAGAGTATAAAACAACATGTGGTCAAACAAGCGAATACAACGATTTTAGCATGAGTTTTTTAATACATTTTATTAGCAGTTTGATGGCGATTCAATTTGTACACTTTCATTATAAATATGTAGAATCTGTAGTAGTAGTAATAATAATAATAATAATAATAATAATAATAATAATAATAATAATAATAATAATAATAATAATAATAATAATAATAATAATGTCGCCGTTTCAAAGCCATTCTGATGCATGAATTATGCATAACTCTTTTTTGTTTTGCAGAAAAAAACTAACCAGGAAATGTTCAAAACGATGCATTAGTGATAGTCAACTTTACCAATCTGAAAATCTTAAAATATGTCTGGAATCAGACTGGTTTCAGTACGTCAATGCATTCCAGTATATCAAAGAGATGGAGGCCGGGGTGTGTGTGTGTGTGTGTGTGTGAAGGGACAGCTCAGTACGAATTGTTATTTGATTCAACAACACTGATTTAGGTGAATGGTAGGGCATCTTTATCGATGCTTACGGTCTGCTTAGTATTGGATTTCTATAAGTCTAAATTAGTAGGGTCAGTGGAGTTAGACGTTACTCTAATTGAGGACGGTAAGACCTAAAATGGGAGTTAATCACTACGTTATGTCCGTAGTGAGACATATTAGTAACATACTAAACGTCCTTGCATCCTAGTCATTTAAGAAGCAAAAAAAAATCAAGTGTTGACCTTGTTTATAGTGCACATGCAAAATCAAGCAGTTGATTATAATCATGAAAACTGACTCAAACGAGATTCACCTATGCTTACATTCAAGTAGTACATTTTAACATTATTTCACTTCTGAGGTTCCATTGCTCTATTACAGGCAAATCGTTAGTGATGAAACGGAATCTATCGATCGATCGATTTATTATTATGAAAGAAATTAATAGAAACTTGTATTTCATTATCTATCTATCTATCTATCTATCTATCTATCTATCTATCTATCTATCTATCTATCTATCTATCTATCTATCTATCTGTGTATATATATATATATATATATATATATATATATATATATATATATATATATATATATATATATATATATAGACACAGACACACACACGAAACAGAGCGGAAAGTGCTATCCCTGTGTCCTGCAGGAGAATGCTTGATAACAAAATCATTACCTATGAAGAAAAACAATTATCATGCAGGTTTAATTCTAACTCTACTAAGATTCGAACCCTTGTCAGATGCAACTTTACTGACAACATCAACCCCTATCATATCTGGACCATTCACAAGAGACAAAACAAATGAAACCAAAAGTGGCTGGTATACGAATTCGTTCGCAGCTGACACCCAAAAGTCAACCCGGTGATTAATTCTCATCACAGCATAGTCACTCCTGATATCTAAGACTTAAATCAAGGTACGATGACTTTTATTACTTTGAATCTCTCTCTCTCTCTCTCTCTCTCTCTCTCTCTCTCTCTCTCTCTCTCTCTCTCTCTCTCACACACACACACACACACACATACACACACAGCGTAGTTTTATTTACACACGCGCGCAAACACGCTCGCACGGCATACGTATAGTTTATCCCTTTAACTTCTTAGTTGCATCTTCCGTCTTACATTCCTTTAAAATGACGTGGTTGTGTGTTATGACTGCAAATAATGTTTTCTTATTTTTTCCGTAAGACTTTACGGTGTTTAATATAAATGGTATGAGATTAATTATGTGTAGTTATGTTGTTTTTTTTTTTTACTACGAATCAAAATGAAACCAAATTTATATTTATAATGTGTTTGATAATGTTATCAAATATTTGAAGATGCCATACCAGGTGTAGATCAAACGAATAGCATCAATTACTGGGGAGGTAGGATGGATAAATTACCTATAACAACAAAAGTGTAAACACGTCTTTTATACTGTAATTTGATATCCATAATTAATTTCTGATAATATTTAGGGCCACGCTCCGTCTAATTTTACGATCACTCTGTGGGACACTTATGGACAACCAAGCAAAGCGAGCAATCTCAAATCCTACCAGAAAAAATGGACATGTACTTCTCGAAGGATATTGGGAATAAAAATCTAGCCAAGATTTTAAACCAAAACAGCGTTACACGATTTGGAATAAAATTGTTTTCTATTAGACTGCTATATTTGGGGATTGTTCATGATTCTGAAATATTGGTTCTTGTTTATTTTGTTTGGAATCGATATTTTAACACACACACACATACACACACACACACACACACAACTTTTTGGAAACAAATTCAGTTTACCAAATGTATCTTCGTATCGCATCATTTAAATAGTTCTTCAATCGACAGTCTTCCTCCAAATCCATTTCGGGCAGCAAGTGAACTCAGTAGAGAGAGCATTACGATGGCACAGCTATGTAGGACAACTCTAATCCAAACTTTCCCACACATCGGGAAGACATCGCTCAGGCAAAAAACATTCGAAAAATCTGTATCTAGTTTTGCAGATGATAATTTAAATAAAAAGCTATCTTCCCTGCTGTCCCAGGGAGCTCATCTTTCAGTGGCTGAAACTCCATTTACTTCTAAGTGAGGGTCATAGGGAGTAGGTTCATTTGGGTTCGGAGGAAAAAATACTTCTGTATTTTTGTTAAAAAATGTTACTCATCGTATTCCTTGAGTTATTTTACTGTTTATTAAATTACAACAAAGACGGGTAGTACCGTGTTTATTGGATCGTATATTGAACTCAGATACTATTTATAAATGATTCATAGCTATCACTGCATAAAAAGCATGAATACTAATTAGAAAGTTTAACAGTAATTTTTGATCCATAGCTCGTAGATTCCACCATACCTGGGTATTACTAAATGAAAGAAATATGAAGTTGATGGAGAGAAATGTACAAGGGTGCTACTACTGGCTATGTACACGTGTGATACTACTGGCTATGTACACGTGTGTTTCCAATGGCTAGTTAGAAAATTGAATAATCTTGCATGGATACCAATAAGCCTTTCCATTCTATGGTCAGTGGGAATAGAAAAGTCTTGCATGGATACCAAAAAGTCTTTCCGTTTCACAATTTACTCAGTCATGACCTAAATTCATACTATGAGATAATGTCACTTTTGCAACTGCTTGCAATTTTTCCCTAAGTGATTACATTTTCACTAGCAAATTCTTTTCAACCCGTGACTGTTATTACTCTTTACTGCAATACCCGTAAGTGAGTTTGGTAATAATAATAATAATAATAATAATAATAATAATAATAATAATAACCACAGTACCCTTTTTCAACCAGTTTCAATCGTAACTTACACTATCAGCTTGAATATAAAAAACTATATCACCAGTAATGTGTTCATCTGTATTGTCCAAGTTTTTATGTTTGTACTATGAAAGGATCATCAGCTGATGACACACACACACACACACACACACACACGTGTGTGTCGACACATTATAAATGAACATAATATTGGAGAAATATGTTTTGATCTGTTACTGAATTGGTTAAGCACGAGAGAATGGATGCACACTATTCCACTATGTATTATCAATAGGTATGACCACAAGATAAGACTACAGATTAAACACAATTTTAAATTATGCTCGATATGATACTGAATTGACGTAGTTTTACAAATGACTTTGTTGTTCATCATCGTTAGTATTTTGCACTCGCACAAAATATGAATCTTAGATCACCTTTTCGCAATTAACTCTGATTTACTAGTATCCGAGCGCTAAATTCAAGCTCTGCCGATGTCCGCTGCATTGCAATTCATGCATTCTTTGATTCTTTAGGTGTTCCGTAAGACAGTCGTTGCTGCTGATAAGCACCGATGTTGTTAATCGAGCTATGTGTAACTGATAACAGGCAAATATTCTGCTTAATAGCTATATAGCTGCTGGCAGACAATGATATTACTCAGATAGCAATATAGTTACTGACAAAAAAATATCGTAAAGACAGACATAACTGCTGACAGACAACGATTGTAACACAGACATTACTACCGACAATGTCATTACTAACACAGACATTACTACTGACAATGTTATTATTAAGACAGACATTACTACTGACAATGTCATTACTAAGACAGACATTACTACTGACAATGTCATTACTAACACAGACATTACTACTGACAATGTTATTACCAAGACAGACATTACTACTGACAATGTCATTACTAAGATAGACATTACTACTGACAATGTAATTACTAACATAGACATTACTACTGACAATGTCATTACTAAGACAGACATATCTATTGACCATGTCATTACTAAGAAAGACATAGCTGCTGGCAGACAATGATGTTACTAAGACAAACATACCTGCTGACAGACAATGATCTTATTAAGACATAGCTACTGACAGACAATGATGTTACTAAGACAGACATATCTATTGACAACGTCATTACTAAGACCGACATAGCTACCGGCAGGCAATGATGTTATTAAGACAAAGAGCTACTTACACGCAATGATGTCACAAAGACATACATATCTGCTGATAGTCAATGCCATCTTAACAACATTGTAGGCTCTGGACTGAGCAATGAAGTTGGGCCCCTACCGGCCCTACTATTCCTTAACAATGTGGGCAGTATGATGTTCTTGCCCAGTATGCCCATGCCTTAAGACGGCACTGCTGATAGTCATCCTAGGTGAACATATTTTGGAAACAAAACTGACCCCCCCCCAACTTTAATCAAAACCTCGACGCTACCGTTCTACGGTTGTGACCTTGATAACAAGGTTGAACGAACATGTCCCAGACTGAATTTTTTAGCGTCATAACGATTTATCCCAAATTAAAATGTTTAGGAAATATAAAATTTCACCAAACACTTGATGATGTGACGTTGAATCTCCCAAGGTCAAAGGGGTAACAAGTATATCACAAAATGAATTGCTTTCACTCCATACTGGTTCATGCCAAGTATACCGAAAATCTATCAAGAAATTTGGGAAATAAGAGCAATTAAGAAAACTGCAACTAAATGTTAAACTATTCACTCGGCTGAAACCGGAAAAGTCATTGCTGTGTGTCACTTTCACGAACGGTTTGTTATCTAAAGAACACGGTTCCCACTCAACTTGAGCCCCAACAGCCACCTCACAGAGAGATGTTAAATTACACCATAACAACTGTCACTAAGTGTCTAGCACATTTTCCTCCTCCCTTTCTGAAGATCTCCAGACTGTGCCACTGTTAACAGCCACCAGCATCAATTATATCTTGTTTACTCACAAAATCATTCCATTCCCTGCATCTTGAATGGTTGAGACAAAAAAAGATATGTTCTTGCATGCAAGCAGTAGGATAATCTTTATCTATACAATACAATGGAGGAAGATTTCAGTAAAATCAGTTTCTAATTAAAAGCAGTGTCTTATCTTTTAACCTAAGTTTCAAATTTTGGATGACACTGTATTTAAATAATATAATAAAGTCACATTTGCATATAATTTTTTTTATTCGTTAACTCGATTTCAATATTTTTGGTTTACAGAATATGAAATACAAGTACTGTCTAAAAATAATTACTTTTCTTGTCTAAAGTTTGTATTATTTAAGTGTTGGGTAATACATTGTACAGATACAAATAAAGTTATATTTCTGAGTAAGACCATGACTATCTCATTACTTATGTTAAAAATAAAAAGGTTGTAATGCCGAATGTTGTAACTCGAACAATGTAAACTCTGACCCAGTCAATAAAAAGCATATTGTATCCATCTGTATCGCATATTTTATCCTAAATGACCCAGTCTTTCAATGAATAATCCAAAAACCGTTATCTCTAGATCCGATAAATAAGAAAGTTTTCGATGAACACCCCACAAGGCTTGTAAGTAAGTTCTTACTGGTGACAAGATTGAATTGTTTTGATTCGTTATGTTTTTCTACAAAAATACATAGGGATGCTTTGTATTCATTACTGTATGCCATTGACTTTTGACTACTACAAAAGGGATGTTACCCTAGTATCACCCATTAAACTCACTCTGTATCAGCATCTTTACAATACTAATAATTTAACTGAATTATTAATCATCGGTGAATTATACCCAGATTATGGCTGACCCACCCAGCTTTGAAATGGACACCAGTTGTTTACAAACAATACCCAGGATCAACGGACAAGTCCGTCCAGTAAATTAGTCACTTAAATTATTAGCTTTCAACCCACCACACGTGTACAAGCCCCAATGTCAACAAAGTTAACAGGACTTATTTAGATAATACGTGTATTTACAAGTATTTTATTTATAACGACAAAACGAGAACTTATCAATGCGTAAAGACGGTAGAGAAGAAGATACGGGTCACCTCTTAACTTTATTACAAAATAAACAGATTTATCCAGTTAATGTTTGTTACCGTATGTACTTGCTTATAAACAGAATCAAACCTCAAACAACAAATATCCTGATCTGTCATAGCACAATGTGCCTGCAGATCAGGGTCTGACATAGCACAATGTGCCTGCAGATCAGGGTCTGTCATAGCACAATGTGCCTGCAGATCAGGGTCTGTCATAGCACAATGTGCCCGCAGATCAGAGTCTCTGTTGTTTGTTCTGCTAATTACTCCAAATAAAGTACACGGACCCAGATCTGCCAGCGAATTATCAGATTGCAGATTGGTGTTGCTTGGAATACCTGGAGTCAAATCGGCCTAATCAGACAACAAAGTAGTTAGAGGAATATTTGTTTTGCAAGTCCAGATGGAAAGGACACAAATAATGGAAACGATACTGTTTCCATAATATTTTAATTACATAATTTACAAAACCTCTTTGCTGTAGGAGCGCCCACATGATTATTGGGGGGTGGGTGGTGGCAAACATTTATAGGTCAGTTGTTATGTTTTACTGATGTAAGCCAAAACTTGTTTAGCTTCTTTGGATGTGTTTCTATATTATAACGGCCAATCTAAACAAGGTCGTTTGACACGGCGAGTAAGGCCTGTTCTAAACGTGACTGTGTAAGGCCCGTTCTAAATGTGACAATGTAAGGCATTTCTAAACGTGTCAACGTGAATAAGGCTTATTCTAAAAGTATCACTTGTAATTATGCACCGATATTGGTTCAACTCAAAGCTATTTTTGTACACAACATAATATAAATCCCTTTAATAGAAGCTTCAACGGACTGCCTCATTGGCTGTATAAATGAGTAATATAGACATAAAATCTTCATTTAATTACACTACGGGGTATTAAAACATGCTGATTCAGCGATAAATACGACAGTCCCAAAAATGTAGATAATATTTGATTTGGTATACTTCGTTTTCACCATTAATAAGTTTTACTAGAATCCCGTGGCCAATATTTTAGCATTCACATCTTTTCGTATTAAATGAAGTAGTACTTTACCAAGCTGTCTATAAAGAGCATCAAAATTTGTCAAAAATATATTTGACTGTCGAAACTCCCACACATATACTGCAGATTGTAACAAATTAATAATTTTACTTCAGTATTGAGAGTGTATTTAACAGACACTAGTATAATCAAGCGAATTGGTTATTACTGTATTTCCAGTACACATTATTTTTAATATAAAATGAGTTAATTTAAATTCCTTATAGACAAAGATATTTCACTTTGATGTAACAGCTGGTTTTCAAATCAAAGAGATAGCATACAGATACTTAATTCCATAATTTTAAATAAAAATGAAAATAAACTGATGAGGAACAAACGTCTATTCTCACCTTCGTTGTAGGTGAACTCAAATTTCGAATATTAAAAACATCTGTTGTCAGTTTGATGAATTACAGTCCTACTCGGTTACCCGGGGAAACCGATATTATCTGACCTACCAAAACCGTTAGTCACGATGATATGTACCGGTAGTCACACCATGAAGAAAATGATGATTTTGTGATGCTTTTTTTTTTTTTTACAAAAAGGTATATTTTTTTATTTTTCAGCACTGTTTTGCGGAACTGTAATCAATCAGTGTTTTATTTGGCTCTTACACATTTGCAGAGAACATGAATATTTGTGTTAGAAAATAATATTTTTTTTAAAAAAATGACATACGTGACAGACTCAAGAGAATGGGAAAATGTCAATATTTAATTCGTAAGTACATTGCAGTCTTCTCTGGCAGCTGTAAAAAGCCCATCACTCAGCCTCCCTATCTCCCATCACTAGCTCTCCATGCTGATGACACCATCGGCAGGAATGCTTGGGAAACTGTTTTAAAACGCCAAAACAGCATCATTAAAATTACTGAGGGCCGCTTCTTCCTTTAGCATAAGAGACTTGGCCATTTGTTAAGATGCATTCCGTATCCAGCGATACGTCCCTGGTTTCATATCATGAAATGGAACATTGCGAGGGCATAGATGTCAATTTCAGGGCTCGTTTTCAAAATATGGAAAAATTGATCAATTTATAAGTAAGTTGTGTGACAAATACCACAAATGGCTGCCATGTCTTGCTGATGAGTGTGCATGATTTCTAGCGCTGTGAGTGTGCTAAGATAAGGGGGTATATGGAATACGTACCACTTGGTGTCATCTTGCCCCAGAATCCATTGAGGTAAGGAAGTGATAGGTCGAGCCAAAGAAAAATAAAGTTTAAAAATAGGGGCGGATCCAGAACTATCGTTTAGGGAGAATGTAAACAAGTAGACAAGGGATTTGTGGCATGCAAACCCCTATAAAGGCTCAGGGGGCGAACCCCACCCCCTCTTCCGACAGTTCTTGCGTATATTAAACGTTTTCGGTCTATACGTTTGACTGTATAACTATTAAATATGACTTTAGGAAACATTCAGGTTGTCTAGCACTCGATTATAAACGGGGTTGGGGGTTGGTTTTGGAACCTACAGGGTCCTGTTGGGGGTGGCGGTGGATGTGAAGGTAAAGTAGACCTTGAGTGATACAACTACAGTGTATTATTTGGAGATTATCCTAGCATTAAAACGTGCGTACTTCAACATTTTCGATGAATTATCATTCACAGTTTTCCTTTTAAAATTATGTAAACATATACACATGTGAATTCTTAAAGATATTGCCAAAATAAAAGTTATGGAACAATATACTCCTGATGCGGCTTATCCAATTATAACTTTTAAAATGATAACATATTTTGAATTCGCCCGAATTCAAGACTGAACGACCCTAGTCAATTTGTTTTAAACTGGATCTACAGTGGGAAACATTCCGGTTTTGCCTCTTGAAGTCAAGCTTACTGTGTCCATACTTAAGAATGGCAACATAATGCCAAATATTGCAGAGTAAGTTTAGGTCACTCCAAAAAGGCATTCCGAATGAAGACAAGACAAAATGAATCCAAAATTCATAAAATTCAAATTATATTTTAACACAAATTTAAACTCTTAAAAAGTCTAAGACCTTCTCTAAAACCTCATCATAAACCACTGAACAAAATGGATGCCGTCATTAGTTGTCTCCTACATTATGCAAATACGGTGGCTACGATGTCGTAATGTAATCAAGTTTAGGCTACGAAAGAATCGTACAGTTGTTGTTATTGTTTTTCTTTTTGGTTTAACGCCATACTTCAGCGTATATTAGTGGATGAACAACACAAGAGAACCCCGGAAACAACCACCGACCCACCGGAAGATATCTACAAGTTTTCTTACTTGACCACGCTGACTGAGCCAGACACTAAACGGCACGCGGACAGAGGCCAGTACTCTGTAACCATGTAACTAAGGCAGACAAATGGGTCACCCATCTTATAATGGAGCACGAATATTACAGTCAATGTTAAGAGTTTTTGTCTCTTTTGACAAAAGTATGAGCGTCTAAATGATATGGACTTATTTGTATGTCTGCATTTTATGCTTATCGAAGCTGGTGTTTGTTTTTGTTTCAAAATGATGAATCATTACGATTTGATACTTTAAAAGAACTTAGAATGATATAAGGTAGAACCCTGCCATGGACAAGGGGCAAGGGAGAAAGGCGCTTTTTGTCCACCCACCCATTTCACCCCAAAACGGTTTGGCCTACAACCGTCAGACTTAAAAGTTGACCCTACATGTACACCCCGCCCCGAAAATAATTATACGAGTGCCCCGCGACATTATATTTGTTTTAGGTGGAATAAAATATGGAAACTTCGATCTGCAATAAAATGTAGGCATTGTTACAAACTAGCGAAAAGTGTTGTAAAAATCATCAGATATCAATCACACACAGATGCTTAAATGATAGATACAGGAACGAATTAGTATCCCGTTCACGAAAACGGGATACTAATATTAGTACTAGTACAAGAGTACATAAGGTCTAGTCTACATTCCTCCACCCTCCATATGGGAAATTGGCATGTTAAAACTGATAATGCAGAAGATATTCTGACTTATTGCTTCGATGTTAATTATCTGTCATTATATTTTACACCGAGCTGCAGTAAACGTTTTGATCTTACCTGCATGAAACCTAATAAAAAAAATGTAGATAGTCCAGATTTTATTCATTTTGTAAGGTTTAATTATTTTAACAATGAGTAAAGTGTAATCAGTATAATGTATTGTGGGGAAAAGTCGAACTTGATCAAATGAAGAACCAGATTCCCGGATTCTTCCTCCGTCATGTATAATAGCCATGTGCTGAAAAATGGCTTTGAACCGACAAGAAGAATTGTTGCCTCAAAACATCCCATTTTTGACTGCGTCATGTCAAGGAAATGAAATGTATGTGCCTTTGCCAGGAGATTGCCCGGCAGCCTAGTTGAGATGACCTTGGAGGATTTCGAACCCACGACCGTTTGATTACGAATCCGATTCGCAATAAAAATCAGCCACCGTGGCTTCTCATGTAAAATCTCATATTTCAATTTTGCTGTAGATTTGTTTAATGAGCATTTGTTAACTCATTGCATGTTAAGCAAAGTTTTTAATTTCAGGGCTCTTACAAAGCATCAGGAAAAAAAAAGAAGTTTGGACTGTGAGATGACTTGTATATCCTATATCTTGAGACATATGTTTTCACTTCAAATTTGATAACACTGAGACTCATCAAAGATGTGGGAAGAAGGAGAAAAGCATGGGAATATTTTCCCACATGTTGGATGCAGTGGTAATTGCTACCACAGTTCATCGGATATATTACCTCACCCAACCCGCATATTGTATACCCTACATGCACCTCAGTCTACACAAAACCTAAATTCTAACGATTAATTTCATCTCAATATTCTAATCGGAATTTTAAAGTAATTATATATATATAATGGGTCAAAAGACAAATACTAAAATGTGCTGTTTGTCAGTACAGGGTAGTCAACATCAACTCTTATCTAGCAACGCATACACAGTTGTATACAGCATTACTGTTGATGACCTCAATGAAAAACAGCTATCACACTGGTTGAAATGAATGATGCTGAAACAGATATCCAGTTTTATGAAAAGATTCCCGCAAATTTGTAATTAGAAAATATGTTAAGTATCGTTTTGCTGTTAAAATTACACAAAAATTTGAGATTATTCAGTTTCTATTAACTGTGGGAATTGTTAGAATTGGAAATCTTACACAATTCAAAAGATATAAAAGTTTATGATCTATAATATCAAACGACGGAAACTTCGTAAATTGCTACACTGTATAAAACATAAAGCAGTGCATTGACATAAATAAAGTAATATAAACCGTCACAGTAGGTGACTAATATTTTACTAAGCTTGTTGCAAATTAGTGAGACAGATGTATAAAAAATACAGTGAATCTATGAGTTAAAAAAACTCAAATGCAATTATGTGTGTATTGTTTTAGAAACAATGGCCATGCACAAGATGTCTGAACTGAATTCAAACCTCCAATAGGTCTGAACTAAATTCATTCACGTGATATTATACATGCCAAAAAGAAAACAAATTGTTTTATGAATAAAACTGGACAAAATGTCATTTAATTCACAATGTTATTCTTGTAAAAAGTATCAAAGCTTTTTAGTAAAAATTGTATTTATTTAACTGAAATTATCTGAAGCCGATTCTTAAAAAAGTAATTAAAAAGAAAATCATGCCATATAACTATTTATTCAGAATACTGTATCTAAAATGAAGATTAAAATATTGAAAATGAATGTAAAAGAAATTCCTGATAAGAAATAATTCAAAGAATGTTAAAATCAAAGAGTAACTATTAATGCATTAAAATAACGTAAATATCAACATTCGGTTAACAAATCATGATTGTTGAATATATGCTACGATGTAATTGCTGAATTCGCACTAATTTAAAAATAACAATACATAATAATCGCACCGAAAAGTCAAACAAATGCAAATTATCCCCAATGTTTACACTTTCAGAAATTCTCCGACATTTTCATTTTAGAATTTTCATTTGAATTGCCAGAAATTCTCCGACATTTTCATTTTAGAATTTTCATTTGAATTGCCACTTTCAGAATTATCCACAACATTTTCACTTTTAAAATAGACTCTTGGGTTGTAGATACATTTTTTTTTCACATGTGAAATAAGTGAAGCAAGTTCATGTAAGCAGCTGATAAGCTATTTAAAAATAACGACAGCGTGCGAAACTTTCCTGGCTCTTTAAGAGGTTTCTTAAAAAATATGCCCCATATTACATTAAAGGATACCATAAATCAATATAAATATATAAGAATAATAAAAGCACCTTAGAATTAAACCTTATCGTCTACGACCGTAATGCCAATATATAAATATTGGCATATCTTCAAGGCACTGAATTTTCGCAACCTTGTATGCAAAATTCCCGCGCCTTTTCGGTTACTTTCGTAATGTGACGTCATAGTAGCGACTCCAGGATCTTGACCTCATTTTTGTTTCTTCGATCGTGCTTATAAGTTTTCATTTTAACAGATCAAGATCAATAATTTAATAATTTATCAACAATCTAACAGTATTTATATTTTGGCAGTGAGCATAAAACCTTTTTATTAAATTTTGTAAGATGTGGTGGTGTTTATAATTTTTAACGTAGCTTTAACAATTTTTCAGTTATATCGCTACGATGTCTGCAGTGTGGCAGTTTGTAGTGATGTTTAGCACTGGGGCATCACGCCGCAGACACGTAGCATGATGTCCCACCCAGTCACATTATCCTGACACCAGGCCGACCAGTCCTAACACTAACCTCTTAATGCTGAGCGTCAAGCGAGGCAGCCGTTAGTATCATTTTTGTAAGTTTTTGGTATGACTCGATCGGGGATCGAACCCACGACCTTGTGATCACAAGGTAGAAAATGTTGTCTCTGATATTGATCTACAATTTACATTTCTTTCAAAATTTAAGTGCATCCAAATTATTTCATCTATTCTGAGAAGCTGCAGTGGCTTAGTGGTTTACGAGTTGAACACGCGACCGAGTGGGTGCGGGTTCGAATCCTATTATAAGAGCAAATGAACTATCAAAGAGTGTCCTTGAAAGCACGGCTCTTTAATCCTATTGCCGCAGCTCTAACCCCCACCCATCCACAAAAAAAACCATTCAGCTGCTGAATATACTGAGACATTGAAAACAACGAAGCAACCCAAAGAACTTTTCTGCACTGTTGGACAATATTTACAGTCAGTGTGTCAAATGAAGGATCATACTCAGATCTGTATGGAGTATCAATCCAACTGGACCTTTGATGTTAGGATTGATTTCAGTCTTATTTTCAAGATGTTGCATATTTTGAAAAGATGCTGCAGCCATGGCTTAGAGAGAGCAGAGAATCCCTTTAATGTTAATTTTTGAATGTTTGATGATTGTAACAGCATCTGTGACACCAGCCTGCCACACACTGGCGGTGTGGATATTAATGCGACGAAGACAAAAATGTAAATGATGCTGTGCAGAAGCAGAAAATCAATGGGAAGATGAATGAACTGAAATTCCGCGACTTATTTACCTGTGAAATTGACAGAACCCGCAGTAGGAAGATGTTAAGTGATGGGTATTAAGACTATAGAAAAGGGATTATAACTTTCTCTGTCACAGATGGTCGTATTTATTGAGCTACATAATCTAGAAGCGAGGGGAAATACGAAATACAATAACAGTTGTATGCAACAGAAACACAGAATTATGCATCTGTATAAACAAAACCTACTTCACCTTAAATTAAATTCGTACTCTACGGAGTTTCGAAATCAGGTTCGCGAGTAAATGGCACCCATCGCCATGCCTGCACTTACCAGTCCATATACCGTCACGACTAAGCAAACTTCACCAAAAAATGATGGCACTGAATCGGTGTTATAGGAGTTCATGCGTAGCAGACACACTCGCATGACGACCTAGTAAATAATTCTCTTATATATATACACTGTCGTTCCGGATTGCTATGAAAGAAATCAATATATATATTTACCTATTAAATTAATTACAAGCTCGTTATATACCGATATTTAGAGATTAACATTAAAACAGGATAATACATTAAGCCTCGCTTATCACGTATTGAGATTTTGTACTTAATGGCGGCATATAAGATACCGAAAATGAATGATCTGAAAGTAGTGATAAACCAGGAGCTTGCTGACCAATACAAACTACACTATAGGCTATACGATAACGGCTTGTTTAATAGCGTCTGTAGGTCTAAAAATCTGATACTTACGTAACTGTCACCACGAGTAAGATAGTTCACAAGCTGACCTAAGTCTCCTATTTGTCGCCTTCAATTTTCAGTTCATACTTCACTTTACTATTTTACTGCAAAGCTGGTTATAGCCAAAATAACCTTTTTTGTACAGCCATACAAATCATTGGGTGGCGCCATCTTGGGTCTAGCAAAGAGCATGCAAACTTACATAAAGTTGGTCCTTACCTCCGAAACACTGGATGCATCCTTAGCAGGATCCGTCAGGTTTCCATCTTGGGGACCAAATTCTTGTCCCGCAGAAAAACTCGCTGTGCTCCAGACACCTAGATCAGAGATGACTTGCGATGGGCGAAGTTCAAGTCCCTGGGGGACCTTGACTCGTTCACCTCGGTCAGCATGAAGCAGGTGCGATGAGGAGGGGGAGCGGCTGAGAATGTTGGGGGAATCAGCATGTTCGCTGGATTCTTCCATATGTAAACCCTTCCCCGGGAAATGAGCACTCTGAGGCTCACTGACGTCGTCTGTAGAGGAGAAACAAATACTGTACAAATGTTCTCTTTTCTTTTAATGCAATAGTCAAATGATGTGATGCAGTCAGTATAGAGAAAATATTACATTTGGTTTAACTGTTTCTCTAGCTGTCAAGGAAGAAAGATATCTACCTACCTACCTACCTACCTACCTACCTACCTACCTACCTACCTACCTACCTACCTACATATATACATACGGGTAAAGATATCTACCTACCTACCTACCTACCTACCTACCTATCTACCTACCTACCTACCTACATACATACATATAGTGCTGTTACTGAGGAGGTGTGCGGATCGCACCAGGTGACACCATCAGAGGGGGTGACACCAATACAACTGTCTATAAATTTTTTGAATTTTTGTGCAAGAAGGCGGTCCATGGGGGTGACACCATGAATTACCGCACTGGGTGACACCAACCCTAGGGACGCAACTGTACAGATACAAATTTTCGCTCCCACCATTCTCCAATCCATTCATCACAGTATCTATACTAGTGTATATTTAAAATATGAATAAAATGACAATAATAAAAGAAAGAATTAAAATAATAAAAAATTAGAAGGAAGTAAAAAAATAATCAAAACTAAAATGATCTAGCAAACTAAATATAATAATTTGGGTCCATCAATAATTATACGTGTGTGTGTGTGAGAGAGAGAGAGAGAAAGAGAGAGAGAGAGAGAGAGAGAGAGAGAGAGAGAGAGAGAGAGAGAGAGAGAGAGAGAGAGAGATAACTGTCACTTTGATCACATGCAAAGGGTTCACCATCTTATCAATACTTTATCAAAGTTAATCAAAGCTAAAATATTTGTAAATATCTTTTAAAATTTAAATTGCTATAATTTATTTGCTTCAAATCTGTTTTTGAAATCTAGTGAAACAACGCATCTCTTTCCTTATGTTAATGGACTCTCAAACGAGTCCTTTATACTGTATGGTACAACATTAATTGTTTTTTATGTTCGTTGTACAGTGTCATGGCTTTCAATCCAAGCTGGGACGAAAAATTAATTATCTAAAACATTTGAAGTCTAACTACAAGGCAACTAAGTTGAAGATCATATTGCGATTCAAAACACCCCCACCCCCGCATAAACTCATGTTTTTGTATGAAAGGAACAGCAATTTGATTGAAGCGGATATCCGTGAAAGTCGACGTGTCTCGGATAAATGATTGGGATATTGCTGGATTGGTTAAAAACAAGATATGACTAGTCTCTAATACATTAAACAAGGAAAGAAAGCAAACGTGTAAAATTTCCTAAACAAACTGATAATATTGTGTTTTTGTCTCTTGGAGATATACGTGTCCAGTTGTTGACGGAAGTTTTAATTCTACGGTTATCTATTTTTCCATTAAATTTGTTCAACAACTGTAAGAACATCATTCATTGCCGCAACCTATCGATGCAGTTTCCTAAGTTGACAAATTCCTTACGTATGTACCCAAATGTGAGTGGATATATTTATTACCGGTCTGTGATTTTAACTGCGTACCGTTATTTAACGTTTGTATGAGCGGTAGATCCAATTGAAAACGACACATATCCATATTGCACCGATGGATCTGGTCTGCGCAGTTTATAAGAGTAGTAGGGGTAATCATTAGAACTATCAATCAACGCACTGATTTGTTCGACGCATTATACAACGGCAGACCAGGGTTTATATTGGTACTGCAACTGGACCCATTTTTTTTGTAAGTACACACGGTACTCCGTTTAAACCTCTTCTGGTTATGTAATAAGATTCAATGTAAATTTTCCATAACCAGATTTCCCAGGGTAAATAATTTAGACGCGTTCATTTAGTTTTTTTTTTTTTTTTTTTTTTTTAAATATAGCAATTCGTGTCTTCCCTGAAGGCGTCCATTTAGGGCTTTTCGTATTTTGCGTTATTAGGCTGAAGGAATATCCCTGAAGAGAAAAGGCATTATAAACAATAATTCGTTAAACAAATAACTTCCAACGTTTCCGGTAGCGGGCAAGATCAGTATTTTAACACCTCAACGAGGCAACAAACACCAGTTTAATTCTAGGACGGCAAAGACGGGCAGAACAATGACCAGCTATAATAGAAGCACTTAAGTGGACCTTTGACGATCAAGTTACAAAATGTCCACCTGAAGGGACAAACTGATCCCGTAATGTGAAATCCTTTCAGTAGTTCGTCTTATCAAAACACACTTTCCGTAGGTAAATAGTGCTAAGTCTTGGATCTGTCCATCAAACAATAGTAACAAATTGATGCCTAATGGCTCAAATCACTGTCTTTTCGGTGTTTTGGTTACAGTTAATTCTTACAAAAGTGCATTCAACCTGCTACTGATACAAAATCCCTTGCATCAGCGAAACAAGAATTTAGTTCTACGTAGGGTCAGTGTAAAGAAGGCTTTAGCTTTACCCTATTTAGACCCTGGAATGTAAGGTGCCACACTTAACAGGTGGCTCAAGGAGGGATAGGATAACATCAATAAAAGTGGCCAAGTCATCCTATAATACAAATACAAACATTGACTATTATTTGGTAGCTTTGGACTGACATAATTTGTCATTCCGGTGTAATCGCTGCGCCTAATGCTATTAAATTACTGTGCTACTTAAAAGTATACCCTGCTACTCATTCTTAATAAAAAATGTCTATAAATACATCAGCATCATCATCATCATCAACAACAACAATAATGAAGACGACAACACCACCACCACACCACCACTACCACCACCAATAATAATAATAATAATAATAATAATAATAATAATAATAATAATAATAATAATAATAATAATAATAATAAAGTAACAACATTAATAAGTGGAACAGAGTAATATCGAAAAAGATTGTTTTCTATACGATTTTCTTGACTTGTCGTAAACAGCATAATGTACATTGAAAACATAAGTTTGGAGAAGACATGTAGGAAGAGACTATACTTCCTGCAAATATTGACGGGTAATAAATGAGTTTTGATAACGTTAGTTGGAATGATATACATTCATATAATCATAAGCCTCATCGATTTTAAAGTGCACAAAAACATTGGCCCCAAATGTAATATTCATTGTTAAAGGTATACGATGAAAATCAAATTGTGAGGACTGATAATCAAAAACACTGGCCCCAAATGTAATATTCATTGTTAAAGGTATACGATGAAAATCAAATTGTGAGGACTGATAATCAAAAACACTGGCCCCAAATGTAATATTCATTGTTAAAGGTATACGATGAAAATCAAATTGTGAGGACTGATAATCAAAAACACTGGCCCCAAATGTAATATTCATTGTTAAAGGTATACGATGAAAATCAAATTGTGAGGACTGATAATCAAAAACACTGGCCCCAAATGTAATATTCATTGTTAAAGGTATACGATGAAAATCAAATTGTGAGGACTGATAATCAAAAACACTGGCCCCAAATGTAATATTCATTGTTAAAGGTATACGATGAAAATCAAATTGTGAGGACTGATAATCAAGGGTCATACCTCTTTGAAATTATCATGTAGGACACTTCAAAATAAATTATTTCTAGGTCACATCAATATAAAGATGATCTTGTTGAAATGCAACAAAGTTTGATTAAGTTTCTCTGTGGAGAGCAATGTCAGGAGGATGGGCAATCAAAGTCCATAACTCAATTAAGGTATCAAGAACTTGTATTCATTAATAATTTGGTTCAAATCAATGAAGGTCGGCGAAAACAAAATTTAAAGGACAAGCATGCAGGAGGTTATAATTCTTCTTGACAAAATAAAATGATATAAGGTAATGCAAATGTATGCGTTCATACTGAATTGCTTTAAAATGTATTCATTAGTTCTTTAGTTATGTCTATTACAAGCAAAGGACATTAAAGATATTAAGTTAATAACCTGCCTCTATCCAAAATGGAGTTGTTATATACCATACCTCTATCCAAAATGGAGAAGTTAACCATAATTCTATCCAAAATTGGAGCTGTTATATATAACATAACACTATCGAAAATGGAGTTGTTATATACCAAACCTCTATCCAAAATTGAAGTTGTTATATACCATAACTCAATTCTAAATTGGAGTTGTTGTATACCATAACTCTATCCAAAAATGGAGTTGTTATATACCATAACTCTATCCAAAATTGGAGTTGTTATATACCATAACTCTATCCAAAATTGGAGTTGTTATATACTATAACTCTATCCCAATTGGAGTTGTTATATACCATAATTCTATCCACAATGGAGTTGTTATATACTATAACTCTATCCAAAATGGAGATTTATATACCATAACTCTATCCAAAATGGAGTTGTTATATACCATAATTCTATACAAAAATGGAGTTGTTATATACTATATACCTCTATCCAAAATGGAGTTGTTATATACCATAACTCTATCCAAAATGGATTTGTTATGTACCATAACTCTATCCAAAATTGGAGTTGTTATGTACCATAACTCTATCCAATGAGATTTATATACCATAACTCTATCCAAAATTGGAATTATATACCATAACTCTATCCAAAATGGAGTTATTATATACCATAACTCTATATAAAATGGAGAAGTCAAAATCATAACTGTATAAAACTGTAATTCTATCCAAAATGGAGACGATAATGTTAGGACTATCCAAAATGGAAAAGTTAATACCAAAACTTTATCCCAAATGGTGTGACAATTTGTTGGACAGTGAGTGACAATATGTTGAATAGTTCCCGAGTTGTGCTAGTTTCAAGGACATATTGTAGCGATGCATTATTGATTGCAGTATGGTACAATCTCCAAAAAATAAACTGAAAAGACAAGACTTCAGCAAGGCTCATTAACATGCTTGGGCGAGTCATTTCCAAATGGCATCCATTTAATTTTAAGGGTTTCAGGGCCATGCTGTTTACTAGAAACTTGAACGGACGGACAGATGTAATAAGTGATCAAAGTAGGGCTATATCCTAATAAATTTAAATACCCACTTGTGTTATCTGAATAGCCATTGGCTTGAAATATAGTTCCCAGACGGCAACTAAATTTTACGAAATAAGTAGCTCCTGCTATTTCCCTTTCTCCATTTTTAAACTGAAATGTATTGTGTCTGTGTTCTAAATTTTGAATGTAATTTTGCATAATAAAAAAAAATAAAAATAAAAATAAAAAAAAATTAATAATAATAATAATAATAATAATAATAATAATAATAATAATAATAATAATAATAATAATAATGATAATAATAATAATAATTACATTATTATTATTATTATTATTATTATTATTATTATTATTATTATTATTATTATTATTATTATTATTATTATGCAACTAACGTTTTCGCAGTTTTAAATTTCGATGATTCAGAAAATCACTGACCAAATATGTTAATTTTTATACCACATATTATTTGGAATTTTTTTCCTCAAAAAGTAGTTGAAAAATTTAAGATTTTAAGATACAAGGCTACCAAGCAGGCCCCCCCCTCTCTCTCTCTCTCTCTCTCTCTCTCTCTCTCTCTCTCTCTCTCTCTCTCTCTCTCTCTCTCTCTCTCTCTCTCTCTCTCTCTCTCTCTCCTTTTTCGACTTGAAAGGACTAGTAACGCTTCACAATCATTATTTTAAATTTATGTTACTAAACAGTGTATTCCGGTGTTCGGCAAGTTTCTACTACGCACGGAATGTGTAGTTCTCACTTTATAAATATAAGTTACTACTACGCACAGAATGTGTAGTTCTCACTTTATAAATATAAGTTACTACTACGCACGGAATGTGTAGTTCTCACTTTATAAATATAAGTTTCTACTATGCACGGAATGTGTAGTTCTCACTTTATAAATATAAGTTTCTACTACGCACGGAATGTGTAGTTCTCACTTTATAAATATAAGTTTCTACTACGCACGGAATGTGTAGTTCTCACTTTATAAATATAAGTTTCTACTACGCACGGAATGTGTAGTTCTCACTTTATAAATATAAGTTCAAGTGGTTATGAGATAGATCTGTATTTGCGGAAGTTTATTTTATTTATCAAAGACCGATAACTCGTCCGAAGGCTTTTGACTGCCTATTTATGATAAAAGTTTTAAAAAGTTGAGATATTAGAAATATCCGATTTTGGACATATATAAATAGTCTTTACAGAATGAATGTATTTTTGTTTTATGTTTTAAATGAACAACCAAGATGTGACCAGATAAGGAACTTAAAATGAAAATCGGAAGTGTGTGTGTGTGTGTGTGTGTGTGTGTTTGTGTGTGTGAAAAGTTTGAATATCATGATTAAAATCCCGCATTTTATATAACATTACATAAATAAATAAATAAAAAAGAGAATTCTATTATATTATTAATTTACAAGGACACGATATTACTAAACGAATGCGAATAAGAAGAGTCCACAGAAAGGTGATATTACAAGTAATTATAGATCAAGTTGATTAATCACTGGTCGTAAAAGTCATCAGATAATGCAAATAATGGTTTTGTTTTTATTGGTTTTAAATATATCATACCGAGAAAAACGAGAGCTGAATGCCTTCTTCACTGTCACATAGAGGCTGGACTGTAGACAAACCCGTGACCTTTGGTTTACGAGTCCTACGCTCTACCAACTGACCTTGCACGGCTCCCACGCTAGTAAGTACAAACAGTTACAAGTTTTGCACATCAAATAACTGCACGTCAGTTTTCATGAACCTTGTAACATATTTCACATTTAGGATTATTATATTCACGTTAAAACAAAACTTGTGAAAAAGGTGATACAAATATGTAGGTTGAAGTCTGATTATAATGATGATGTTGACGACAATGATGACGACAATGATGATAATGATATTTTACCTCTCATTGTCAGACCTGGTTTGCCCGTTCAGGTATCTAGGGATAATTTGAAGATCTATAAATATAAGTACAAGATTCCTAATAACTCCGGAAGACTTGGAGAACTTGAAGGAAAATGGTCTGGTTCCAGTCATTATAAAGACAGCCAATATCTAGAGCAAACAACATGGCGTAAAACAAGTCCAAACCCAGTGGCATCACTATCTGATGCTGGGGTCTTTCGGATAATGCTTAATTTTTACAGGTGCGAGACCGCAGATAGAGTCCAATTCTTCAGAATCTGAATTCTAAAGGACTGTCTTAGAAACATGCCTGGCAATGGTCGAATGGTGGGTAGCACACGACTTTATCAAACACCTCACATCCAGGCCGTGTCTCGCGTCCCTCTCTCAGGACATCCACAACTACAGGCAAAGATAAATCTTTTCACTCGGCTTTAAGCTGGAAGATAACCCGAACACCCTTTATGTTTGAGTTGCCCAGAAGGATGTATAGAATTTATCTTTCGTCATTTTTCTGACTGTCAGGCAATCAAAGAAGTTTGTGTATGGACTCTTCCATGTGATACGACTTTCTCTGCGTGTTTGCCAAAGAGGGCTTGTGTGTAGTTAGAGATACACTTTCAATCTCTGCTAATTGTTCGTCTAGGCTTGAGAGATAGCGAGCAAATTTATGGCTTTTCAGATTTGTCATCTGTGAAAAATTGACAATAAATTTGTTTGGACCAGAAACTTTCTAAGTTTAGATCAGTTAGCTTTTAACCTTCCATTACCTATTAAAGTGTCATAACAGTTTAGGTCACGTTTTATGTTATCCCATGTCAAATAAATGTATGCAGTCAAAACGTGAAAAGTATACATCAAAGAAATTCGTGAATATTATACAAACCATTGAATGAAAAAAAAAAATAAAATCCCAAATTATTTAACAATAGTTAATATTATCTGACCTTCAAATAAAATCAATAGACATGGTGAACACTGTCTCTTCCACTAGCGGCTGCTGCAGGGGCATCGTCGTCGTGATGTTTAAAAAGTTTGTTTTAAAAAGCACTTAACTAAAAATCTACGTGCATTTATTAAAACTTGCAGCACTTAATACTTGGATTAAGACATAGGCTTCTGATTATTAAAGTGCCCCCCTCCACAAAAAATGGCGTAAGGTGATGAAGGTATAAATACAACTCCTAGTCTGCAGTGATAGAACTCAAGATGCATTTATTATGACTAATGTTTTATGATTTTTGTATACGTAAACAGTTAGCTTAGTTTGAAACCAACTCACACTAAACGTATCCACATGAGAAAGAAACACGCCGTACACATGGTAACTAATTCTGAAACTGTTTTTTTTTATATTTTTTATATAAAAAAAAACATTGTAATAAAAAGTATTTAATTTGGTAAACCGTGTCCCACTGTAATGGTACTAACAGCTGCCTCGCTTGGCGCTCAGTATTAAGAGGTTAGTGTATGATGCCCCAGTGCTAGACATCACTATAAAATGTCACACTGCAGACAACTTAGCCATATGACTAAAAATTGTTAAAGCTACGTTAAAAAGCTTAATCACACACGCACACATTTTAATTTAATACTACATTTCATTACAGGTGGGAATGATTTTAATCATTAAACTGAGTTGTGAGGTTCTAATGGACCTTACTTCTATCCTTTGTGCGAATGCATAATTCAGAAAAACATCTGAAGCAGTACTAACTCCACTCACATACAGCATGTGAGATACGCAACACTTATATATATATATATATATATATATATATATATATATATATATATATATATATATATATATATATATATATATATATATATATATACTATGTGAGAGATGAATACGTATATGTCTTCTCTGGTAATTATTAACGTATGGGAATATTTAAGGTCTCTACTGGTTTGATATGTGAAATCAATTTCCATGTTTGGGTACCTACGTTAGCTTTGAAATGTGAAGTCAATTTTCATGTTTGGATTTTTTCATCAACTTTGAAATATGAAGTCGATTTCCACATTTGGACACCTAAAGTCAGCAATTAAATGTGAAGTCATTTTCCATGCTTGGATATCTGTGTCAGCAATGAAATGTGAAGTCATTTTCCATGCTTGGATATCTGGGTCAGCAATGAAATGTGAAGTCGATTTCCATGTTTGGATATCTTGGTCAGCATAACATTATTGTAGCTTTGCAAGTTGTCCATAGATGTGATTTTAGAACCATCCGTGTGTCTGAACTTCCATTATAAATTCAGGTTGATGTCTCAAGCAGTCTACGAGCGTAATTATTTGTTTGTATGTTTGATGTTTCATTATCTCCACAATCTAGGCTCATAACATCGCTTGCCACCCCACCCTACCCTCACCCTCATCAGCAAGACAGAATGTTTATAATTCGAGTCTCGAAAAGTAATACTGAATGTTCACACAAGTTTTGTTGTATATCTTCACTTTATGAAACAACATTTCATATAATAATGTTTTACATTTCATATGCCAATATATTTTGCCATACTCCCTTGCAATGTCACGTTGCTAAGAACAACAGAACAATGTAAGGCCATTTGTTCAATACGATTTTCCGCTCAGTTTCCTCAAACTAATAATTCTAAAATTGATTATATGATAATGTATGACGCAACCATCAAGTAACTAGTCTTGCATGAATATGTACTATTCAAAGTCCCAGTGATAACATAAAATGCTTCCTGCGTTTCATGCACAAAGAATACTCATTCATGCACACAGAATGCTCATTCATAAACGAAGAATGCTCATTCATAAACAAAGAATACTCTCATTCGTGAACAAAGAACACTTGTTTATATATCAAGAATACTCATTTAAACAATTAACACTCATATACATGAACCCTCATTATAACTTCTTTTCTTTTTAAAATAAGGGCCAAACAAAGAAAATGCAACTACTAGCATTTGCACAATATCAGTAGATAGTTTTGCTAGTTATAGTAAATAACACTCGTATTTGGATAACCTCGCCTATTTCTGCGAGACTAAAATTATTTTGGGATTTTTGAGATTTTACGCCAGCTCTAGCATAAAATAGATCATGCATGGCGGTCAGTAGAATTGGTGGAGAAAAATTATGGGATGACCAAGGAAAAAAAAAAACATCGATCCACGGAAAGCTACTTGCTATCTTTCTCAAAACACCCACGTTGGCCGAGCCTGAGACTCGAACCCGCGCGGACAGATATGCAATGTGCGCGATCTGTTACGGCGAGCGCTTTAGAACAACTGGCCACCTGGGAGCAAGAAAGGAAATTATACATTGGATGTATGTCCGCACAGCAATTTACATAAAAATCACACATTCTGTTCGATGGAGTGTTTTTGAAAAGAAAATACAATCTATTCGGGCCACCTCTGCTTTTGAAAAAATTGTAGGACTGACCATGCAAATGAAAAAAGTTGGATGCATTCGCAACTTTTCGGTCAGTCCTTCTTTCGTACATAACCAAGGTGGTCTGAACGGCAGTTAAGGACAAGCATCGACATACATTCAACTTAACAACCATACTTGTATAGGATGCTATAACACAGGAGTACTACAAAAATATGAGATGGATTAATAATCATGTTAACATTATCATGTAATACAATGTATAACTATTTTTTTATACTGTAAAACAAGTAAAAAGGCCGACATTATTAAATAAAACATGTACATAGAGTCAGCGGTCATATCATAGGCTATATTATATTTTATACATGTATTATTGCAACAAGAAAACTGAGAGTCGTATGAAATATTATATCATGATATACATTAATTGCCAATGGGCCTTACCAATAAGCGGGTATATTTGGTACTTGGGAAGACACTTAACAACATCCTTCAGTAAGGGAATGATCCACTAAATCAGGGATTCATTAAACTCAATTCCATGGACAATTTGACTGTAATCTGTTGCTAATGGGCTTGAAATTGACTAAGAACTCTTCATCTAAGGAGTTGTTGTTTGGCAAAAGGAAAAAGACACCCTAGTCTAGATGTATTCCTTACCACGTACACCCAATAAACTGAACAAACATGCATGGACTCAGATTCCATGCATCCCATATTGTATGTAGTCTGGCTTACAGACGCAAACATGACAAAACAAAATGATAAATTTATGAAAAATAAAAAGAGACGGATGCCATTACAAACATTTACATATTTATTAAACATTAAAATGTGTCTTAGGACACCAACGATATCTCTTCGTCCCTAGCATCCATGAGACTGCCATGATATGGTCAGGTTATAAGAAAAATCTGACAGACGGACAGACAAATTGAGACACGTGAACACAGACAGACAGACATATTTAGACACGTGAATACAGACAGTGGACATGACTTGCTACAAACTGTCAAAAGTCAGATTTAAAAATGTAACTGCAGTAGTTTGCCATTCCATATCTATAAGCTTTGAACTGCATAACCCAAACCCTACCTCATCCCACCCTGGAAGAGGTACAAATATTCTTGAAAAATTATTTTTAATATACGGTCCACTGAAAGAGAGATCTCAGTGACCTACTTATTTTTATCGCATGGTCCGTGATCTTCAAAATATACAGCTACTAATTTTTAGTTTAGGATGGCGATGCGGCCGTAGGAATGGGTTCACTTTCTGTTCCTTTTAATCAAACTACGTTAATATTTATTCTTGCTCTCGTCCACAGAAAAATCTTGGATTGTGCTTACATAACTTGCCATTGTTTGAGTTTGTAATATCACGCAACATCTTTCTCACCGTTTTAGACCGGGACTCGAAGCATTTTTCACACCGGTCTTATAATTTTATTAATCCGCTTGGGGAGGAGCCGTATTTATAGAGACGGCCCCTAGGTCAAACAGGTAGATTAATCCTTAATTATTTCAGAAACTTTATCAGGTGCATATACAAGCATAGGGTTTGGGTGATTCAGTGGAAAAGCACGAGTTTATTAGAGTACAGACTGACTGTCAGAGCAATAACGACGCCAACTTCGGCCTTAATAATGCTTTTTGATACGAAAAATAAACTTACTGGGCACGATTAAAAGGAATAAGACATGTAATCGACATGGCAATGTCCAATATAGAATTTTCTTCCGGATTTTGATTTTGAGTTGGGGTGGTTCATTTTTACTTAAAATATCATATTTTATCTATACTTCAGTTATATGTGTGCTATGAAAAGGCAGCGTCTACATGTATTTATAACCCTCTCTTTAAAAAAAACTACACTGACTGAATTATATATTTATTTTTAACCACCACCACCACACCCTAAATAGCTCTCAGAGTACAGATTAGGTGTGGGAAAAAGGCTGGTCGACTCAGAGATACGTTTTAGAAATATGGTAACCATTGTTGAGACATCTCTATCCAACGTTATAATTACAGATCCACGGTCTCAGCTTATGAATTCAATCACTTCGTCAGAATTATTTCTTTACTAACGATTTTAAAGTGTATCAAGAGGAACCCTTATTTTATGGACATACTTTCTTCGACGGACTCAACAATATGACTCTAACAATTATGGGTCTTTTTGAAATACGGCGTCACATCGTTACAACGCGGTGCTTAATATAACGGGTATGGTCACGCGAGTCCCAGTTTCACGATGGGGGCCCCGAGTCTAAAGCGCTGTCCGTTACGGATCACCGCCATCTCACCTTTGTCTGCGTGGGTTCGAGTCTAGGATTCGGCGAATGTGGATATGTGAGCAAGCTTGCCAGTAGCTTCTCGTGGGTCGGTGGTTATTTCCGGTGATTTCCCGGTTTTTTCCTCCACCAATAATACTGGCCGCCATGAATAGCCTATCGTGTGCTGAAAAATGGCGTTAAGCCCAACAACAACAACAACAACCAGTTTCACGATAAATGTAAATATCGTATTGTACCTTCTCTATTATATGGTGGCCTCTTTAATAACGCAGTAAGCTATTACGTATCATCTTGATCGCGTTATTGTGACAGGTTAATGTAGACGAAACCTTTGCGTAACATTACAGGCAAATACGATAAATACTGTGGTAAATAAAAGAAAAAACAACCTTAACTGTGCATGTAACACATAATTCAACTGTCTGTTTCTATCCATGTTTTTGTATACTTATTCAGTATTGATTTATACCGTCTTTACTTGCCGATTATGCATTTATACGTATTTTTTTTTTATTGGAAATGTGACAGTTGTTTCTCTTCAACTATATACATTTACAACAGTCCGTTGCTATATGACACTTAGATATGGTTAGGAATTCCATTTAATTATGAAATAGTGAAAATTATACGGACAATATCCTTCGTTATATAGAGGACTCACTATAAGGCGGTATGTTCCATGGCTCCCTTTGACCGTGTTATAATGAGGAAGTGCAGTACTTCCGCAATAATCACTTACATGCGTCGGCCATGCAAAGCTGAATTTAAAAATTAATATAACTTTAATTATGGTAAACAACTGTTTGTTGGTCAGTCCTCACTTTGTCATTCTTTAGTGTGTGTGTGTGTGTGTGTGTGTGTGCGAGAGAGAGAGAGAGAGAGAGAGAGAGAGAGAGAGAGAGAGAGAGAGAGAGAGAGAGAGAGAGAGAGAGAGAGAGAGAGAGAGAGAGAGAGAGAACATAAACACACAAAACTGACACAAACACAGTCTGACAAACATATCGTATTATTTGTAATTTAGTAAACATAATAACAAGTTATAACGCATTTTATTTTTCGTTAGTTTTGACATTACTCTTCCACATTACAGTGATAATGCAAAATAAAAATATTCAGGTATTTGTTTGAACATTTTCTTGTTATTAAATAAAATGTCACTTGTCAGCATGACCTGTCTCTCAATTTATAAAACATCGTCACAAGCCTTAATATAGAACTTATTTTCTTCATTGATGTAAATAATCCGTGTAGGTTAATTTTTGATACCCAAAGATATTGGTCGCAAATACGCACACACATATAAGCACATAGCAGAAAACAACAATAAAATAATGTATTCATTTTAAAAGTTTCTTTCAGAATGCCATTTTTATACAACCCAATGATCATTCCAGTTTTAAAATATTGCCATCTGTATATAGCCCAACGATCATTAGTTTTACAGATTGTCGTTTGTTTATAGCCCAACGATCATTAGTTTTAAACAGGATGCCATTTTGTATATAGCCCAAAAAATCACAAGTTTTAAACAGAATGCCATTTTGTATATAGCCAAACAATCATTAAATTTACACAGGATGCCATTTGTATATAGCCCAACAATCATTAGTTTTAAACAGGATGCCATTTGTATATAGCCAAACAACCATTAGTTTCATACAGATTGTCATTTGCATATAGTCCAACAATCATTAGTTTCACACAGATTGCTATTTGCATATAGTCCAACAATCATTAGTTTCACACAGATTTCCATTTGCATATAGTCCAAGAATCATTAGTTTCACACAGATTGCCATTTGTATATAGTGCAACAATTATTAGTTTTAAACAGGATGTCATTTGAATATAGCCCAACAATCATTAGTTTTACACAGATTGTCATTTGAATATAGCTCAACAATCATTAGTTTTAAACATTGCCATTTGCACATAGCCCAACAATAATTAGTTTTAAACAGATTGCCATTTGTATATAGCCCAACAATGATTACTTTTACATAGGATGCCATTTGTATACAGCCAAATAATCATTAGCCCAACAACCATTAGTTTCACACAGATTGCCATTTGCATATAGTCCAACAATCATTAGTTTCACACAGATTGTCATTTGCATATAGTCCAACAATCATTAGTTTCACACAGATTGCCATTTGTATATAGTCCAACAATCATTAGTTTTAAACAGGATGTCGTTTGAATATAGCCCAACAATAACTAGTTTTAGACATATTGGCATTTGTATATAGCACAACAATCATTAGTTTTACACAGATTGTCATTTGTATATAGCTCAACAATCATTAGTTTTAAACATTGCCATTTGCACATAGCCCAACAATAATTAGTTTTAAACAGATTGCCATTTGTATATAGCCCAACAATGATTACTTTTACATAGGATGCCATTTGTATATAGCCAAATAATCATTAGCCCAACAATCATTAGTTTTATACAGATTGTCATTTGTATATATTCCGACAATCATTAATTTTACACAGATTGCAATTTGTATATAGCCCAACAATCATTAATTTTACAGATTGCCATTTGTATATAGCCGAACAATCATTAGTTTTAAACAGGATGCCATTTGTATATAGCCCAACAATAATTAGTTTGAAACAGAATGCGATTTGTATATAGCCCAACAATCATTAATGTTATACAGATTGCCATTTGTATATAGCCCAATAATCATTCGTTTTAAACAGATTGCCATTTGTAAATAGCTCAACAATCATTAGTTTTATATAGGATTCCATTTTAAGTCATCGGCAAGCATTCTCAAATTTATCAATGCAACACTTTTAATTTTTATTCAAAAAGGCGTTTTTTTAATTTAAAATATCCCGATATAATGTTGCAGATGACTGTTACCTGTGTTCAACGCATAGAAATCAAGACCCATTATTCAGGTACCCACTTGGTTCAGCGCTTTACTGTTGGTCCTACTTTAGAGAGACATTGCATTTACATGTAATTTTTATTTTTAAATGAAGATTTAAATGAAATACAAGAGAATCATGAAGGTTTTATTTCAGAAATGAATAATTTAATATTACTTTTGGAATTGAATGACTTTTTAATATATTTTGCGGACATCGCTAAACCACTCAAATATATTTCCCTTGATAACTTTAGGTACTGACCTACATGCATTAAGTTGTGCGTACATTGCCAGTCAAGTCCAAGGGGAAGAAAAAAAAGCAGTTGGGGAGGGAGAAAAAAATCCGGTAAGTTATTTTGTCCTTATTACTCCCCGATGAATACTAATTAATTACACGTGGTAGGAGTTCTCTTTTCCACTCCATTAGCACTGCTTATTTAATTGACTGCGTCCGGTCTAGGAAATTTGGAGTTGCGTCCGTATGCCTATCGGGTCAATACGATATATATATAGGTCAGTGGACAATGGACGAAGTCCGGTTCGTTAAACAAAAGAGATCTATGTGTACACAAGACTTTTTCTGGTTGCGGACGGTATAAATGGTTTGTGGACGATTTAGTATTCTCTCGGGGTGTCAGAGATAATCTGCCACTAATCTCTATCCCTTATTGAATGGAAGCCAAGCCAAGACCAGGCTGACAAGGTGCCCTCTAATTTAGAAAGGTAATCAGCCCATTATACAGGGATTAAGGACTGTTGGCTTAACACCCAGAAATTCAGTGCCGTGCTCAGAATTGTTCCCCCATTAAATCAAACATTATGGCACATTCTTTCACAAACCACTGTACAAACATCTACATATCTTAATGTATATTGTTATACGTAAATTTATTGACCGCAGTTGTCATAGTTAATACAGAAGAACCTACAAACGAAATCCTGAAAATTGTTTGTTTTAGAACCGTAACAATTTCTTTAAAATTTGTTTTTATAAAAAATATATCGTATCGTTGAATTTAAAGCTTACTCCTACCCCTTGCGCTTGTGTCAAACTTGCAACAGTCTCTCGGTTACCGGGGTTTTGTAAGGAATTACCATTTAATAAGGCATATAAACACTTACATGTAAATCATCCCGATTTATTGTAACTCAGTAATTTGAATGACTTTCACCTGGACATTATTATATTATGCCATTTCAAGGATTTCAACCTAAATTAGCATTTGCGTAAAAATACAAAACAAAACTAAAAAAAAACATACCAATGAGAAAATACTCTATAAATATCTCTAAGACTCCATGTACACTTTAAGACAGAAGTCATGTAAGAATAAAATAGATGCAAAGTGATAGTGGCATCTTTCACGCTGATATTGGACGTGGGAGTCACAAATGACGCGACTAGACCACGTATAAATTAGATACAGATATAAAGACTTACCGTGAGGTAGTTTTCTTGCCTTTGGCTTGGATCTCATTTTTGTCCGTCTGTCAGAGCTGAGCTCAGTATGGTTGATACGTAGTGGACAGTCACTCTCGCGTATGTAAGTTACAGATCTTCGTGTGGAGGCTCACCTGCTCAAATGCGCATGTGCCGGTAGACGGAAAATCTTGTATGGCGTACCTTACGTATGGTAGTTACAATCGTTTTCTTAATCCCTTATCATTGGATACATCAATGGTATCCCTCTCAAAGGCAATAAATTAAAATGATGAGAATAATAAGGGACGGCAACATCTGGCTGTATAGCGCTACTGCTTGTCAATGTATCGAAAGTTATAATATCTCCAAGTGTCGGTTTAGTGTTTTATTTTATACCGGACAAACAATTACGATCATTAAGCTATCAAATGCCCTATCAACTCACTACCCGTGAGATGGTAGGTACCTGCAAAGACAATAGTCTATTCAGTCCTGGGCAGCCGAAAGGGACTCCGTTATATTGTGATGCCATTGTACAAACTGGCTGTTCAAATTAACTAACAATATTAGAGAATGCCGGAAGATATTGCCTTAAAAAATAGACCTATACGGAACAATCTTGCATGTTCATGCATGAAACGCCAAAGAAACATGTATAAAAAATGAATTCTTCAGCAAACTTGTCGTTTAGTTCTGACTTAAAATAATCGGTTTATATTTTAATTTTATTATCAGTAATTCTAGAGATGCATTTTATAGTACATAAATATAGACTCGTTAGAGCAAACAAATCTAAAATTTGATTTTAATCAAGCGATATATGGATTAATCAAAGAGATTGTGCAAAATTGCATTGTCTCTAAAGATAAATCACACACGCACACACACACACACACATATATATATAATTCAGTATGTCTGTCTGTCTTTCTGTATGCATGCATGTATGTATGTATGTATGTATGTATGTATGTATGTATGTATGTATGTATGTATGTATGTATGTATGTATGTATGTATGTATGTATGTATGTATGTATGTATGTATGTATGTATGTAGTTTCCTATTCAAAAAGCATGCAACAACACAGCGGTAAAAGTCTATCGTGAAAGCAGAAGGTGACTGTAAAAATAAAAAAAAAATGTAATTTACATAATGACACCTAAATTTGTCAACTTTCACGATAGTGTTATCCTTGAAGGTGCCCCACAGACTGCTATCAACACATGCAGACCGACGCACTCCCAGAAATAAATATATAGATCGCTGGATAGATTGCCTAAATTTATCATTTTTATGTTTTCGTTTCACTTTTGTCTCTTTTCACCCCATCCTGTTTTAGTTACTTATAATATTAGTACAATAGTGGTAGATTTTTGATGAATCAAAATGAGATCAAAATAAAAATCATGACCATTTACATGTATCAGGTAATAGAGGAACTTTGTAAAAAGAAAAGGCTACTTTCAGCAAGTCACATGTATTATAACAAAACGCCATTTTTCGCTACCAAGTCCAATAAATACGAAATATGTTGACGGACACTCACTATTCATGTCTTTCGACGTCTATCATCAGCTGCCTTTAATCTGGGCAAAATGGTCAGGGCCTAAAACTGTAGCCATCTTTGACATATTGGATGCATCTTAAAGTAAGAATAAATTCTTTATTTAGATTTAAACATAAACATTTTTGTTTATTATTGGATTGATAAGTCCTTGTGTAAGTAATATAAAATAACATTTGCGAATTCATCTTTTTAAATATTTTTTTTACACCTGTAGTCTCTCCATAATGCATGAACTATGGCATTGAACGCAGCAACTTGACACTTTGATACATGGAAACCTATCTGAGCGGACACCTCCGTAGTAAAAATGTACCCTATCATTGAACAACAATTTAGGATTCACCATTATTTTGCTTTCCATACTGAGCCTTATTTTTTATAATCGAATGATTGATTTTGGACGGCACATAAACACATTAAAGATTATATAGTGCCTAGGCAAATGGAGGAAGTACCTTCCCTAGAGGTGCAACACAGCGGCCACTGAGTCATGAAGGCTTGTCCAACCTATATGAAAATATACGTGTAGATAAAGGAAAAACTGTAATGGTTTGCTGGGGTGGGGTGGGGTAGGGTGGGATGAGAGAGAGAGAGAGAGAGAGAGAGAGAGAGAGAGAGAGAGAGAGAGAGAGAGAGAGAGAGAGAGAGAGAGAGAGAGAGAGAGAATTATTCAGATTTGTGTAAAAACAAAACTTGCTGAAAGTATTTTTAATTTGCTGCCTTCCTCGAATAAGGTGCATATTAATCGGGGAGGGATTTAGGTGATGTGGAACGGAGATAATATTTTGAAAGTATAGAGTGTGAATTGATGATTTTAATAGTATATTATTAAATGTGTCGAAACTAATTAATAGCAATAATAATTTCCTTTCTACAGATAAGAGCTGATTAATAGTATGTATGTATGTATGTATGTATGTATGTATGTATGTATGTATGTATGTATGTATGTATGTATGTATGTATGTATGTATGTATGTATGTATGTATGTATGTATGTATGTATGTATGTATGTATGTATGTATGTATGTATGTATGTATGTATGTATGTATGTATGTATGTATGTATGTATGTATGTATGTATGTATGTATGCATGTAGGTATGCATGTAGGTATGTATGCATGTTTGTATGTATGTATGTATGTATGTATGTATGTATGTATGTATGTATGTATGTATGTATGTATGTATGTATGTATGTATGTATGTATGTATGTATGTATGTATGTATGTATGTATGTATGTATGTATGTATGTATGTATGTATGTATGTATGTATGTATGTATGTATGCATGCATGCATGCATGCATGCATGCATGCATGCATGCATGCATATATGTATGTATGTATGTTTATATATATATATATATATATATATATATATATATATATATATATATATATATATATATATATATATATATATGTGTGTGTGTGTGTGTGTGTGTGTGTGTGTGTTGAATAAGTGTCACAAATACGCATTTCTTTCATTATGTCAAAATACTGGCATCAAAATAAAAACAAAAAGTAAGAGTAAATTCATCTGTAACATTTTTACTGTATTTTATTTAGTCGTTTGTTTTGAGGGGAAGTGTTTTAATTCGAGGCGCCTTATGGAGTGTCTTCGTCAAGCAATTTCGCGCAAAGTGCTACAATGAAATGAACGTTAAAATGGAAACGAGGAAATCGACACCAGACATGAAAATCAAGTAAATTTCTTTAACAATCTTTCCATTATTAACAGATACAAGACACGACAAATCTTGGGGACATAATCGGTGTCGCATCGCATAAATGAAAATTTGTATGTGTTATCTTTTATTTGTCGAAAACTTGTGTGACGTCTCCTTTTCAACCGAGATAGGCCATAAAAATGATTTTATTACAGTTTCTATACGCGACTGGACATGACACATACATATAACATTTTCTTACCGTTACTTTCATATAAGATGCAATTTGTATTTCTAAGTCTCATCAATTATTGATCTTCTGGTTACCGCAGAATCTAAGATAAATATACTGTTATATAATAGGGTCATTTAAATAAATTGGACATTCATTGTAGTTTATATACTTTCTAAAGCCTTTGTGTTCAAACTTGGAGATAAAAGAGTCGGTGGTCAAAATTGACCAGAAAAGGTTGAGAGAGGAACATGACGGCACAGAAAGATAAAATCGACGTTCTTAGATTCTCTCTGGATAAAAATTATTTCCATCATAACCATGGCAACATTATCAACATTCTCCTTTCAACATTTTTATTTATATATGTTTCAAGTCAATTATGTTTCTTATTATTATATTCTTTGTCGAAAGGTGGTCAAGATCACCTGGTCACTATTAACCGGACAGTGGATATCAGTGTCGATCGATTGGCACAGGGTCAGATACGTACAAGGGAGAAATCATTCTGTAACGCGGTCGGCTGCAAAAACGTGAGCGTACATGCAAAACATTAACCATCTATTCTTCTTCCTATAAAAATACAAATTTCTTTTACGCCAATTTAGTTCGATATAGATATTTTTCTTTCGTGCGGAAAGAGAGATATCGACGGAGAGAGTTAGTCGACCTTTTTCTCACACGATAAACTCCACCCTGACACACACGGAGGCAAGTACTGCCATACCATCTCCAATAATACATCCCATGAGTATCTCTAAGCTTCCTATTTCTTCAGTTTTTTTTCCCCACTAAAGTTCGGATTATTATGATCCGTATAGTGATATCTACATTAATACGAGTGCGCTTCGGTGGACTCAGAAAAATATAAACAGATAACACCAGCAATCACTGTCCACTGAAAGTTGCAGATTAAAAGATGGAAACTAATATTAAGTTATGTACGGTACTAGTAATTGATCCCGCATCAACAATTTACACTCACTTTACATGGACAGTTTTTCAGCATAAGAGATGCCATTGTTCTTGACTACCCTAGAGAATGGATTAAATTGATAATTGTAGTTTATATTTCTCTTTCTAGTCAAATACACCAAAATTCTGTAAACTCACGTTTGGACAAATAAAAATGATAAGGTATTTTGCCATTTATCCTCGCTGAATCACGGTTGTTGATGTATCAGTCCAGTGCGTTATGCTCGTAGATATCCGTGCGTGTTCGCTATTCCTTCCATGCAACGTCTTTTGTCGCTGTTCAGTTATCAAGTGCTGTTTATTATTACGAATAGAAAATCGGTTTTCTTGCAGATTCACATCTTTATGGTAAAGTATTAAGTCATCACGGTAGGTTTTATCTCAGAATGTTGATAGAATCTGACACTCGTACAAGATGTCCATTGTCAGGGAAAGGGTGTTCAGCTGTCAACTCCCTTGTATCATCATGACTAATTGTTGAACTTCGTTTGAATATGTATTCTTTCTTTTCCGAGTCCTACCTACCAACCCACATGGCTTCCAATCGACCAACCTAACGATCCATTTTTCCCCACATAATCATAACCAATCCACCTCCTTACCTTTCACTTTCCTATCGCACACCTAATTACATTCCTACTGACCAACTTCTTAACCACCAACCCGTGATTCCATCCATTTGTATAATTAACTATTAACAAACTTAAAAACCTACTTCCAAATTATCTGTATAGTTTGTTATTTATCTATCTTCCTTCCCGATTAAAAATACCAAGTTTTAGCAACACACCAATTATCCAGCATATTTCCCAACCTACCTGCCTACCAAACAAAATGAACAACTTACCTGACACGCTTCGAACTTATCGACGGGATATGTTTGACGTACGGTGTACAGATAAAGGGTCTAGGGTAAAACCAAATCTAAAAAGTATGAAGAAAATAATTGAAATGAAACTTTTAAGTCAAAATAATTTAAATAAAACGTTCAAGTAATTATCAAAATAAATATTCAATATGACCACATTGCCCGTCGATTTGATACTACGGCAAAAATCTGCATTAAGTGTCCCCTATGTGAAATTTAAAAGGTTTTTTAAGACAGGTGATTACTTCACAAATGTTCCTTTATAATATAATATTGAATTAAACACATTTAGATATGTACAAATAGTGTGTGCGTTTTTGTTTTAACGTAGCTTTAACAATTTTACGATCACTACGATGTCTGCAGTCACCTCTGTCTGCGTGGGTTCGAGTCTAGGATTCGGCGAATGTGGATAGGTGAGAAAGCTTGCTAGTAGCTTCCCGTGGGTCGGTGGTTCCTTCCGTGGATTTCCCGGTTTCTTCCTCCACCATTAATACTGGCCGCCGTGTGCTAAAAAATGGCGTTAAGCACAACAACAACAATGTCTGCAGTATGGCAGTTTATAGAGATATCTAGCACTAGGGCATCATGCTGCAGACATGTAGCATGATGTCCCACCCAGTCACATCATCTTGACACCAGGCCGACCAGTCCTAACACTAACCTCTTATTGCTGAGCGTCAAGCGAGGCAGCTGTTAGTACCATATTTGTAAAAGTTTGGTATGAATCGGCCGAGGATCGAACACACGACCTCCCGCATCATAGGCGGACGCTCTAACTACTAGGCCACCGGAGCGGTCCCTCTACAAATAGAATTGTTAAAAAAATATTAACTTTCAAAATAACGACATGTGTGATTGAAGTTGTGTCGCTGTATGCTTGATATCGTGATTAGAGCTAAACACGATACCAAATTTTTCTATTTCCTCTTTTCCTAATTTTCTAGAGCCCCCCCCTCCATCTCTCTATTCTAAGGCAATCGGTATTAAAGACATTGAACGTAGTCTCTTACACAAATGAAATGACATTTCAAGGGTCTTGATTCATTTTTGAGGGTTTCTGACTCAAAGTCAAATGAATGTATGTGTTATTTCCTTATTTATCAGCACACCCATATTTGTTCCTTTCCCTACTGAAAGGGGTTTGGGGGATTTTTTGAGAAACCAAATACGACAATCAAATAGCCTGAACTAATAGTCTTGCGTTGATTTGTAGAAAAATGAACAATAAGTTAAATCCATTATATTAGGTTTATAAATATATTTTAGGTAAAACGAGAGACAATCTGCCACCACCCAAAAATATATAAAAAAAATATGATAAAAAAATTTAAAATGAATTGGTCTGTCTCTTAGTGCTGAGGACGGATGGTAAATAATGACAAAACTCGATTACCACCTGTTCAGCTAAAAGCATAGACTATCTGATCACATCTCTTTGAAGTGATCTGTTCACAATCAATATGACCCTGGCATATGGTCATTGTAGTTTAATTAAATTTAGATCCGCCTATTGCAGCTCTCCATAAATATATATATATATATATATATATATATATATATATATATATATATATATATATATATATATATATATATATATATATATATATATATATACCCAAACACACCTAGGTTAGTTCACTGCAACACGTAAACAAGGATTCTAAAAAGTAAGTAAGTCGTTTTCAAAAGGCATATTAGAGAAAAAGTGAAAGAATCCGTACATAAATTAAAATGTACGCTGATAAATATGTACTAGTGCAAATATACATAAAAACAGTAGCGATCTTTAATGGTACAATAAACTCATAGACCACTACTAATTAAATGTTTTTTTTTTCCAAAGTTGTGTCAACTGGTCCTTTCCACTGTAATGATAAGAAGCTAACACCTGTATTTTTGACTTTGAAGAAATGACAGGAAGGGATAAAGTCATTTTTGAAGAATATTGATAAGTCCATATCTGTGAGATGACTTCAAAACTTGAATAAATTTCCAAAGGTAAAAAGAAAATATAGTTAATTGTTTTAGATATGATGATTATGGGGTGGGTGGTTGGTAGTGTTGATCTGCTTCTGACAAAACAAGCGCCTCTACACAGTTGACAGGTATTTTGAATGCCTGATTGAAATATACATGATTTATTGAAATGCACATGCTTTATTAGCTTGGAGATTACCTAATTTTTATACCATAATCTTTATTACCTTTCTGTTTCTGTTTATTTGCAAAGAATACATGCATGGCGTTAAATATAAATGCCGCTGATACAAGCAATATGACTGTTCCGAAGTTTGACATTGTCCTTAGCATATAAGCCGAAGTTCGGATTTTAGAGGACCTGACGTTGTTCCACTGTAAATGTATTCAATAATTCAATATTACATAACTTACATTTCAGCTTAGTTGCTTCTTTTACAGAATACTGCCAAACTCACTATATCAATATACTAATATTTAAAAACAAATTTTTCTTTTGTCGAATATACGCAAAACAGTGTTCTTATTGGAATGTTAGAACGTGTCAGTTCTAATTGCGACGGTTGTGCAACGGTGAGTACTCCCACGCGGAGATTGACAACCTGAATTATTACGAGTGCTGTTTTACAATCTGACGACATGTGGATTTTTCTTTGTAATACATTTTTCATCTGTCACGTATGCACTAAAGGATAATAAAAACGTGTGGATTTACTATGAAAAAGTGCAAATTTTCCAGAAAACGTGTGGATTTACCACGAGAACGTGTGGATTTACCATGAAAATATAGAATTACTATTTCTGTCGAATTCTGCCTTTATTTCAGATTTATTTCACGAACATATATCTTCTTAATGAACTGTGCTCCATGAAGTAAGGATTTTATTATCAAACTCTGAGCGATTGTTATGATTTTACTTGACTTTTTCCACAAAAAAACTCAGCAGATTTTCTATTGTTAATATCGTTGTTGTTGTAAAAGAACTTCAGTCGATATATGCAAGAAATCTTAACCCATAAATTGTTCAAATGAGTCACTTTTATGTTCGAAGATGTGAAAGGTGAAACTCAAAGTAACAAATTATACAGCGAACTTCAGCAGGCATCGTCGCAAACCTCGGGCGATAATTGGCTACACATTTGTTATCACCTTTGGCCGCCGGTGTAGAGATTTTCTCGTTTTTCTTATGAATATTCAGGACCCTACGTAAACAATCATTGCCAGTATCATTTTGACCCAGCAAGACCTTTTACGTTGTTAGAGTGAGACAATCAAAGTTTCTCTTCCAAGCAGTCACTTATCGATCGATAAAATGGGCACTTTCGTTTATGTTTAGGGGATTGTTACCGAGTGTTGGTTCATGTAATAGTTTTGTTTATGCGCAATCATGAAAAACGAAGAAATCACCTGCGACATCGGGCGATAAAGGAGCGTAGCGGATTATCGCCTGTGTAGTGCGATGATGGTCTACGAGAGACTAGCGCATGAATTATATAATGCATTACAATCGACTATGTAAAACTCCCTTAACTTGTATCGACTATTGTAATCCTCAGCGTGCAAATACATTGATTTATTTTAGAAAATAAGACGCATGCTGTCGGATATTTTACTTCAAAATCGATTATCGCATTCTAAAATTATTTTAAAGATAAAGTTGACTTTGCTGCTAAATATCCCATAAATGATTATTTGAGAAATGCCTCTGTACCTTAATAGGTTCATTGTAATGCAAATCACATAGGTTTTATAACTGTATGCAGAGATTCAATAGTAACATTACCATTCTACATAAATATGTTTCTTATGTAACAAAAAATCTTTGAAAATTAGATCTCTGTGTTAATTATAAAATTGTTATGACTCGTTATTGTACCATGTTACAAGTGTCCTGTCCCATGATATAAGAAATAAAGATTATTGTTATTATTATTTTTGTTGTTATTATTATTATTATTATTATTATTATTATTATTATTATTATTATTATTATTATTATTATTATTATTATTATTATTCCTTTCTTCTCCTTTTTATTTTTGTTCTCATTCTTCTTCTTCTTCTTCTTCTTCTTCTTTTTCCTCTTCTTCTTCTTCTTCTTCTTCTTTATTCTCATTCTTTTTCTTTTCTTCTTCTTTTTCTTCTTCTTCTTCTTCTTCTTCTTCTTCTTCTTCTTCTTCTTCTTCTTCTTCTTCTTATTATTATTATTATTATTATTATTATTATTATTATTATTATTATTATTATTATTATTACTCCTTTCTTCTCCTTTTTCCTCTTCTCCTTTTTCCTCTTCTTCTTCTTCATCTTCTTCGTTTTCTTCTTCTTCTTTTTCTTCTTCTCCTTCTCTTCTTCTTCTTCTTATATTATTATTATTATTATTATTATTATTATTATTATTATTATTATTATTATTATTATTATTATTATAATTATTATTATTATTATTATTATTCCTTTTTTCTCCTTTTTCTTCTCATTCTTCTTCTTCTTCTTCTTCATCTTCTTCGTTTTCTTCTTCTTCTTTTTCTTCTTCTCCTTCTCTTCTTCTTCTTCTTATATTATTATTATTATTATTATTATTATTATTATTATTATTATTATTATTATTATTATTATTATTATTATTATTATTATTATTATTGTGCGGATGAATTGGATTTCTTTGATCATCCCTGTTTTCCAAATAAAACCAATATAGTGTTTTTAATCAAACAAATGGTAAACTTTTTTCAGATCTTCTGTCTACCAGCAAACTAAATAAAAGAAGCAAAAAGTGAGAGACATTGTTTCATTTACCGGGAAAGGAATGCTATAGATTCCTGCACATGACCTGGATAACAAGCGTTTTATTGGTTTAGCCTATGAAAATGTCCCTTCCCCTTTGAAGTCAAGATACAGCACGATGACCTCCAGTAAAGAGTTTAGCCCCTAGCAGGGGGAAGAAGGGCGCAGACGCCAGATTAAAGTAAATTAAGAAGTTAATGATATTAAAGCCCGCCTTGTTTTCTTTGGAGCTAGGATCTCAATGATATTTCATCAAAAGATAAAACTACAAAACGAAGACCCTAATGTAAGATGGTTGAAATGAAGACACGCACTGCACGGGCAGTTTATCTATAAGAACTGGTTGAATCGCGGACAAAAGAACAAGTTCGGCACACACAAAAGACAAGCAGAAGCATCGACTGTACAGTAGTTGGTCCATTCAGTGCGGATCGGGTCAAACATTTGATGAGACTTACCGTCCATAAAATCTCTTTGACTTTGCTGCCTGATTAACCAGGGCTTGAAACCGATTTGGGATATAATTGAAGAAATACTGAGACCGGACGGAATCTAAAGTTCGCAAAATTCCATAGAATTGGACACCCGCAAGCTGTTTGACTAAAGTTATTGAAAAGCAAACTTTCTATTAACTTGGAAAACGACAGAACCCAAAAGGACACATTGCAGGTGTAAAATAAACTATTTTAAAGGTATATAATCTATTTTTACATCTTTATTTTAGATAGAAACTATCCTCGAACGTTGTACTTTTTCAATTATAGTTCCATTACGAAATTAAGTGAGAAAGACAATAAAGAAACCACGGAGATCATTAAAAATAAAGACAATAGGTTTCATTGAATGTTAAAATCACTTTAATTGGCATAGAAAACAGATCAAAAAGAAGTTGACAGGTGTGCAAGATGTCCACGTCATCATGAAATAATACATCAATACCCGTGTGCTTCCATTTTGCAGGAGTATACATCGCGTCTTAAGAAAGGATTGACTTGGTTTTGGTGTTTTCAGGCACAGCAATGCCATATAGGTTACTTAAGTACAGAGGCTAATTTAATTATGCGTTTTGTCCAAGGATACACCACTGTAGCTGACTTTAGCTAATCCAATGAATCGATTCAAACTAGCACCGTAAATCTGGCACGCAAACCACCTTGTTTTCTATTGCAGTTAATCACCTCATAGAACATGCAGCACATGGTTTCTCTCAGTGAAAAAAAAATCAACCTTTTTGGAGAACCATTTCTGTGACGATCAAGAGGGATAATATATTTAAACTCTCCAACAGACGCTCTCGGAGTTACTAAAGTATGTTTTTAAGCATTTGCATGACAACCGCATGTGAAAAACCGTAAAACGACTCAAAGCATTATAATGGCTACTGAATTTAAAAAAACCCCGCATTTAAGAGCTCGTTCTTTTGTTCTAGACTTGGCATCCTTAACACAATGAAAAGAAAACTTGAATTTTGTGTTGTTCTTCAAACTGAAAAAATGACGTATATAATAGAGTATAAATCGAGCGTACAGGCAAACTACACACTTAGATCTTCCGCTGTATTATACGCTGACAAATCTGTGTATGTGCAGCTTGCAGTTGTAATAAAGATATAAAGAGAGTATATACAGCAAATGTCATAATAAAATATAGACAGTTGTACGACAAATCTGGACTTCGCCAATCGATTGTATAGTGTTTTGTCTCCTATGTGAAAATGATTTCAAAATTAAGCTATAGCAATCGTGACAACAGCGACAATTTGTTGGAATAAATAAATAATGAGTGAATGCTAATATTTTTTAAACTGCATGTTCAAAAATTGAAGAACGACAAAAATGTGCAAATTGTAATTTTCTTAATTGCTAATTTACCATAGGAACATGTATCGTGGGAATACCGCGGTAACCGTAAAGATTACCGCAGATAAATTTCAGTATATCCTGGGGGTATATCAAGGAAACTTTAAAATTCCCACAACGAAATCCCAACGTCTCAAGGTCCCAGAATGTAAATTACAAAATCCCATGACGATTCCACCATGAAAATCCCAGTTTCCTAAATAAAAGATACCTATGAAAAAAATACGTGTTTATCATGAAAATCACAACATGAAAATCCACCAAGTCAATGGAAACACGGTTTAACCACGATGATCTTAGCATGAAAATCATTCTCATCTTCTTATGGCACATACATTGTGAACATTACAATGCTCCATTTGTTGTACAGCGTGGAAAAACACTGTGAACATTACGATGCTCCATTTGTTGTACAGCGTGGAAAAACACTGTGAACATTACGATGCTCCATTTGTTGTACAGCGTGGAAAAATACTGTGAACATTACGATGCTCCATTTGTTGTACAGCGTGGAAAAATACTGTGAACATTACGATGCTCCATTTGTTGTACAGCGTGGAAAAACATCGTGATTATTACGATGCTCCATTTACTATGTGGAACACCATGGAATTATGATGCTTTAAAAATATAATGTGAACCACAATGATTAGTATTAAGCTGGTTTCAGACACCGATGGGAAACAACGTGGTAGTCTTAGGATAAACGTGGTAGTCTTAGGATAAACTTAGCATCTCATGGGGAACAAGCGATTACAAGCAACATCTTGAGCCTTGAACTGGGAATCACAGTGGTGACCAGGCTTATCTTAGCATATCACACGGAACGCCGTGGAATGATGTTAATCTTAGAATCATAATAGGATCATAGCGGCAATCATGACGATCTAAGCATGTCATGGCGGAAAATCATGGAACCATGGTGATCTGAGTATTCATGAGACACATATTGTGATCTGGATGATCTTAGAATCTCACGGGGAATTCTGTGAAATGATGCTGATCCTAGAATCATAACAGAATCACAGTAGTGATCAGGATGATCTTAACACCTCATGGGGAACACCGTGGAATCACGCTAATCCTAGAATCGTAAGAGAAGCACAGTGGTAATCGAGACGATCTTAGCATCTCATGGGGAAAGCTGTGGAATCATGGTGATTCGAGTATCTCGTGAGAATTATAGTGGTGATCACGACGATCTTAGCATCTCATGTGGAAAACTGTGGTATCATGGTGATTCGAGTATCTCGTGAGAATTATAGTGGTGATCACGACGATCTTAGCATCTCATGTGGAAAACTGTGGTATCATGGTGATTCGAGTATCTCGTGAGAATTATAGTGGTGATCAAGCTGATCTTAGCATCTCATGTGGAAATCTGTGGTATCATGGTGATTCGAGTATCTCGTGAGAATTATAGTGGTGATCACGATGATCTTAACATGTGATTGTGGAATCATAATGATCCTTGAATCATAGAGGTAATCAGGACGATTTTATAATCTTAGAGTGAACAGTAGAATCACGGTGATCAGAACAGCTCATGAAAAACAGTGGTAGTAAGTACGAGACAAATATCTCATATCAGAGTATCCAGTATTAACAAGCGTTAATGATGGTCCTAACATTCTGTGAATTTATGGTTATCCGAAAATCTCATAAGAAACACGATGAAATCGTATTATTTCGACTGTCTATAATATAAAATGTTTTCATTGTGATTGATCTTACCTTTTGGTTATCTTTTTATAATTAATTAATTAATTAATTAATTAATTAATTAATTAATTAATTAATTAATTAATTAATTAATTAATCAATTAATTAATTAATTTATTTATTTATATTCAATGCATTGAACATACAATATGTGATATATATGTTTATCTTTTGAGCACAAGGGACAGTGGGCTAATGAAAAGTACTGATATTTGTAAACAGTGTTAGGAAACATTCAATTCAAAAAAGTGATTTCTCATTCAAATAGAAGTTTTCACTATTTGCTGAGACGAACGTTCCATATCAATTTGCTCTTTAGTTCCTGACAATTGAATAAACATTTCGACTATTTGTTAAAATCTAGCCGTATAGTAGCCAGCTAAAAGATAAATGTAATGTAATAATAATATTTAATTTTTGTGTAAAATCCAAGACTTAAGAAGGCAGAAAAAGGTGTCTTGCACAAATTTGCAAGGACTGAAAAGAAGCGAAACCCTATGAGTTCATATTCGTATCTTGGAAAGACAAGAAAATACGTCAAGTGACGTTACAGATGTAAAGAAATCTAATCTGGCTCTATGTCCAGCAAAAAAAAGTACTGTGGAGATACGGGCTCCCTGTCCTAGTTAAAAGCCCCGATTTTAACAAATTTCGTGAATTTTCGTTCCCAAACTGATATTGTCAAAATATTATCAGTTCTTCATCATTCCTGTGGAAACTTTTTTCAAATACTACATAAGTGCTATAGACTGGAATAAAAATCCTTTTATCGGAAAGGCATCAAACCGCATTTTAAAAAAAAATAGATGACCATCATAAGGAATTTTTTATTGAGAAATTTTACAACTAAATTTGTTCGATCATGATTAAGAATTGTAGGTGTATTGCATCTATCTATCTATCTATCTATCTATCTATCTATCTATCTATCTATCTATCTATCTATCTATCTATCTATCTATCTATCTATCTATCTATCTATCTATCTATCTATCTATCTATCTATCTATCTATCTATCTATCTATCTATCTTGTATTGAATCATACATTTATTTTAGAAGGCATAATCTTCCTTACTGTTTCTGGTATTCAATTTTACATTAGTTAAATTTAACATGTATTAGCATATTATAGCCACTTTGTGCTGATGTACCATAAACCCCTACCACATGCATATTCTACTGACAATTTGGAGTCTCTCTAGTGAACATACTGTTACAAAGTTTGAGATACGATGTCTTCCTTTTTAATCTCTTATTTAACTTCTTCGCCCGTCGATCGCATGGCAAAAAAGATAATGTGAAACTAGACATTACCGTATAGATATAAGAATTGTAGGCGTATTGCATCTATCTATCTATCTATCTATCTATCTATCTATCTATCTATCTATCTATCTATCTATCTATCTATCTATCTATCTATCTATCTATCTATCTATCTATCTATCTATCTATCTATCGTCGTATAAGCGGAGTCCAATAACAAGCAACTTGGATCCCGATCTGCCATAACGTAATGCGCTTGCACATCAGGGCCAGCGGGGCTTACACCTTGCTAACCTCAGAGACCCAGATCCGCCGACGCCTTATGTGAAGGCATATCTGGGTCTGTGCACTTTCCAGTTAGAACAGGCTTAAAACCTAGTGCATACGGTTAATAATTTGCAATAAAACTGTGACTTTATAATTATTGTTGAGTCACTATGAACGAGACGAATTATATTAAAAAATTTAACAAGACGATGCAAAAAATAGTTTGAATTGAGAAGCAAGATTTACTAATTGTTAAATTATTGATTAAAATTTCTTGGTCTCACTCTTCAAAAAATGTGCCGAAATAATTAGTGTACATGTATTTACTATTTCTGCTTTCATGAATATAGATCACGTATCTATAGACTGCTAAAGAAGGTTGTTGTAATTTTACAAACGAAACGGTGATAGTGTGTCGAGATCTGAAATTTTGCGTTCCCAATTTTACCTTGAATGTTTGAAATTTGCATGCAAGAGAAAAGAAAAGAAAAGGAAGTAACAACAGACGAACATCTTGGACCTCTATTCAAGCAAGCTAAATTTTTTATTAGATTTTGAAAATGTATCGAATGATTTTGTTTGACTCAGTTATAAAAAATAGGTAAGAAAAATTGTACCTAAGATCCCATTAAGTTTAGGACGTGTATAAAAATGCATTGATATGCCCATAACATTAGGATCTGCAAGAAAAGTACCCCCCATGTATCTAGTTTATCATTACATAAAGTATGTATGTATGTATGTATGTATGTATGTATGTATGTATGTATGTATGTATGTATGTATGTATGTATGTATGTATGTATGTATGTATGTATGTATGTATGTATGTATGTATGTATGTATGTATGTATGTATGTATGTATGTATGTATGTATGTATGTCTAAGTCTAATAAAGATCGGCAACCGACCAGTGGTATTAGTCTTTCGTGTTTAGTGGTTTGTTGTTTTTTTTACCACTCTAATCACTTGTAATCACTCTAATCTCTTTTTGTGTAACAATTGTTAGATTTAGTATAGCTCTTGGTAACTACATGGTACATATAAGTGAATATTTAAATTGTTCTATACAATATGGAGAAATTAATATATCTTTTTATATGGTATAGAGAAGTAAATATTGAACTTTATTTTTTACATTTCTTATTGGCTTAATAGCATGCATACATGTTGAGGCAGTTAAGTTATGTTTTATTTTTTTAAAAAAGTTAAAGCTTTTACTTTCTTACAATGTGATATATTTTAATTTCTTTCGAGTCTACTGTGCACTCATATTTTACTCCCAAACATAAAATGTATCAACTACAACGTTCTCTCTTCATCTCACACGATTAAAGAAACTATAATTGCTGTTTCTAAGCACAGCGCTGTGATTTTGGCCCGACATGATCCAGTATGTATGCTCCTCAAATGGACAAATTATCGACAAGCAGACGTCCTCAACGTAAGAAAACAGAATTACCCGGAAAGTGTTTTCAGAGGGTGCTCCTAGATAAATAGGCAAACAAAAAGGTCGTGTAGCTTCTGACAGCGGCCTTTTCACACTACGGCGGGTATCTTGTGTGGTACTGTTTGCACTACCACCGGGGGATCCTCGCTAGCGTAACTCCAACAAATTAATCAACTGTTACAGGAAGGAGGCCAGCGAAAGTGAAAAATGCAGACAGAAAAAGCCCCTTTGTCAAGTAGATAACTTTTCGAGACACAGCTAAAATAGAAGTATCAGTGAAATTTATGAAAAGCGTATGCTCATTTGAGAATCTAAAGTCAACAGACACTCGATAAAGGAGACGTTTATCGGGACTGTGGTTGGTCGTCCTGGTAATATACGTAAGAGGATAAACCTGAAGCGATATGATTACAAAATGGTATTCATTTTTTTCCGATAGTAAAATAAAAAATATAAAAATTTAAATTAGAAGTTTTTAATCCATTGTGGCGTTTTTTATCGATGATAATCCAAAAGACATACCTATCGGAAGAAAATGGAACTATTTCTCCATTTAAGGTAAATTCCATATGGGTAGAACTTTAGCATATAAATTTAGAGCCACACACAATACGGTATCTTTGTTCATTTATTCTCTTTAGATAATTTATGAAATTAAAAAAATGCATGTTTCTGTAATATGAAAAAGTGGTTTGGAAAAATGACACTTAGCATGTATAAAAAAAAAGTATTTCCTAAGTTTGGAGCGCCATTCACAATTGCTGAATCAATATTACAATATCGATCATCACTAGTGTTTAATGCGTGGAATACTAAATAATGTTGGGCTATTAATTATAAATGGATTATTTTTTCCAATAAACCGATAACATTTGTCATGTGGTGTAATATCGAACCATAATTTTGCAATATTAGAGAAGAGCATTTACAAATACCGAACCATAACTTTTGCAATTTTAGGGAAGAGCTTTTAAAAATATAGAACCATGACTTTTACAATATTACAGAAGAGCTTAAAACTCTATAGATTTGTGGCAAAATAATCATTAATTTGTGGGGTTCTATAGATATGGGGCAAAAATCCCTATAGATTTGTGGCAACCCCTCTTCCCTAGATTTTGGACAAAAATCCTATTGATTTAGGGCAAAAAAAATCTTTAACTCTGAGTTAATATGGAGCCTTGTCGAAAAATTCCTAATAAATAAACCTCAAGGCTAGCTGTGTAAGTAAATCTTAAAGTCTGTCTGTCGTGCGTACGTTTGACAGTCCTGATAATATACGCAGTTTAAAGAAATGTTTGTAAATAAGAAAAGTGAATGACTTTAACCATGAAGCTTTCAGGCTGGCTTTTATACAAATGGTTTTGGACAGAAAACATGCAAAACTATGCTGTTGTTTTAGGCATAAAAAATGTTCCTACACTTTAAAAAAAAGTGTTTAGCAAATGTTTATCACTGAAAGCGATTACCTTAATAGTACTCTTTTAAGTAAAGTAATTGGAAAGCTATATTGTAATATACCAGGCAAAGTCTACTCCACTCATTGAGAAAATAAATTTATCTTAATTAAACACAATGCAGACACTGTGAACTACCTGTCCAATTACGAAAAGGAATAATTTTAGGTAGTACATTATTTGAAATAAACTAAACTATTATATATTTTTCTATCTTAACGCCAGGCAAGAAACAAGGGCTGGCTAAATTTCTGATGGCTATTAAAACCTCGAGATGCCCATGAATACAATCAGAGACTGGATTACTGAATTTTTTTGACAGCGACGAAAGTCTAGATGTTTAATGATCAAAACAGCACAACAAAATTGAAATCAGTCTGAGTAACAGTTACACAGCATATATAACAAAGCACGGTTGTAAATATTTATGATTTTTTTGTTTATCTGGATAACTATACAGGCAACTTTATCTAATACAGTTTGCTATATCGCAGCCTAATAATTTTTTTATTTGTCTCGGAAAATCAATAAAAATCTAATTCAATACTGTTACGAGTCTGTGCTCTTAAAATAAGCAACAGAAAAGAGTGAACACAACAGGTTTTGTAAAATTTAACTAAATATTTATTTCCCTAGGACACAAAATGAAAGATGAGAAAAAAAACTTACGGTATTAAGAATTAAATAAAAAAAATAATCCAGGAATTAGAAATACAAGTCCTAGTAATACAAAGTCATGAATAAAACTCGTTCAAGTCCCAAAGAAATCCAAATTTGGAGGCAATGATTTGTATGTTATGGTTTGTGAAGTGCTGGTGTATCAACAGTATCTTGTTGAATCACAGAAACATTATTCCAGGTTTTAATTCAGTATAAATGCCAATTAATTGTATTTATGCAAGAATTTTAACAGAGCACTTTTGAATTCCCGGAGAAACTAAGAACTTGAATTAAATAATTTGAAGAAATTATAATCCAGCTCATACTGGTCACAACATAATACAACTTAAAGTGCTAGATGTTAAAGCACAACTGGTAAAATCCTCACAGTCACAAGATAATATAGTTTTGACGGCAGGTCAAAATGAACATTTTCTAAAAACAGCCATTACCTAATGGAAAATAATCTTTCAGAATGATCTATTGAGCATTGTTTATTAACAAAGCAATAGCCTATAAAAAGTCACTTAGGTATCTACAAAACCCTGACGCAAATCATCATGTTCCACTGAATTCGGTTATTAAACTCATGCACATAGAGAACAGTGATGCTTTTACTAGTTGTTTACATAAATGAAACAAAAAATAATAAATAAATTCAATCAGGTCAAGCCGAAATGAACTCAGTTTTGGACAAGATGAAGTTCAGCCAATAATGTAACATTACAATAACATGTAATGAAAAAAGTTATTGCTAACAAACAAGCAATTAAATTAAATAAATAAAGCAAGGCCCTTGCATTAAGTGGTAGAACTGATCCAATTAAATCCGAAACATGAAACAAATAAAAGAACCAAAAGCTCAGCTGAATACAGAAATGGGTGGAAATAACTTTGCATTATTTTATATAATTTAAATATTGTATGACACAAGATGTTTGCAAAGATTGTATCGAGTCAGGGATATGGTAGATATTGCATATTTTTAAGTTTGAATCTACACTTAGACATTGGCAAATATCATAAATTTAGTTATTCTCCATCAATATTTACTGAATACGAGTTACAACTGATTCCTAAAAGCAATTAGTAATTCGGATTCAATGAAAACAAGAAAAACGCTTTATTGAAACAAAATCAACATACATGTTACAAACGGAATATTTTATTAGACGGGGGCCTTTTCATAGAGAATAAGTAAGGAATCTGCCTATTACACTTATGGTTTTAAAAATATAATAAAACAATAAGGAAGAAATCATTAGTGTAGTCTTTCGGATAATGTTAAGTGATCATTTAAAAATTCTATGGTTATCCTTTGAAAATCCGACAGTAGTATCAAAATGTGCTCCTCTTGAACTTATTACAATAAGTGTTAGTGTGATTAATGCAAATGTAATATGTGTTTGCGTGATTATTGCAAATGTAATACGTGTTAGCGTGATTATTGCAAATGTAATACGTGTTAGCGTGATTATTGCAAATGTAATACGTCTTTGCGTGATTATTGAAAATGTATGTGTGTTAGCGTGATCATTGCAAATGTAATACGTGTTAGCGTGATTATTGCCAATGTAATGTGTGTAGCGTGATTATTGCAAATGTAATACGTGTTAGCGTGATTATTGCAACTGTAATACGTGTTAGCGTGATTATTGCAAATGTAATACGTGTTAGCGTGATTATTGCAAATGTAATACGTGTTAGCGTGATTATTGCAAATGTAATGTGTGTTAGCGTGATTTTTGCAAATGTAATGTGTGTTAGCGTGATTATTGCAAACGTAATGTGTGTTTGCGTGATTATTGCAAATGTAATACATGTTAGCGTGATTATTGCAAATGCAATGTGTGTTTGCGTGATTATTGCAAATGTAATACGTGTTTGCGTGATTATTGCAAATGTAATGTGTGTTAGCGTGATTATTGCAAATGTAATGTGTGTTAGCGTGATTATTGAAAATGTAATGTGTGTTAGCGAGATTATTGAAAATGTAATGTGTGTTAGCGTGATTATTGAAAATGTAATGTGTGTTAGCGTGATTATTGCAAATGTAATACGTGCTAGCGTGATTACTGCAAATGTAATGTGTGTAGCGTGATTATTGCAAATGTAATGTGTGTTTGCGTGCTTATTGCAACTGTAATACGTGTTAGCGTGATTATTGCAAATGTAATACGTGTTTGCGTGATTATTGCAAATGTAATGTGTGTTGGCGTGCTTACTGCAAATGTAATGTGTGTTAGCGTGATATTTGCATATGTAATGTGTGTTAGCGTGATTATTGCAAATGTAATACGTGTTAGCGTGATTATTGCAAATGTAATACGTCTTTGCGTGATTATTGAAAATGTATGTGTGTTAGCGTGATCATTGCAAATGTAATACGTGTTAGCGTGATTATTGCAAATGTAATGTGTGCAGCGTGATTATTGCAAATGTAATGTGCGTTAGCGTGATTATTGCAAATGTAATACGTGTTAGCGTGATTATTGCAAATGTAATGTGTGTTTGCGTGATTATTGCAAATGTAATGTGTGTTAGCGTGATTATTGCAAATGTAATATGCGTTTGTGTGATTATTGCAAATGTAATGTGTGTTAGCGTGATTATTGCAAATGTAATGTGTGTTTGCGTGATTATTGCAAATGTAATGTTTGTTTGCGTGATTATTGCAAATGTAATATGCGTTTGAGTGATTATTGCAAATGTAATGTGTGTTAGCGTGATTATTGCAAATGTAATGTGTGTTTGCGTGATTATTGCAAATGTAATGTGTGTTAGCGTGATTATTGCAAATGTAATATGCGTTTGCGTGCTTACTGCAAATGTAATGTGTGTTAGCGTGATTATTGCAAATGTAATGTGTGTTAGCGTGATTATTGCAAATGTAATGTGTGTTAGCGTGATTATTGCAAATGTAATATGCGTTTGAGTGATTATTGCAAATGTAATGTGTGTTAGCGTGATATTTGCAAATGTAATGTGTGTTAGCTTGATTATTGCAAATGTAATACGTGTTAGCGTGATTATTGCAAATGTAATACGTGTTAGCGTGATTATTGCAAATGTAATGTGTGTTAGCGTGATTATTGGAAATGTAATACGTGTTAGCGTGATTATTGCAAATGTAATGTGTGTTAGCGTGATTATTGCAAATGTAATGTGTGTTTGCGTGCTTATTGCAAATGTAATGTTTGTTAGCGTGATTATTGCAAATGTAATGTGTGTTAGCGTGATTATTGCAAATGTAATGTGTGTTAGCGTGATTATTGCAAATGTAATGTGTGTTAGCGTGATTATTGCAAATGTAATGTGTGTTTGCGTGCTTATTGCAAATGTAATGTGTTAGCTTGATTATTGCAAATGTAATGTGTGTTAGCGTGATTATTGCAAATGTAATACGTGTTTGCGTGATTAGTGCAAATGTAATGTGTGTTTGCGTGATTATTGCAAATGTAATGTGTGTTAGCTTGACTAGTAAAAATATAATTTGGGTTTGTGTGCTTACTGCAAATGTATTGTGTGTTAGCTTGACTATTAATAATGTAATTTGGATTTGTGTGCTTACTGGAAATGTAATGTGTTGGCATGCTTACTGCAAATGTAATGTGTGCTTGCGTGATTATTGCAAATGTAATACGTGTTTGCATGTTTATTGCAAATGTATTTTGTGTTAGAGTGATTATAGCAAATGTAATGTGTTTTGCATGCTTATTGCAAATGTAATATGTGTTAGCGTGATTATAGCAAATGTAATGTGTGTTGGCGTGCTTACGGTAAATGTAATGTGGGTTGCGTGCTTATTGGAAATGTAATTTGTGTAGCGTGCTTATTGCAAATGTAATGTGTGTTGCGTGATTATTACAAATGTAACGTGTATTGGCGTGCTTACGGCAAACACTGTGTGTTCGCTTGCTAACTGCGAATGTAATGTGGGTTAGCGTGATTATTGCAATTGCAATAAGTGTTGGCGTGATTTTTGTTAACTATCAAGTGCTTAAATGAGTGTCAGGTTCTAATGTACGTACTTTGTCAACAATTACTGCTGCAATGCATAGACAATGCCAGTTTTGTTCATTTTGATTCTGAACATCTCATGATTGTACATGAGTAAACTTTTACCTTGATAATTCTTTTTGTCATTGAGGGAGCAAATCTTGGTGCAGCTCGAATTTTTAATTATTTTTTATTCTGCATCTTTTTATTCCTTTGCAAACTTTATTTTTGTCTTTATAGACAGCTTGTGTAATTATCTCCCTTTAATGCTGCGTTTGCCATTACATTCCCTTCAAGCACTGTAAACAAATTAAAACTTAACAGTTAAATGTCTGAAGCGATATGTTGAATGCCTGATATATTTTGCAGTATAAAAGAATAGATCGACGATACGAGACAGTGGGCAAATGTCATTTACGACGATATTTACAACTATTCAATCTCATTGGAAGCAGTAGATGGAACAGAAATGAAGAACTTAAAAACTGACAAAGTTACAACCACTTCCGGAGTGGAAATGTCAACACATCGAACTTATGAAAAGATAAATACGCTCATCACAATCAGTACAGAAAGTAAAGGAAGCTGTCGTTATTGGTACCCTGGAAGGATTGTCGAGAATTTGTGATGTACATGTATGGCGGAGAAAGGACACTCGTGCAGTCATATAGGCGCTTTTATTTTATTGTAATAAAACCGAACATGCTGTGAGAAAAAAAAAATAATATTACTGGTATCAGTTGTAGTAATAAAAAGGGGTTAATGATGAATTAAAAATATTAGTGACAGCCCAATTAAAAAAAAAACCAAACAAAAGTAGCGCCCGTTACCCGAAACAATCCATTTGATTTGACAAAAAGAGAATTTATAACCGCTGTTCACAATTCACCACCTAAAGTGTTATGTCATATTAAAGGAAGAACAATGGACAATAGTTTTACAAGTGAATATTCAAACTGTACAGGTGATGCATAATTTTAGGATCATTGTAGTCATGAAAACGTATATGCAGATCATATTAATAAACTACAAAATGAAACTGCCAGTCACAGTAAAAGACCTTTATGGAGAGACTCGAAAATTGAGAATTACAGGTAGCAGTGCACACAAAGATCCCATTAAGGAGACAACTGATAGCATCAATTTTAATGGGTATCATTTACATTAAAACTTTATTGGTAACAAATTTACAAACAAAGTCCATAGGACATTGGGGGGTAAAACAAAGCAACTTTTAAATTCAAATGGATATACTGTAAATTTTAATTGGGATGAATAACAACTGATGTAATTTTACATGTCACTTGATCTTTTTTGTTTTGTAACAATATCATTATATATGTTTGCTAAGTGTTGTCAATTGCTGTAAAGAGCGTAGAGCTTCTAAAGATTAAGCACTATACATAGTCCTCATTATTATTATTATTATTATTATTATTATTATTATTATTATTATTATTATTATTATTATTATTATTATTATTATTATTATTATTATTAAATTTGTTCTGAGAAAATAGGGGCCCCGAGTGACCTAGTGGTCTAAAGCGCTGACCGTTACGGATCACTGCCTTCTCACCTCTGTCTGCGTGGGTTCGAGTCTAGGATTCGGCGAATGTGGATATGTGAGAAAGCTTGCCAGTAGCTTCTCGTGGGTCGGTGGTTCTTTCCGGTGATTTCACGGTTTCTTCCTCCACCATTAATACTGGCCGCCATGAATAGCCTATCGTGTGCTGAAAAATGGCGTTAAGCACAACAGCAGCATCTGAGAAAATAAAAAATATTCAATATCTGCTTAATTTTGATTATGTATTCAACATATCCATTAACCTTAGTGGATGTTACATGGAATATATATATATATATATATATATATATATATATATATATATATATATATATATATATATATATATATATATATATATATATATATATATACATACATACATACATACATACATACATACATACATACATACATACATACATACATACATACATACAACATGCATTTTTAGCATATTATAGACCTTGTACAAGTGAAGTAAGCCCTGGACAAATTTATTGTCATTTCTATACATAAACTCATCCTAAAATTGTTACAATAACACATGTAAGGATAAATTAGACCAAAGTTTGAATGTAGACTTTGAAATACCATGTAGCCTGGATCACTGATTGATGTAATTGCTGGTTTATTTAATTGCCATATAAAAACGTTAGCCTTTTTTGAACAATAAACCATGCATATAAAATAAAAGTAAGCTGACTATCTATAAAGATTTGTAAACAGACAATCCTTTGTCAAATATGTAGAAAAACTCGAATATCGTCGTAGGGTGCTAGCTGTCACATTGTTGACATTAATATTTCATCTCCTAGGAATAAAAAGTAAATTGGAAGTTAATCGTAGTAAAGGGGAGATAAGACAGGTGCTAAATGTACCTGGGGGGTGCTAAATAGGTGTTTGATTTTATCTGTTTATTCTTTGTCCCCAGCCTTGAAGTAGGTCAAACCAATTCCGTTCTTCGTAAGTTAACACGTAATTGCACAGATCACCCCATCTTTGAGTATTGTTATAAAGTTTTGGTAATTTGAAAGACACCCCCCAACATATGAATGTAATTTACTAATTGTAAGAGAGTTGTTCAGTTGCTTTGTTCCTTCTTTTTTCTCCAAAATGTAAATCTTCTTTGTAGAGTCATCATTCAAAACCAAACTGTTTCCAGATTTATTAACTCGGGTTTGTTTTGTAAACATATAGAGTATTCTGCAAAGTATTTATATTTGTGTACCCGTCTATGTACTGTTTTTAAATTATACCCTTATATCGTGTTGATAAAACAGTACCTGATTTTTATTATACGTCTTTATCGTGTTGATTAAATGGTAATGTATTTGTATTATACGTGTATATGTGTTGATAAAGCAGTATCGGATTTTTGCTTTACTCGACTATGTCGTGGTGATATTTGTGGCGTTCTGCAGTTTATTATTTTGCACAGTTAGAATTTTAAAGAAAAAGAATTTCCCCGGATTTCCTCAGTGGCTATACTGGCTGTTTAAAAACGACCTTGCATATATTAGGTATTATTCTAAGAACTGTTGATTCATATTATTTTGGTATATGACTGATGGATGTAATATTGGTTATAGAGTATACAGCTTGGCCTTACTCCAGATGTGCATCTTTCCCCCAAAAAAACTGCTAGCTTCACTTCGTGGACTTCAGATGTAAATTGTAAAACAAATAAGAGCCGAAAACCTTTCTTACATTATACCTATATAGTACTTCATCCATTATCCTCTTATGAGCTGGTATGGTTTAATTGGGCAAAATTGTTTTTTCCTTTTTAATAGGTGCTAAATATAGTATACCCTAGACTAATTCAGGCTGGAATGTTTAGCACCAGGGAGTAGTCACTTGTGTTAGCAGTGTGCTTAGATTACGTACAATTTCCATCATTACAGTGGTGAGCGCCCCCAACCGACTGTATTGTACTCGGTTATGTCGTGTTGATCAGACTGTATTGGATTTTTATTGTACTTGTCTATGTTGTGTTGATCAGACTGTATTGGATTTTGATCAGACTGTATTGATTGGATTTTTATTGTACTCGTCTATATTGTGTTGATCAGACTGTATTGGATTTTTATTGTACTTGTCTATGTTGTGTTGATCAGACTGTATTGGATTTTGATCAGACTGCATTGATTGGATTTTTATTGTACTCGTCTATATTGTGTTGATCAGACTGTATTGGATTTTTATTGTACTTGTCTATGTTGTGTTGATAAAACTATTGGATCTGGATTGTACTCGTCTATGTCGTGTTGACTAGACTGTATTGATTGGATTTTTATTATACTTGTCTATATCGTGTTGATCAGACTGAATTGGATTTTTATTATACTTGTCTATGTCGTATTGATCAGACTGTATTGGATTTTGATTTTACTCGTCTATGTAGTGTTGATCAGACTAAATTGGATTTTTATTATACTTGTCTATGTTGTGTTAATCAGACTGTATTGGATGTTTAGTATACTTGTCTATGTTGTCTTGATCAGACTATTGGATTTTTATTATACTTGTCTATGTTGTGTTGATCAGACTGTATTGTATTTTTAGTATACTTGTCTATGTTGTGTTGATCAGACTGTATTGGATTTTTAGTATACTTGTCTATGTTGTGTTGATCAGACTGTATTGGATTTTTAGTATACTTGTTTATGTTGTGTTGATCAGACTGTATTGGATTTTTAGTATACTTGTCTGTGTTGTGTTGATCAGACTATTGGATCTGGATTGTACTCGTCTATGTCGTGTTGATCAGACTGTATTGATTGGATTTTTATTATATTTGTCTATATCGTGTTGATAAGACTATTGAATCTGGATTGTACTCGTCTATCTCGTGTGAATAAGTCTATTTTTAGTTATATTTAACTTGTGTATTTCATGTTGATATAACTGTAATAGAATTTTATCGTATTCGTCTAAGTCGTACAGTTAAGACTACTTTATTTTGATTGTACTCGTCTCAATCGTGCGGACAAGATTGAACTGGATTTTTATTGTACTCGTCTCTGTCGTGTGGATGAGACTTATTGGAATTATTTTTTTTATAGTACTCGTCTAAATCGTGTAGATAAGAATACTGGGTTTTATTGCACTCTTCTAAATCGTGTAGATAAGAATAATGGATTTTATTGCACTCTTTTAAATCATGTAGAGAAGAATATTGGGTTTTTTTGCACTCGTCTAAATCGTGTTAAGAAGAATACTGGGTTTTATTGCACTCTTCTACACCGTGTAGATAATAATATTGGGTTTTATGGCATTCTTCTAAATCGTGTAGATAAGAATAATGGATTTTATTGCATGCGTCTAAATCGTATAGATAAGAATATTGGGTTTTATTGCACTCTTCTAAATCGTGTAGATAATAATATTGGGTTTTATGGCACTCTTCTAAATCGAGTAGATAAGAATAATGGATTTTATTGCACTCTTCTATATCGTGTAGATAAGAATATTGGGTTTTATTGCACTCTTCTAAACCGTGTAGATAAGAATATTGGGTTTTATTGCACTCGTCGAAATCGTGTAGAGAAGAATATTGGGTTTTATTGCACTCTTCTAAATTGTGTAGATAAGAATAATGGGTTTTACTGCACTCGTCTAAATCGTGTCGAGAAGAATATTGGGTTTTATTGCACTCTTCTAAATCGTGTAGATAAGAATATTGGGTTTTATTGCGCTCGTCTAAATCGTGTAGAGAAGAATATTGGGTTTTATTGCACTCTTCTAAATCGTGTAGATAAGAATAATGGATTTTATTGCACTTTTCTAAATTGTGTAGAGAAGAATACTGGGTTTTATTGCACTCTTCTAAACCGTGTAGATAAGAATAGTGGGTTTTATTGCACTCGTTTAAATCGTGTTGAGAAGAATACTGGGTTTTATTGCACTCTTCTAAATCGTGTAGATAAGAATAATGGATTTTATTGCACTCTTCTAAATCGTGTAGATAAGAATATTGGGTTTTATTACACTCGTCTAAATCGTGTAGATAAGAATATTGGGTTTTATTGCACTCGTCTAAATCGTGTTGAGAAGAATACTGGGTTTTATTGCACTCTTCTAAATCGTGTAGATAAGAATATTGGGTTTTATTGCACTCTTCTAAACCGTGTAGATAAGAATAATGGGTTTTATTGCACTCTTCTAAATCGTGTTGAGAAGAATGCTGGGTTTTATTGCACTCGTCTAAATCGTGTAGAGAAGAATAATGGGTTTTGTTGCACTCTTCTAAATCGTGTAGATAAGAATAATGGATTTTATTGCACTCTTCTAAATCGTGTAGATAAGAATAATGGATTTTATTGCACTCTTCTAAATCGTGTAGATAAGAATATTGGATTTTATTGCACTCTTCTAAATCGTGTAGATAAGAATATTGGGTTTTATTGCACTCGTCTAAATCGTGTAGAGAAGAATACTGAGTTTTATTGCACTCGTCTATATCGTGTAGAGAAGAATAATGGATTTTATTGCACTCTTCTAAATCGTGTAGATAAGAATATTGGGTTTCATTGCACTCTTCTAAATCGTGTAGATAATAATAATGGATTTTATTGCACTCTTCTAAACCGTGTAGATAAGAATATTGGGTTTTATGGCACTCTTCTAAATCGTGTAGATAAGAATATTGGGTTTTATTGCACTCTTCTAAATCGTGTAGATAAGAATAATGGATTTTATTGCACTTTTCTAAATCGTGTAGATAAGAATATTGGGTTTTATTGCACTCTTCTAAATTGTGTAGATAAGAATATTGGCTTTATTGCACTCTTCTAAATCGTGTAGATAAGAATAATGGATTTTATTGCACTCTTCTAAATCGTGTAGATAAGAATAATGGGTTTTATTGCACTCGTCTAAATCGTGTCGAGAAGAATATTGGGTTTTATTGCACTCTTCTAAATCGCGTAGATAAGAATAATGGGTTTTATTGCACTCGCCTAAATCGTGACGAGAAGAATATTGGGTTTTATTGCACTCTTCTAAATCGTGTAGATAAGAATAATGGATTTTATTGCACTCGTCTAAATCGTGTTGAGAAGAATACTGGGTTTTATTGCACTCTTCTAAATCGTGTAGATAAGAATATTGGGTTTTATTGCACTCTTCTAAACCGTGTAGATAAGAATAATGGGTTTTATTGCACTCTTCTAAATCGTGTTGAGAAGAATGCTGGGTTTTATTGCACTCGTCTAAATCGTGTAGAGAAGAATAATGGGTTTTGTTGCACTCTTCTAAATCGTGTAGATAAGAATAATGGATTTTATTGCACTCTTCTAAATCGTGTAGATAAGAATAATGGATTTTATTGCACTCTTCTAAATCGTGTAGATAAGAATATTGGATTTTATTGCACTCTTCTAAATCGTGTAGATAAGAATATTGGGTTTTATTGCACTCGTCTAAATCGTGTAGAGAAGAATACTGAGTTTTATTGCACTCGTCTATATCGTGTAGAGAAGAATAATGGATTTTATTGCACTCTTCTAAATCGTGTAGATAAGAATATTGGGTTTCATTGCACTCTTCTAAATCGTGTAGATAATAATAATGGATTTTATTGCACTCTTCTAAACCGTGTAGATAAGAATATTGGGTTTTATGGCACTCTTCTAAATCGTGTAGATAAGAATATTGGGTTTTATTGCACTCTTCTAAATCGTGTAGATAAGAATAATGGATTTTATTGCACTTTTCTAAATCGTGTAGATAAGAATATTGGGTTTTATTGCACTCTTCTAAATTGTGTAGATAAGAATATTGGCTTTATTGCACTCTTCTAAATCGTGTAGATAAGAATAATGGATTTTATTGCACTCTTCTAAATCGTGTAGATAAGAATAATGGGTTTTATTGCACTCGTCTAAATCGTGTCGAGAAGAATATTGGGTTTTATTGCACTCTTCTAAATCGCGTAGATAAGAATAATGGGTTTTATTGCACTCGCCTAAATCGTGACGAGAAGAATATTGGGTTTTATTGCACTCTTCTAAATCGTGTAGATAAGAATAATGGATTTTATTGCACTCGTCTAAATCGTGTCGAGAAGAATATTGGGTTTTATTGCACTCTTCTAAGTCGTGTAGATAATAATATTGGATTTTATTGCACTCTTCTAAATCGTGTAGATAAGAATACTGGGTTTTATTGCACTCGTCTAAATCGTGTAGATAAGAATACTGGATTTTATTGCACGCGTCTAAATCAGGTGAATAAGACTACTGGATTTCTATTGTTCTCGTCCAACTCGTGTTGATAAAACTGGATTTTTATTGTACTCGTCTATGTCGTGTTGATAAGATGAGACGCCGAAATTGTTTAGTCTCATACATGTTTTTCACAATATTAGAGCGTGCAATAATCCCACATAAAGTAAGACAATCCCCATTACGTACAGCAGCCCCCATAATATACATCGCTGTATAATGATTCAATAATGGTGATAAAGACTGAATGATCAAGGTAACACTTATTGTGTGTGTGTGTGTGTGTGTGTGTGTGTGTGTGTGGATAAATTTGACTAATTATCGTAAAATGCATAGATTTCATTAAAACTCTTACTTGTACAATTACCAATACAAAAAATAATAACATTCATAGCTGAACTTATTTTTAAGGCTGCAATTAAAAAGTTTAAAAAGTGCAGTGCTCGATGCAAATCACCATGCTCTCAACAGATCCGATCAATTTTGTACGCTATTATATTTATTCTCACATTTCATGCCAATACAAAACAAGAGATAAAAAAAATGCAAGATGAACATGAAAGATTCTATGCATGAGTGCTCTAACAAAGGCAGAAGGCGAATCCTTTTTAAGCTCCTTGTTAAGGGTAGAAACATGTTGTTATTGAGTTGCAGTAAGTTACCATGACAACCACTCTCCGTCAGCGTGCCTCGTTGTCAAGTAGCTTTATGATTTAATTAAAACTGACGTACAGAGAGGAATCTGATGTACTTACACTTGCAGCTCAAATAAAGTATAATTATCTAATTAATATCTGACTAAAATAGACAATACTTGATGAATGAGGTGCTGAATACAGATGTAATAATATTCAAGCTTTATTTTCCGATAATTGTAGAATTGTTTGCTAGTCACCTAAATTACCAATGTTTGTCTTCACCACACAAGTTTAGATAAATTGTACATAAAAGCCCCCCCCCCTCCATTTCCGCAAGACAAAAAATCCGTGACCTAATCGTGTTACATTTTACCACATGAAAGAGCTTCCAGTATATGTATGTATGTATGTATGTATGTATGTATGTATGTATGTATGTATGTATGTATGTATGTATGTATGTATGTATGTATGTATGTATGTATGTATGTATGTATGTATGTGTGTGTGTGTGTCTGTGTGTGTGATAGATATAAATACTTCTGTTCGAAGAAACATCAGAATTATATATACTGCAGTAAGGACTGTTACAGTGTTGGACATATTTCATAAGCATTTTGTTGACTTTTGGGATAATGAATTTGTGGCTTTAAATTTAATAGACATTCAAACCCAGTCTGGACGTTTTGTTTTTAAGAGTCAATTTAAGAATTTATCATTGTTTTGTCGCCAGACATTTATAATTTCTCCGTGTCGTATTAGATAGAATATACGATTTTATAAAATGTTCTCAATTTTTATTATAGCGTAAAAATGATAATGACATTATTGAAACATCAGCTGGTACTTTTACCCTTTGCCAAGATGTTTCTATTCTGACTTCCGATAAATAATCTTATCACATGCCTTTGAAATTCCATCACTGTAGTAAGAAAATGTCAGAAAATCTGAAAAAAAAATGGATGCATAGATCTGTAATTAAGGAAAGATTGCACTGTTTATACATATTTTTCTTTCTAAAAATATTTTGGATTTAAATACTCGGCTCAGCGGTCACGTCACTGTGATATTGAAAATGGTGTCGCAATGAATTTTCTCATTTTTTTTCAACAGTGATTTCCGTTCGATTACTTCGAAACTACCGCAAGTACAGTGGCAGCCTGATGATTATTATCAGTCATTCGTTTAGTCAAGTTAGGATTTGTAAAAATATTTTGAATGGCAACGAAATAATTAAAGATATTTTTTGCTTCCCAACTCACCTATAAATTGCTTGCCAACTTTTCTGCATTAAATTAGTCTTCAAAAACCTTATTTAGGTAAGCTAACCAGCCCTAAGAAATACTAGCGTTCACATCATGCACACATACATGCACAGATGAACACATACAAACGTCTTGAGCAAGAATGAAGTACATATGAAGCTTCTGTACCTTATATGTGTGTGTGTTTGTGTGTGTGTGTGTGTGTGTGTGTGTGTGTGTGTTGGTGTGATTTGGATTTTTAACGTAGCTTTAACAATATTTAGTGATATTGCTACGGTGTCTGCAGTGTGGCAGTTTATAGTGATATCTAGCAATGGGGCATCATGCCGGAAACATGTGGCATTATGTCCCGCCCAGTCATATTATCCAGACACGAGGAGGACCAGCCCTAACATGAAACTCCTAATGCTGAGCACCAATCGAGGCAGCTGCAAGTACCATTTTTTAAAATAAATCTTTGGTATGACTCGACCGGAGCTCGAACCTGCCACTCCCGCATCCGAGGCGGACACTCTAACCACTTAGGACACTGGATCGGTCTGAGCTATGTGAAAATTGTGTAACCTAGCTGATGCAATCTCCATTAATTACATAATGGCAAGGAAGGGCTGTAGTCAGTGGTTTTCTAGCATCTATTTAGAAGAGGCGAGGCAGAAGAAGCAACATCAGTAATGGAGACTACGTGAGTGACACTGTAAGTGTCCTGAGCGGAAGACAGCGATGAAGCAACCGTTGCATATTGAGTGGATGGTGCCTAATTAGTGTTAATCTTTCCATATCGCTCATGGTTCCCACGACCCTGAATCATACAAGGACACCTCCCACTTATACGTCTTCCACTCATCTTGAGAAAGGGAAGTCACACCTGACGATGAATAATATTTATAAAGGAATCTTTATATTGTATGCATTTATAAAGACATCTATATAGTATATACATTTTAGTTGCCTAGCTACATCAGTATAACACTGGCTCTTATTTAGCATTTCTACACGTACTTTATGACCTGCAAGAGAAGATATTCGTTTTAAAATGTAGCACTGACACCGTTGCAATTATCAGTCTTTATTTCTTATAATTATTGAATTTAGGAATATGCGCATTTAAGCTAAAGAAAGATTTCAGGTAGTCGAGAGATCTAAAGCGCTCTTCTTTGCCAATCACTGACGATAGGGTCCGGGATTTCCAGACACCCCCCCCCACTAAAAAGTGCATACGCACCAATAAATGCTCATACACTTGTTACATGATATTTGGCGATTGTTTTATATTGCGCATGTCTATTAGGTTACATTGAGTAATTAGGCACATGGACTTCTGCTTTGGTACTCTTTCGAGGAAAGTCAGGGCCCTTTATAAATTTCAGGGCTCTTTTGAAATTTTTGAAAAGTCTTACCAAGACGCTTGACCTGATTCGGCCCCGTTTCTGTCCGCGCGCTGGGTCGAGTTTAGGGTTCGGTTAATGTAGGCGTGTGAAATAACTTATTAGTAGTTTTCTGTGGGTCAGTGATACCAAGTTTTTCACGGGTTATTTCTCCACCAGTGAAACTGACCACCATGTATTGCCTATAAGGCATTGGCACGCGAGGCACATGCCTAGGGCCTGAGTATCATGGGGCTCCGCGGAGGTCCAAAGACAAAATTTCGGTGTCGATTGTGTTAACAGTTTAGTACTGTGTTAATAAATTTAACAAAATGGCACATATGCACTTGGAAATGCATTGCAATACTCTATATCTGAGACTGAAAGAATGAGGCGCATTTCTGGTTACTTTTAAGGTTTTTGTGCCTAGGGCCCTCAAACTTTTTAAACAGCTCTGTTGAGAAATTGTGGTAAACCACAACATAACAACAGAAATTTCAGTTACTACGTTAACACGTTAAGACGGAACTTGACACTTTTATATTTCCACGAAACGAAAATCACACAAAATACTTCATGACCCAACTGAACAGCTAAATACATACATGATGTAATTTCTTACGTCAAGAATATGCAACTTTTTCATATTACGCCCCTTCTGTAATAACATAGAATCCATATAGTTTTCTTTAAACTAAATGAAGTGATTTAATTGGTTTATAATAAACCGTGATAGTTTTCATTTCGTAGAATTACCAGTATAGAGAAGTCTCATTCCGTAGGATACCTAGCACAGAAAAATCCATTCAGTAGATACTCACCACAGAGAATTCCCGTTCAGTAGATACTCACCACAGATATTCATGTTCAGTAGATACTCACCACAGAGAATTCAAGTTCAGTAGATACTCACCACACATAATTCCAGTTCAGTAGATACTCTCGACAGAGAGTTCACGTTCAGTAGATACTCACCACAGAGAATTCACGTTCAGTACCACAGAGAATTACCGTTCAGTAGTTAACTCACCACATTCAGGAGACAGTCATCAAAAACTCCAACGTATAGGCCAATGGAGCAATCTGTAGTTCAGTCTCGTAATAAAATACATTATCTTAGTAAGACTGTAATAAAATTAAAATAAATATAGCGGAATTATAGCAAACACCCGAACAAGCGGCATGGGTATGGTAGACGAGGGGAGGAGGATCAGGCCAAATGGGGGTCAAAGAACGGGAGGTGGCCACCAAAATAAAGTTGTTTAATTTTGTGGCAGAGGGTCGAAATTTCTTCCTTCGTCACAGGAATAAATGCTCTTTATTATAACGAATCTTTGAAGGTTCATACTACATTAGTTGCCTCTAATGACAATCGGGTGGAAGCAACGGGTATGAAACGCCACGATTATTATATTGTTAGTCCTTGTAACATTTACTGGATTAATATTTACATGCGTTGATTTTATCATTGTATGCTGTGGTTCGCTTATTATGTATGTGTACTTTCGACTTTATACGAAGTGGATTCGTCATTATATGCAGTGTCTTGCACTGTATTTTTCAAAAGGACGAAGGACATAAGACAGTCGTGGCAGTCTATAAATGGGCATATTGTACATCCTCGTGATCGCAGTGGAGGGGTTGAGTCAGTGGGCAATACGTTATATTAATAATATAACCTCTTCATGTTACATCCGTTAACCATAATCCTGGCATAATATCTATTCAGTTACATTCATTCATTTTAATAACCACTAGGAAGAAAGTCCTTGACCTATTTTAATCGATTATTTTCTCATGAATTGTACTTTAACTGATTCTCTTTTTTTTCGCTCAAAAAGACGAAACCAATTATATTACCTTCGTGGTAATTGTGTAAAATATTATTATGACAAGTTTCATTCACACTGTTGGTAGAAAATCTCGCAATATGACTTGGGTAGAGCTACAATAAATCAGTTGGCAGAGCGTTAGACTCGTAATCCAATGGTGGTAGGTTTGATACCCCATCTGCCAAGCCCGATTCGGCTGCCACAGAGTGTCTTTGGGAAAAGTATTTATTTCCCATTTATAAAAGTGCCGTTAAAGCAATCATAACATTAGCAATGGTTATATTCTTTTAAGCTAATTAAACTCTTTTTTTTTAAAATAAAAAATATCTTTAAAAAAGAATTTCTCGAATTATAAGTGTTTTTCATTTGCCATCCAGGGCTACTTTGCTTTAGGTAATATATTTATCTGTAGAGAAGTTTAAGTCTTCAGAGTGTTTTTAAACATTTTCCGACCACTATGATAATTTTAAATTTTGTTAAGGGAATAAGTTTGGGTCTAGACCTTTCTCAAAGTGGAAACATTAATTGCTCTGATCAGACTAAACATGACACTCATACATAATGTAATGATTGAACTGTTTTGTTTAAATTCCTAATTACCCAGGCAAGTGGACCGCCGATTTACAAGCTCTTGATTTCAAAGATAAGGGGAAAATCTGGATCCAAATCGGCCACGAAGCATACGCTATTGTTTACTTATTGGCTAAATCGGATTTGCTATTGTGGAAGGAAGATTTATTGGTGATGTCTCGCTCATATTGAGGATGTCGCTTGCCTTATTTAAACAGTTAAATGATATTTTTCGCGTGACATCCTAGGCTTAATTACAGATATTAAATCCCTAAAAGTGTGCTCTGGTCTTTAGTTTCCAATCATAGCTGTCAATATTTGATTGGTGAAGCGGTTCACTTTATTATCTGTGATTTGCGTCTTCAGCGGAATAATTGATTCGACTTCCGGGGGAAACTAATAAAGTAGTTCGCAGTGAATCTGGCAGATCAAACGTTGTCAATTTCACCTTTTATGGCAGTAGGAGTGACGTCAGCCTTTGCAAGGACGGAATCGGTGTAAATATAAATCAATAAAGAAGGACTGATACAATGTGATCATCATTAATGCTCAAGTTTTCCATGAAATTAAATTGTCATGAATGAAATATTTGCTATTGAAACCACAATATGGCTTAGATACACATCATCAACCGCATTATCGGCGGGTAAAGATTGGTACCGTCGAGATATTATCTCCAAGCAACATTGCTTTTATTATATCATTACAAAATTATTTATTGTGCATGCCCTGAAGGTCAGGACTTTTTTTATTTGTCAGTTTTCAACCACTAATTACGTCTTTTTTATTGAAATTATTCAAAGAACGTGTTTATACTATTCACAATTGTATGCAGAATTTAATGAAAAAATTATGAATTATATCCACACGCGATCATATGAACAACCCTAAATATGCTTTTTTCTATTATATGATACTATTTATTATTTGCACAATTCTCAACAGGGGCCCCATGGAGGTTGGAGTTAAATACTCTAAAGCGATCGCCTTTACCGATCACTGCTATCTCATCTCTTTCTGTTTGGGTTCGAGTCTCGAGCTCGGCCAGTGTGGGTATGTGCGAAAGCTACAAGTAGCTTCCCGTGTTCTTCCTTCATCAGTTCTTCTAGCTACCATATATAGCCTATTTTGCGATGAGAAACGGTGTACCATCCCAAAACAACATCTACATTTGTGTTATATAGCCTGAATGAGAATGTACTAGTTAAGTTTTGGAGAAAAAAGAAGTTATATTTAAACCAATATCTTATTCAGGTTCACCATTTAATCTGCAAGTGGACATTACGTTGTCACATAAATATAATTTCTCTGTGCAGAGTTGTTATTCTTCGATCCAGGAAAATTGGTCGACTGGGTTACTTGTTTCCGCACCAAAAATATAAACTATTGATTTTGAAGCTTTATATATCGTTAGCAAACCATCTTTCCCCATATGGACTATTAGGAATTCACGCAATGATGCTTGGCGTTATCTGCCGGAAGTGGGGGACATATCGTCTCCGCGGGAGTCAATAACGGATGTATTAGACAAGATACGAGTCGCTCGGATTGTCTTTATAGAGGAAAATAGTGCAGTGATTTTTCCAAATGAGATAGATTACAATTGTTCGATTTACTACCGTAGTTGACACTTATGTGTACAAAACTGGCACTCGAAGGTCAATATTTTTCATATGTATTATAATATTTCTAAAGAATACATACACCTCAATTTAAAAATATTGAGCAAGAATATTATTTCGGTTTAACGCTGTAAGTTGATACAAAATCTCTCTCATCCGGAACGAAATCGGCGGCTGGCGTCCATTGTTGGAGGCGAACGTAAGCGTGTAGACACGCAAAGCCATTCGAAACACACTATGGGTTTTGTAGAACGTGTTTTGAATTTTTAAGAATGGATAAATCAAGAAGATTAGAGCATGATATTAAAAGGGTCGTTTGTTCAAAAGAAGCTATTTTACAAAAGAAAGTCGAGCTCATTAAATGATGAATGATAAAGTTAATAATAAACCAAAATGTATTGTTCTAATCAAATGATTTGAATTTCAGATTTTCTTGAGAAAGGAAAATTTAAAAGTGAGCATGGTTATTGATTTATTCGATTAGGTCGATCTTATAAACAGAACAAAACCCCGTACAAAGTGTACATGCTTAAAAGAGAAAATATTCACACAAAAATTCCGAAATTCGCACAACTTAAAAACTAACGAGTCAGACATCTACCCATGGCAGTACCTAATTTAGATAAAAGACTGAACAGTTGCCTTAAAGATTTTAAACAACTTTTTATTGCCCTGAAATTTCGAAAGTTTAAATTAAATAATATGATATATTTCCCAGGAAGAAACTATGGCATGTTGCATTATGATTCAAAGAAAGTACCCTTGTAGTTTTTGATAATAACACTTCACATTACAGTAGTTTATATCAGTAATAAGGTATATTAAAACATGTTGCCATAATTCATATTGGTGGCCCTGAAAATATCGAAATATTCCCATTAAAAAAAGAACTGATCGCAAGAATAATGTCATCATGTTTGTATCGTTCCACTTTATCTTGGACAGCAATTCTTCCAGAATCCATTCAGTAATTTTTTCTTTCTTTCTCAAAATACGTGCTAAACGAAACACTTCTTCTTCTTCTTCTTCTTCTTCTTCTTCTTCTTCTTCTTCTTCTTCTTCTTCTTCTTCTTCTTCTTCTTCTTCTTCTTCTTCTTCTTCTTCTATAATAGATTTCACAATACTTTGAAACCGTACATTCGGCCTGTTTCATACGTTCATCATACAAATGAATAGTCTGACATATCGCACGGATTTTTTTAGTTTCTAGCTGGTTCATTTATTAAGGGGAGTACATCTCATCACCTCTCTCTCTCTCTCTCTCTCTCTCTCTCTCTCCATATATATATATATATATATATATATATATATATATATATATATATATATACATATATATATATATATTTATATATATATATATATATATATATATATATATATATAAATATATACATACATACATGCATACATACATACATGCATACATACATACATGCATACATACATACATGCATACATACATGCATACATACATGCATACATACATACATACATACATACATACATACATACATACATACATACATACATACATACATACATACATACATACATACATACATACATACATACATACATACATACATACATACATACATACATACATACATACATATAGGTGATGATGAATCAAACCAGTCAACAAAAATTTAAACGTATAAACCAACATAGATCGGAGATAACAAATTATATTGATCAATAAATTTCATCTCATGTTGCAGCATATTATAACAAGAATTAATTTATTTTTTGCAAGATTTCTCCTTTCAACCCATTTTTATAGCTGATTCTGAGATGAACGTCTGCTAAAGGAAACCGAATGGATTCACCGTCTTAATATACTATATCCAAAAGGTGTAGATTCCAAAACTCTATAAAACATCCATTAATCAAACTTGTTTTGAGTTATGTCCCCTGTTTACAATTACTTAAGAATATTGCTATATTATTCTAATTTGCAGAGTAACTTGACTAGTAAAATTATAAACTAATATCATAAAAACTTCTCTAGCAAAGAAAGATATTTTAAATTAATTCTCAATTTATTATGATTAATTATTTATTCATTTTATGATTATAAGTACTACGAACATCATATTTTTATTACATAATTTGAGTTCTGATGAAATGTGGAATATTCGTCACTAATAGATCAATTTGTAATGCATTATTTTTGTTTTTAAATGTTCATTATACATAATAAAATTCTAATAAAACTTTATCTCGGTTTTATTCGTAAAGTTTTGAAATAGTTATCAATGGATATATATATATATATATATATATATATATATATATATATATATATATATATATATATATATATATATATATATATATATATATATATAAGATTGGATATATATATATATATATATATATATATATATATATATATATATATATATATATATATATATATATATATATATATATATATATATATATAAGATGAGCATGCCGTACATATCCCGTGACATTCAGAGTTTTGTTGCATTAGCATAACGTACACGTCCTGTAAAATCCAGTCAACCGTATAAATTAAAATTAGCGTTACGTACATTCAATCAAAAGCATAACATACATCTCTCGTGAAATTCATTTAACTGTATAATATTATCATAGGGTAATGTCTCGTGTAATTCAGGAAACTGTAAATTAAAATTATTATTGCATACATGACCACTGAAACTCAGTCAACTGTATAATTTTAGTAGTAAAAGGGATTTATTTTTCTCGATTCAGGTAGGCTTTGAAATTATATAATAAAGGATTTTTTTTAATGCTGCAGCAAGTAGCGAGTTTCATGTGGGTATTGGCTAGAGCAATAAAGATAAACTGAATAATGTTGTTTCTATACATTGGAGGTCGACTGACGATTGAACTGAGTAAATTTCATATACCATAACTAAATGTTGAATCACCGCATAAAATATGTAGGAGCTAAATCTTGGTTAATGTTAAATAACTTAATTTAATCTTATAATGGCTAGAAGCTTGGCTTTCCTGCTAAGTTTCATTATGCAGTGTGTAGGGGATGCACTTTTGTTTGCAACTATGATTATTCTCATCGACACGACATTTAATTTTTCTTGCTCTTTCTTTGCACGGTTGTCACAGATGTGGCCAGCTTAATCAAAATTTGGTAAAATAGATTTGTACATATTTTTTTTTTTGCAAAGATACTAGATTTAGTCAGAATTTAAAATCTTCGAAGAGTTGAATTCATTCCAGGCTTTATCAGTAATGTATTTAATATTCTCGTGCGAAATGGTACGACGGACCAATGATACAAAATTTGTACTGAGTAACCGCATAGTATCCTTGTCATGCTATGTATAAAAATCATACATGATTATAGTTAACTTTTCGTGATAACAGCATTAATTCATTCGTACTTAGAGGCCGATCCGGAAATATGATTCAGAAAGATGGATGGGTGTAAACAAGCGAGAGAGAGAGAGAGAGAGAGAGAGAGAGAGAGAGAGAGAGAGAGAGAGAGAGAGAGAGAGAGAGAGAGAGAGAGAGAGAGAGAGAGAGATCTGTTGGACGCACACCACAGTGGGGTCCCATAGGGCGAACCCTTTGGAAGCTCTTGCACATATTTTTTTTTCTACGGCATACTTTTAACCATGTAACTTTAAATAAAATATGCTCAAGTAATATTCAGATTCCGGCTGATTGCCCCTCATTGATTCTTGTTAGAGGTGAGTGGATGGATGGATGTGGTTGTGTTCTAGATCCCTTTCATCCGCCCCTGCCAACCAGATTAAATGTAACTAACCGACTCCTGGACCATTAAGGCATCCTTACAACATCTAAAGTTTAAGATTTCACTAGTTAAGATCTTACTGTCAGGTAGTGTTATAACGGTGGTTTAGGTAGGATTTCCGATGAGTATCAACGCATGTGAAAACGAATCGAATTATTTGATTTTAATTTGTCTCAGTGGCTCAATGGGTTAGCGCATTATACACTTGATAGGGATATTACAAGTTTGAATCACGCCTGCAGAAAATATTATTTTTCTTAAATTGAGTAAACGTCGACCTCAGGTTGGGTTACACTCGAAAATAAAAAGTCAAATCAGTCCTTGTAATGTCAGTGTTGATTATACTACATATCAGACATGCATAATTCTTTAAGAGGTAGTCAAGTGTGGAACAACCTCTGAGCCTAGGGTCTCATCTGGAGCTGTAAATTCACACCACCATAATTGACATTGAGCAGCAATACATCTATTGATTATAGGAAGTTAACTTAAGATAGAAGCAAGCTTATACATATCAAAGAATACTATCTATATGGTCTAAGTTGCCTGACAAATGCTGCGTTTGTGTTGTTTAAAAAAAAAACTAAATCACTGTTTAGCCCGATTGCATTATATCGGTTGTTAAAAAGGATCAGAAAAAACTTGCAGATGAATTCAATAAGAAATCACTATATGATATCGCAGGAGAAAATTTAAGTTGCTGAGATTAAATGAGATGCCTGTACGAGCAAAAAATGGCGAACATGAAGATAATGAAGAAAGCGGAGACTACAAAGTCAGCGAAGACAAAGAAATGTTCACGATCTCAATCAGAAACAACTAAAGAAATGCCTTCAGCGCATAATGTATGGAAACAATAACAGAGCTTACACGTACGTGTCAAATATATAAAAATAATTTATACTTGGGCGGGAAGGAAGAGTATGAAAGATTACGACAGGATTGTGAAAAGAGATTCAAGTGCCCCCCATAAACTATAGAATCAATATACAAGTATTGTGGAGTGTTTGATATTATTGGATGCAAAGAGACAAGAGTGTTCATGTACGATTTGGTGCAATACAATGTACGATTTGGTGCAATACAATTTGGTTGTGCTAAATATAAAGTAATTCAGCCAAATAGCGAGTTAAAGAAAAACAAATCTATTCAAACCAGGGAAAGCTATTTGATACTAACGCACAGTTTCGAAATCCGAGAGAAAAGCTCATTTTCGAGACGCTAACATGATGTTCGCCATTACTATTATGAGTAAAAATACTCTAAGGTTTATTATCATAAAAATCAAATATTCTCTTTGAAGTATCCTCTGAGACAAAACATCACCGGAAAAGGACATGATTTGCATTTCGTTACACACACCATTATTTGGGAATATAAGTGATGCTTTCTTTTACAAATACAGATCCTCGTGTGTTACATAACAAGTCTGATGGCACAACGACGCAACGGAAGCAAATATGTCTGCTTGCTTTTGGTGTTGACCAAGCATCAGTATCGGAGTCAAGTCTTATAATCAACCATGCCGACCACCTGTATGACAGTATTATCACTTACCAATGTGGATGAACTGAGTTAGATAACATATAACTCCCTGTACAGGCTTCTGTGTACACTATAAAGACTTAACGAACCCCAGTATGTCATTAATGTGATTGCTTAGAACAAAAGCTGTATGGAAAACGACTATCGACAGATGAGAGCAAAGATTACATGGAAAGAGTGACTGGCGTTGATATGTTGTCGAGCGGATTTCCAGAGCTGTGGCAGCACCATGGTTTGGATAAAAATATTTATCGGCTGTTCTGCTGACACAGCAAGCACAAGACTAAAATAATTCCATGTCGACGTTGTCTGCATGTATTTAGCACGCAACAGTTGCTTGACAATCTTGACTTTACCGGGTAAGAGACAGTAAGAATTCGCAGCGTACAATAATGCCGTATATTTTGAAATTTAACGAAAACTGTCACTGTGACGCGTTCAAAGGAAAAACATGCAACGTATGTAATCTGCATCTGCAAATTTACCCCAACAAAGCAGGAATCCAGTAATGCTTCATAACATTATACAAGATGTTGAAACGTCATCGAATGCATCAATAAGTGTCGTTCCCAACAGCAACACAGTTTACATAATATTCTGGCATTCTCTAGATAAACTCGTGGCAACCTAGTGATATGAAGCGGAGCTTTCAACAGCAAAGAGCACATGATGATTATCTGTTGATACGGCGGGGTCGCTGTTGAATCAGAAAAAGAAGGCTTACTCATCAGCAAAGAAATCTATTCTTACAAGTACATGAGCGACACTAATAAGTTTTTAGAAGTTCATTTGCCACTGATCAGGCATATTCATGTTTATCTCACGATGATATTTTCACCGAGGACTAAGCGCACTCTATGCCTGGTTGATGAAATTTGGATGACTACCAAAACTTTAATTCAAGTTCCTGCTTGTTGCCACTTACGGATATGTACAAACTTGACCACGCGCATTGCTTCACATCGCCTACAAAGGCCTGGCGTACGTTGCTGTCAAAAAAGTCAGGTCAAGTTGGAACTGCTAGCGACCAAAAATCAACATTTGTCTAAGGTGAGATACCGTTACGATTACGGTAGCAATCCAAACGTTGACGCATATTACCTAGCCATCTCGACCTGTTATATAATATCCAGTTAGAATAAGCGATGATGTAACTGATAAACGTAGGTAACTTTAGTGGATCGGAGGACACTACGTTGTTATGCAACTCAAAGTGCAAAGTTGATGATTTCAAAGATGACTGCACAGGTAAGTCCTTAGTCAAGTTTGTGGGACTGTGGCCCAAAATGTACTCAGTGAAGACTGCTGACCAAAATATCAAGAAACCCAACGGAGTCCCACGCATGGCTTTGCAAAATGATTACGTGCACATGCACGTTTGATGTCTATGAGAGCGGCGTGAGTTTACACATGTGTAAACATCATTTTTGTGTAAACATCGCATTGGTGTGTATTTTTTCACCAAGGTGAGTTTGTCCACGCTGGATAGCTACAGGAAGATGTTCTCTTATTGGAGAATCTCCAAAGTATAGGGACATAACGCGATCGCTGAAGAGAACTGCGTAAAATTAGAGCTAAATGGTAATTATGTATACAAATAAATGGCTTGCAGATGATTGCAGCACGACTGTCGTGCTAGGCGCTTGGTGCTCGGCTTCCCGCTCGTCTGCGAGAAGGAAGGTTCAAGCACCAGATGGTACGGCTTTGCTTGTCCCGGAATATCACTCAGGACCGAGATCTTGAATGCATAGACTGACAATACTGTTCAGTGGCACGACGTTTCCATCGTCCAGCTCCTCCAGGCATTACAGGTATCGGGTTAGATTTTTTTCCGACCTAGTCTGATGTGAGTGGTAGCGGAGACTTTCTCAACGTGATCGTGCGAGTGATTTATTTGTTCAATGCAGCCATGCTGAGAAAAGTATTATCATCCACGTACAAAAGCGCGCTTCAAGATTAATTAACAATTTCCACGTGTTCAAATAATCGTGCAGCAAGCGTGCAGTTATGATGGCCTGATCGCAATTACACCAAATTTCCAAGGTTTGCAGTCAAAGGAGTAGACTGAGTTCACGGGGGTGGGGGTGGTTGACACGTATGGACATTTTACACTACTCTTTTCAATATTGGCCTTCATGACTCCTTTGGTAATCCGTTTGACGATTCTCCTAGTTTAGCATTAATTCAAGTCATGAGTGAGATTGACACCAGTCTGTTGACATGCAGAAAATATTATTTTATGTTTTGTACGAAAGATCATATATGTAACATGTGGCATCGACACATTTACAGGTTGTTCGCCGGGCTTCAGCAGGTCTTTGTAATCCTTTCATATCTGAATCCTTGTTAAAAAGAAGTAATTGTATCTGAGCCCCAGGATATTTTATCTAAGGTGTTCAGGTAACTTCTTTAATGTAATAGCAATATCAACATGTGCACTAGGTGCGTTTTCAGATAGAACCTCAGGTTCTGCTTCAATTCGGACGCACGCTAAAATGATTCCGACTCGGCTATTACGTGTTTGAACCAGAGTAAATGGGACTTTCTGAATTACACACAATATAATGGCAAGATTATAACTTTCGAAACCAATGATATTCACCAAGTCCAAGACTTAACGCCCGTAATTGTTTCACCAACTTGCAATTGAAACTGTTATCTTTAAATATCAATGTCATTTATCGCATAGCTGGCACACTTTACATATTGACTGTGCAGATTAATTTTTTATATGTCAACTTCTTAACGTATCACTTTACGTGAATCTGATTGGTCGAAACAAGATTCATGAAATTCCTGCGCAGTATTATTTTTACTGATTGCTACCGTGGGAAATTTCCTTACCCCACCTTCCATATTTCTTTCCAATACTACTACCATACAGATTTTGGTGGCCATTTTAAAAATCCATTGTCTTTGGGAAAAGGTCACGTATAAAATTAAAGATGTATCGGTCAAAGGATAAATGGCCGGTCGAATTGGGGAATATAAACCTGCAATAGGCACTATACTCTATGACAAACGTGGTTTCAATGTTAACTTATTGGACTAAAAAGACCCACTTCTTGTGATGTGTCGAAGTTTGAAAACTCTTAGAAGCTTTGGTTAAAAGAAATTGTATCAAAGTCAACGTAATTAAATTAGAAAGGGCTAGTGATAGTTAGATGATTATTTTCATTTCATCTCTGAACGTCAAAAGGAAATTCGTTCTAACCGACGTAACATAACCGAGTCAGATGCTATGGTACAAGAGAATGACATAGGACCCTTCCCCAAAATCGACCGGTTAAAGGCATGAGCTGGCTATTGATGATTGCTCAAAGTAATGTTAATTACGGCATGATTAGTTGTTTAGTTCTTTTGTCAATCCAAAACTTCTACGAGCAGGTTTAGGAAACAGTCTATTCCGATTGGCTAATATGGATTTATGGGCGTTACTCTGTAAGAAATTAAAGGTTTTCCTTTAGAAAAATTCTTTAGTCTTTAATCTTACTTGGAAAAAAGAGTGATCGAGACTCCGGGAAGAGCGTGTAAGACGTTATCTCGTGATTTGGCAGTAAAGCGGGAGTTTTGTCTCAGCGAGTAGGCAAACTCTACATTTTGAATTCGTAAAAAGTACGTTTTCATTATAGAGTAAGGGGCCAGATAGTTGTCTCAGTTAGGAGAAGGACTATACGTGAGGTTCGTGGAAACGAATAAAGAAACGGCAAAAGGTACGCAATCTTTCTTTTCCCGATTTTAATATGTTATTTCATTTGTTCGTTTTGCAAATGTATTCTCGATATGATTTATGTATGTATGTATGTATGTATGTATGTATGTATGTATGTATGTATGTATGTATGTATGTATGTATGTATGTATGTATGTATGTATGTATGTATGTATGTATGTATGTATGTATGTATGTATGTATGTATGTATGTATGTATGATTTCATTTTGCAGGATTTTTGTGAAATGCTAGTCATGACATTTTATTCTTTGATTTTTTATTTATCAATTCATTTGGAGAATTGGCAAGATTGATTGTAATTAAAATTTCATTAGATTAGTTGACAAGATTGCATGTAATTGAATCTTTAATACATAGGAGTGATTAGGAATTTAAATGAATTAAGTTTAAGGAATGATGGGTAATATTTCATAGTTTTATGGTTTAACTCTGTTTAAAATGAGTATGACCTAACATTACATGTATACCATATACTAGTTTGTAATATTTAATTGATCACTTAAGTGTATATCTATATGCTAGTTTGTAATATTTATATGGTCGAGTAAACTATTTTAGAATAGTTAGATCTGAGGGTCTAAGCCATATGTAACTTAACACTGCTAGATTGGTAGAGTAAGAAGTAAAGGGGGGTTTACAAACGGGTTCATACGGCTGAGTTGAATTTAATTGACCATCCCTAGCGTGACCCGAATTAAGGTCAGGACATGCATTGACCGTTTATATAAACATAACAGTTAGGGATCAATGAGTTCCTGCGGCAGAATTTATGCCTTTTGTTTCTGAGCCGAATTAATGTAAAAATATAGATATACTTGGGAATGTGACCTATTGTCTATTGCAAGACATTTTATTTATTGAAGAAAAAAGCTTTCCTGGATTCACATGAGAAATCCCTGAACAATCACAGGACCAGAACAGATTCTACACAGAAATCTAAGTACAGAGACGATTGTTAAGTCAGAGTTCGACGGACAAGAGTCCAAGACCAAACAGCTAGACAAAGATCGACGGAGCAGGGACGAACGGAAGTCTTGATGTCCGCATAAAATAGGTGATGAAGTCTCTCATCGTTGCACTCAAAGGTCACATCTCATTGGCAATGAAGATAGTAATTTAACGTTGAAAGTAAATTTACATTTAAAGAAATTTGTATTTTCTTTTTATTTGAGTACATGTTAGTACCATTTTCCTTCTTTTGTAACAAAGTCATTGATTTCTTTTCATGTTAAATTCTGTTGATAAACTGATTAAATTTTCTATTTTTTCATTGAAAGGGGGCTCGTTTTGTCATTTCTTCAAGATACTTGTTCAGTGATCTGCATTCTTCTTTCTATCTATCCACACTGGGTAAATTTCACCGCGGAGGTCATTCCCTAGCAACGAACCGCAGTGAAAGAGGATGGTGTGGTTTGCACGCCGCCAATTTGTCACACTTCTATTTAGAGAACAATGTTAATAAAAGTTTTCTCTTAGCTGACAGAAAGTTATCCATGAACAGTATTCTTCCCAATAACGCAAATATTTGGTCTCAAATACATCAGACCTAGAAGTTCTCTATTCAGCAACATCTTTAGATTTTGTACGATTTCTTTTTCCAGTAATTATTCGATCTCATGAATATCCAACAATTGGAATGTTTCTTTTTCTGTCTCATATAATAGTAAATCCATATTAGTGGAATTGACACACTTTCGGTGGAACCATTGTCAAAATTCTCATCGATATCAATATATTTTCCTTCTCTAACATAACTAGAGTTAACTATGTAACTTTATACAGGAATTTCGATCTGAGATTCAGTGTTAAAAATGTTGCTGTCTGTATCAAATGTTTTATTGATTTAGAAGAACAGTTACTTTTTAAATTATAATTGTAAAACAGTCTACCTTTAAATGATACTGGTGATGGAACTGCACATTATTAATTCAACTAGCGTCTGGGATAGTTTTTTAAAGTCCAACAACTGAAAGATTCATCGTCTGAGCTAGAATAAACGAAATGATTTCGTTTGTTTTCTCTAAAATATATTTGCATTAAAATAAAACTATGCGATAAATAATATTTCATTAGGACTTGGATTTAATATTACATTTTTTGAAATTTGTTGAATAATTTCTAGCTTTTGTTCCCAAGGCTCGCCAAACATATTTTCGAGACTCTCAAAAGCTGGAAATTATTTAATGAATTGCATGAATTTAAATAAAATCATTGACCGTTTCCGATCTTCTATATCATGAAGCTGAGGCTAGTCTTAGCCTAAGGCAGCATGCATAAATATAGAGTGGTGTAAGAAATGGGTGTCGGGTCACATTTAAACTTTCTCCGGCAAATCTCACTGTGGATATTTCAGCTCATGGAGAAGGAATACCTCGGTGTCATTCAAGTCGTAAAAACAAACGTTTGTTGATGTATTTCCATTTCTCGCTCAGATTAATGTCGGCTGCGGCTTTAGAAAAGGTGCTTGGTGGCGGACCTTCTTGGTCCGACAGCCGTCGACTTTCATGGTCTACAAACAAAGAAAAGATTTTGAAGTATCTCATTGGCCTTCATGGTCCATTCGGGGTCAAGGACTTTGACGGTTTCCTCGCCGTTGATGGTCATAGAAGCGCGTCAATTAAGCAATTTTTATTTACTCGCGGTGACAAAATTAATCAAGGTGTCTTTATGCCGGAACTTTCAACAATGGTTCTCCGTAAGTCGGAATCCGGAATCGTCAACTTGGAATCTTCAAACGGACATGGAACTAACTGGGTCGCATACGCATACGCGGAAATACGTCTTCTGTAGTTTTACTCGTACCGGCTTACACCGCCACATGAAGTCGGTGATTATCTGCACAGATACGAAACGTAGAAAACAAAATTTCTGGAAGAAAACATTTCTACCACTGTTTTGTTCAATACTATCGCTGAAAATTCGGTTGACGACCGAATACGTGTACATTTTTCCGCTCGAGCATTGCGTGCACGTGATCGTTCACTGTATCCTTACACCCTTGTTGTTTCGCATGGTCGAAAACAAAGTCACTTAGAAAATACACTAAGTGTATATAAACTGCCAGTTAAGATTTACCGAAGGCAAGCGCAGTGACCCGACGAGTTATCGACACGGATCTGCCACGATTGCTTATCAACTTGGTCATGTTTCTTATTGATCTTGAAGAGATTACTCAAGGCTGTGAAATCACATTCGAGTCTGGCATCGCTTCTGGATTCAATGACTTCCATTGTTTTTTTTGAAATCCAGTTTTTTCTTACACTGTTTGATTGACTTAGGTGTAATTTTGCTGTATTTTTCATAACATCTGGGAAACTCACCCACAACTGTTCATCGCCTCAGAAAGCGCTCTATTTCTCACAGATTTTGTGGAGTTCTTTTGGCTGTGTTCAGTCTGGTCGAGATGGAAACATCAACAAGTTGTTAGTCATATTGAAATCAGATAAGCGAAAGACTCGCCAGATTGTCCTCCTCTTGCCATTTATAATATCACGATAAATGACCTTCATGTCTGACAAACGTTTAAGATCTATGAATTATGATGGATGTCTGGTCACCTCAACCAGCAGGCACGAAGTTGCGGGCTGCTTCCCGCACAATGTTCACGCAGTATATCAGTGTTGTCATTTCGTTACACTCGATACTGGTCCAACCACCCGTAGAAACGACTGCATTGTAGTCCTATAGATATATAATAAAACTGACCAATGCAGTGTCGTTTTAATGCATAGGCACGCGAGGAACGTGCCAAGGGCCCTGCACAGCAGGGGGTCCAGCGGCTGCCCAAAAACAAAACTTTCGGTGTCGGTTGTGTTAGCAATTTAGTACTTAATTAATAAATTTAGCAAAATGACACACATGCACATGGAAATGCAATGCAATACTCTCTATCTGAGACTGAAATAATGAGGCATAAGTCTGGTTACCTTTAAGGTTGAAGTTTGCGCCTATGGCTCCCAAATGTCTTAAAACGACTCTGGACCGATGTCTACAATATCACTGTTAAAAACATGTAAAATACCGATGTGACCAAGATAGGGCCTTGGTAAATACTCGATGTGACCAAGATAGGGCCATGGTAGATACTCGATGTGACCAAAATAGGGCCTTGGTAGATACTCGATGTGACTAAGATAGGGCCTTGGTAGATATTCGATGTAACCAAGATAGGGCCTTGGTAGATACTCGATATGACCAAGATAGGGCCTTGGTAGATACTCGATGTGACCAAGATAGGGCCTTGGTAGACATTCGATGTGACGAAGATAAAGCCTTGTTAGATACTCGATGTGACCAAGACAGGGCATTGAGAGATACTCGATGTGACCAAGATAGGGCATTGTTAAATACTCGATGTGACCAAGATAGGGCCATGGTAGATACTCGATATGACTAAGATAGGGCCTTGGTAGATACTCGATGTAACCAAGATAGGGCCTTGGTAGATACTCGATATGACCAAGATAAGGCCTTGGTAGATACTCGATGTGACCAATATAGGGCCTTGGTAGATACTCGATGTATCCAATATAGGGCCTTGGTAGATACTCGATGTGACCAAGATAGGGCCTTGGTAGATACTCGATGTGACCAAGATAGGGCCTTGGTAGATACTCGATGTGACCAATATAGGGCCTTGGTAGATACTGATGTGACCAAGGTAGGGCCTTGGTAGATACTCGATGTGACCAAGATTGGGTAATGGTAGATACTCGATGTGACCAAGATAGGGCCTTGGTAGATACTCGATTTGACCAAGATAGGGCCTTGATAGATACTCGATATGACCAAGATAGGGCCTTGGTAGATACTGATGTGACCAAGGTAGGGCCTTGGTAGATTCTCGATGTGACCAAGATAGGGCCTTGGTAGATACTCGATGTGACCAATATAGGACCTTGGTAGCTACTCGATGTGACCAATATAGGGCTTTGGTAGATACTGGATGTGACCAAGATAAGGCCATGGTAGATACTCGATGTGACCAAGATAGGGCCATGGTAGATACTCGATGTGACTAAGATAGGGCCATGGTAGATACTCGATGTGACTAAGATAGGGCCATGGTAGATACTCGCGCTGATGCGTCGGACATATGGTGATTTTGATTTTATAATAACCCGTTGTTTTCTTAACAATAAGACATTTTAAAAACAATGACAAGAAATTGCTCTGAGCTCAAATCCTTTATAGGTTTTAAACTACTAATTTAAATTAAGTCCAAATAACTCTTGCTAATTTCAAAGAGAACTTTTACAATATACTTACCTTGGTATATCGCAGAGAAATCAGGAGTTTCTGACACTATATCACTGTCGTCGTAATATGACTTTTTACTATGTTTAGTTCAAATTAAGGATTTAAAAAGACTCATTAATTTAATTAACGTAAAGACGCGGAATTTTATAAATCAAAACATTCTGCAGAAAGGCAATATCATCCCCACACTTTTCAGTTATCACTCCAGTCCTCAAATTTATCTACCACTTGACGGATCGAGATTCTTTAACCACGTTTCTATTTAAAGAGATATATTAGGAGTTGCTGTGCACTATACACGTACATTTGAACGAACAGGAGCATTTAATCCCCATCTTTTTTTCAAAATGCATCGGAATAAATGTACTGTGGCATTAAATACTGGATACTTCAGTCGACTACTTAATGGATAGCTAGCAATGAATTCTGTGGAAATAAAGTCATCACTGCGTGCCCATTTTCACGATGATCCTATTGGCTAAAATAATTGCGAATCAGGATGTTACGTAATTGAGATATTATCGGCATAGTAAATACATGTTTGTTTATCAAAATAACATATAAGTTCTCTTTTCCTTTCACGCAGTATAACTTCCAGGGAAGATACACTTGGTGAAAAGGTTATCTTTCCAAACCTTCAGTAGTGCGTACTTACCAACCGATCAAATTAACTCATGTTTTCCAATTAAAGTCGGAAAAAGTCAATTCGCCGATCCCTAATGAATGACAAGTTGAAATTCGGAACACCTCGGTGTCAGTCGCTGTCCATTGCGTATGACAGAAGCTTCACTAATACTCTTCACAAGTGCGGCGGTCCTTGATAAGAAGTGGACAATTAGGCGTTGTAAGTGGGAAATGAATCAGACTGAAACATCAGCATCACCCAGTTTCCTGTAACATCTAAGAGATATCATTAATATTAACATGCCATAACAGAAAAGTAAGCCCATCATATTTGTCTGTTCACTTGTCTGCATGTATTGCACCATCGGCAGTGGGATTACGCCCACAAAGAACAAGTAAATATATGCCTTCTGACACGAGGATTTGCAGCAGTGTGTATTCATTTGTGCATTAAGTAATTAATATATGAAATGGATAATTCAGTCTTCCTTTTTCTTCTTTTCATCACATTCTCTTCGCACGACCTGGCTGGCCTACTAGCTATTTTTTTTTTTAGTCTTCACAAGAGACTCAAAACAACAGTGAAAGCTATCAACAGTAAAAATCTGGGGATGATGATGAGGCCGATAACTAAGTAAATAAGTCTGGTTCGTTCCTAATAATTTAAAAAATAAAATAACAAATAAATAAAAAAAACCAAAGTGGGGTAAGATTTTTGGACCACTTGATGAAAATAATAAGTCTGATGAGTGAGTTTATAAAAGTTTTCGAGAACACGAGGGGATGGGATTCCTTTGAAAAGACCAATCGATCTACAGCATTTATTTCGTAACATAATCAAAATTGGATGGGCGGGTGTTTCCGTATTGCTGTTGGAAATAATATTATTGAATTAGGTGGATAACTCAGCCAAATAAAATTAAATTAAGGCAAAATTTTGTTTGGATTGTGAGACATTTGTGTCACCTGGTGAGCTAATGCCATGAACGGAGCAGCATCGGATTGAAGGTCAGTACCTATGGTGATAGGCAACACGAACCTGATCGTAGAAGAATTCAGAGGACATGGTCCATGCAAAGCATGACCACTAATCAAAGTGATTTCACCACCATCCCTTGTGTTTATGTTTAGATAATGGATGATAAAAAAAAACGTTATTACTTGACTAACCGATTCGAAAGCAAGCCTAAGGAAAATTAAAGTCTCTTTAATGCGTCTTATTACGAAAATGAATTAAGATGTTTATATATAAATGAATGGAGCAACTTAAAAATTTATTAAGGAAATTGTAATAAGTACCTGATTCTACGGTGGTAACAATCAAAATTTGCATGGAGGTTTGAATTGCATTAAGTCATATTTGAAGAAAGTCAAGATTAAAAAGTTTGATTCTGTGAAACTTCAAATATTTTTAATGATTCTATGAAAATTCAGATAAATTTAAGGAACTAATTCATGATGCGGAGATCATGATGCTGATAAACCTTCAAAATACAATTAGAACGTATACTGTATTTAAATTAAAGGTTGATCGTTAGAAACTAAAGATACTATCAAATTGAAAAGTAAATTGATATATTTGTAAATATGTTACTGGAAATGGGTATGAGCAGTAAGCTGAAAAACAATATCAAAGTTCATACACGATCTGGAACTGGGAATACGAAGCTCGGTGACGTGATGATCTTGTCGTATCAAGTTATGGCAATAAGTGAAACGCTACCATAAAATATGTCGTCCTGTATACTTACTCAATCAAGCGTTGTCTGATTAAACGTATCATAAAAATTACGCAATTGTGTACTTTGTCGTTCATTCAAAAACTGCTTGGTAGCTTCTACACAACGATGTTTTAAAAGAAACCCTGAGAATACGCCGTGTTAGGCAGAACGTCTTTAGTTACTGAAATCTCACCTACAGCTGAGATCTCACCTACAGCTGAGATCTCACCTACAGCTGAGATCTTACCTACAGCTGAGATCTCACCTTCAGCTGAGCTGATGACAGACGAAATGGAAACTTCAGTACAGTTTACAATAAAATGCTGCAAGCAAGAGCAGGTTCATAGATTAATGTTGCGTACTAAATTATTTTGAGAATTTGTTTTCAACATTTAAGATGGTTATCGTCGTAATAGATAAAATGATGATCAGCATTGCCCTTTCGCTTTTCGCTGCTAATCTTTACCGTATAATAAAAATTGATTTTTGTGGTGATAACGTGTGTTTATATGTTAAATGCATCAACAGAAGAACAACCCTACACATGTACTTTTTCAAACATTATTTTTAACATTTTCAGAAACGTTTATTCAGTTAGTTATTCTGGTGTAAATATTCGAATGGTATCAAACTTGTACTCATTGCGGATAGAAACAATCCGAGCTTGAATGACAAAAGTCCAGCGAAGTATCTAATCCCATTGTAGGTATTGTAAACATACTGTTGTCCAGTATGTAAACTATTCAAATTGGAAGGAATATGCATGTCAATGATACCACGATGTAAATTTCAGCATGTTACAATGAGTTGAAAATCTACAGCTCTAGCTTTTACAAAGATTTCCTAGATATGAGAATTACTTCTCTTCCATTTTCTCCGATTATTTCATTTGATGATACATTTTCAGTAGCTCCATTATATTCATGTTGGAACCTTCTTCAAATTGAGTTGAATTAGGGTTATTTATATTTTCGACTTCGATAGATGGCGAAGCGTTCCTTGCGATAATTTTGTTTTCTCAGATTGACATAGAGCACTTTCGTTGCTCTTTAAATAGATAAAAAAGGCAAAGGGTGATAAATATGTCGAACGGAAAGAATTTTAAAATCCTGAATATGAAAACCATGATATCGTAAATCTTGATCGTGATTGTATAAATCAAGAACTGTAACCTTCTGAAGAAGACGCAGAAGCACAATGTTGAACTCCAAGAGATTGTTAACTATATACAAGAGGTAAGAGAATTAAGTCATTCAAATGCACAAAAGTTGACAGATCAAATTTAAGATTTCATAAAACTCGCTCTTTAAATGTGTCAAATTGACATGAAGTAAAAGACCTAAGCGATAAAGCTACACTACAATATCAACAATAAAGGCTTGAAATAATAATTTCTGACCCGTGCGACAGATAACTCTACTTGTTCTGCTAACTTTGCCTTTTCTTTCTCAGTCTGGTAATCTCAGACCTGCTGTCTCAGTCCACGCGCTAAGAACTACTTTTAAAAAGAAACCATTGATGTCTTCCGCTGTGCCTGACAGTGTTGTTATAAAATTCAACAATATCAACAGCAACAAACATGTAACAAAAAGAAATTCACTAATAAAGTAAATAAAGGTCTCTGCAATTTTGATAGCGCAATGCAAAACACTTACACACACACACACACACACACACACACACACACACACACACACACACACACATATCGAGCTTTTTGATAGAGATCCAGACTTGCAGACAATAAACATCACTGGCCACACAAAACCAAACTCTCTCAAGTGCTACTGCAAAGCCGGTAAAACTAGAAATGTTTTATATCAGACTGTTTTATTTCTTTGTTGAACACCCAAAATACCCCCCAGTTGAATCAAATATAATATTAGGATTTTAAATAAAACTCCGTGACCATACTGGTTCATTCATGTTTATGAAGATGACCGCTATCGCTTAACTGGCTTGAGGCAGCTGTCCGAAATTTTGTACCGTTTTCATGATTTGTGTGCCTGTTGTCTGTCTTCGTCTGCGTTATTGTGTTCATTATGCACCGGTTGTTCTTTTCGAATGTGTTTCTTCATCTTAATTTATTGGAAATGAGAAAAACTAGACTTTTTTCTCAGCTGTTTTGCTCGACTATTGCAGCTTCCTCTAGTATCGAACAAGCTGCCATCACGTGTTACTCGCCAGACCACCAGTTTTTGCTATGAAGGACCCTCATTAATTGTGCTGAATGACCACTCCCTGTGCATTAGACTAAACGATCTGGGACAACATTCATCATTTCATAAGTGTAAACGGAAGCGAAAAAAAGAAGCGATGTTTTAAAACTGTCTGGCGTAGAACAGGAAGAAGAATTCCAGTTATCTCCCTTTATGTCTTTCCGGCACAGAAATTTAAAAAATTCGTTCAATAATTTAGATAACCTAATTCCAATTCCAATTGACTCGTTAATCTTTGTGTCAACTATCGAACATATACAACTGCGCATTGCATTATTCAATGCCCAATCATTAGGACAATCGGAAAAGCGCACATAAATAGTTAATTGTATCAACGATCAGAACATAGACATCTTTTTTTTTTCTGACAGAAACATGGCTAAAAACATCAGGCGATGAATCCAAGTACGCGGGTCTAACAACCACCGGTTACTCCATCAAGTCGTTTCCCCGCCACTCCCGCGGAAGTGGAATTGATGTCATCGCAAAGAACTCCATGATCAACCGTCTTAACTACAGTTCAACGTTCAATTTCGACCATACATAGTTTAAACTAATCGAAACTACACTCGCACTAGAACAAAGGTCAGTCTATTTTTTTCTGCCTCTACTGTTCTCCTCCTAGTAGGAAAACAAGCTGACAGAGTCTCTCTTTTTTGGAGCAGTTATTGAATCTCTTGGAGCATGGAAATTCTATAGATGGCAACCTAATTATTCATGGAGATTTCAACTTTCACTTTGACTTTCCCGAAAATCCATGCACATCGAAATTCCTAAATTCCATTCATGTTTTCGACCTCAAACAGTCAGTTAGCCAACCCACCCATACATATGGTAACATTTTAGATTGGATTCTTTACAGACCTGATGATAATATTCTTCAGTGTTTCCCTGGTGTCGCACGAACTTTCACCTCTGCATTGTATGCCATCTTGACGTATCACTCCCTAACCCTCACTACTAATAGAAACCTGCGTATGATAAAAAGAACCAAACTAATGCATGACATCCAAGCAAACCTAACAACTAGCTTACCAACTACAGTAGAACAACTTGATAACTGCCTGCGTTTATTGCTTGACAAACATGCCTTAGCAACCAAATGCAGAGTAGCAATTCAAAAGTGTTATCCATGGTATAGCAGTGTTAGGGACCAGCTTCGCACTGCTAAAAGGGACCGTCGTAAAAATGAGAGACTTTGGCTTTCCACCAGACTCACTGTTCATAAGCAGATTTATGATGCCACTAAGAAGAATGTCACATAGTCCATGCAAAGAAATCAACCCATTACAGTACTAAGATCACGGAATATTCCAGCTGCAAAGAGTAATTTGAGATTACAAACAAGCTACTATCAAGAAATGTACACCACCTCCAGCTACCTTCTCTCTAGTCGAACTTCCGGACCTGTTTGCAAACGTCTTCCGTGAAAAAGTACAAACCATCAGAGATAAACTTGACAACATAATGTAATTTGCGATATAGAATTTCAGCAGCAGCCGTTAGCAGCATTTGAAATTGTCTCTATGGATTTAATACGTACAATCGTAATGAAGAGTGCACCAAAGTCATGTGAACTGGATGCGATTCCGACGTCACTGCTGCTAGAATGCTTAAATCCAATATTGCCTTCACTAACTGATGTTATTAATACGTCTCTCTCATCTGGTAAATTCCCATCATTTTGCAAAACTGCCATTGTAAAGAAAACAACGCTCGACCAAAATGATCTAAAGATTTACCGCCCAGTTTGTAATTTGTAATCTCCCATTCATGTCAAAAATCTTTAAAAATTTGTTCTATCCCAACTTGTATCTCATCTGAATTCAAACAGTCTTTTTAGGAATGTGCAGTCTGCATATTGCCCTCGCCACAGTACTGAAACTACTCTTCTGAAAGTAGTCAATGACCTTCTCTCTGCCTTGGATGGCTTAAAGATTACAGTCCTCACCCTCCTTGACTTGTCTGCGGCATTTGATAATATAGACCATGATATATTACTTCACCGTCTGCAGCATGTATTTGGCATTCACGATACGGCCTTACTAAGTTTCAAGTCTTACTTGGTCAACTGGACACAAATTGTGTCCGCAAATGGAAAACACTCCAGCCCAGATGATCTAAGCTGTGTTGTTCCACATGGATCTGTTGTTGGACCTGTTCTCTTAATTCTATACACTCAGCCACTCTCAAGTGTCATCACCCAGTGTCTCATCAATTATATGCTGATGACAACCAAATATACAAATCTAGCCATCCAGCTGAAGTTGAAGCTGCCATCCAAGACGTAGAGAGGTGCATTTACGAGGTGAAGTCATGCATTATATGTAACAAGCTGCAGATAAATGATGATAAAACTGAAGCCATCCTGGTTACAACACAAAGACTTTCTCAATCACATCCTTTACCACAGACAATAAATATCAGCAACACCAACATTTAATTCAAGCAGTCAGTAAACAACCTCAGTGTTGCTCTTGGCAGTACTCTCATCAACATGTCATGAACATGTGCAAGGTGTCACGATATGCAAGGCTGCATATCTTGAGCTGAGACTAATCAGCTCTATTCGCAAGTATCTGTCAGTTGATGCCACTAAAACACGTGTGTTCCTTAGTATTTTCAAGACTGGATTATTGTTGCTGTTGTTATTGTAGGGTTTAACGCCATTTTCAGCACAAGATAGGCTATACATGACGGCCAGTATTAATGGTGGAGGAAGAACCCTGGAAAACCCCGAGAAGAACCACCGACCCACGAGAAGCTACTGGCAGGCTTTCTCACTTACCCACTTTAGCCGAGTCTGGACTCGAACTCACGCAGACAGAGGTGAGATGGGATTGATCCGTAACGGTCAGCACTTTAGACCACTGGACCACTCGGGGCCCCTGGACTATTGTAACTCAACTCTGGTTCATTTCAATATCTACTTCGGAAACTTCAAAAAGTTCAAAACACTGCTGCTGCGATCATCCTTAGAGTACCACGATCAGAGCCTCGTGGGGAGACAAATAATATAAAACCTTCACAGGGATTTCCTTGTCTCAATCCAAACCCCACATATATTATATTAACCCCTATTTACTGCACATCTCGTAGAGCTGGGGATCCTTTTAAGGCAATCAGTTCAAAAGTGTAATAAAAGTTATCATTAGGTGAAAGGCTGATAAGACTGTTTAGCGAAATTTTTTAATAATAATCGCTTCATTGTCAATAACAATAAATGTATCAACAATTGTCCTATTTGTAAATGTAAGAAATTTTTTTTTTCTGCCACGCACACCTATGTCTTCAGCACCTTCTCTTTCATATGACCATACAAATCTTCCAGTTCCAAATAATTTTGACACGATGAAAAGTTTCTGAAAAAATGCTAATTATAACTGATGTTGCTGGACTTATATCAGCAGCAAGATTAGTACTATTGGTGGCATGATAAAGTCGCTATTTAATGGTGCTGCATAAATGGTTCCGTTCTTTGCTGGATATATTATTTCACTTCTTTTGGCACGAGTGCTTTCTTTAGCATTGTTTGTCAAATTGGGAATCGATTAGTATTGTCTTTCATAAATTATTTTCCAAATGGATATCATGATGTTGTGGTAACCATTAAAATACAAATATAATGAGTGTTTATTTCATAGTAGAGAGTATTTGTCTGATGTTCCAAAATCGACAAGTGTTCTTTGAGTGTCAAGTGCCTGGTAGCAGAATATATAGTCGAGACTTAATCATTGCAATCTGTACAGAAGGTACAGTAGATATTTAGCCATTGCAATATGTACAGTACGTACAATCGAGACTTAGTCATTGCAATCTGTACAGAACTCACAGTGGAGATTTTGTCATCTGTACTGAACTTACAGTCGAGACTTAGGCAACTTACAGTCGATACTTGGTCATTGTAATGACTTAGTCACGTACAGTCGATACTTGGTCATTGCCATGTCTTAGACAACTTACAGTCGATACTTGGTCATTGTCATGTCTTAGGCAACTTACAGTCGATACTTGGTCATTGCCATGTCTTAGGCAACGTACAGTCGATACGTGGTCATTGTCATGTCTTAGGCAACGTACAGTCGATACTTGGTCATTGCCAGGAGTACAAAGCTACAGTTCAGACTTGGACTTTGTCATCTGTACTGAACTTACAGTCGAGACTTAGGCAACTTACAGTCGATACTTGGTCATTGCCATGACTTAGGCAACTTAAGTCGATACTTGGTCATTGCCATTGCTTAGGCAACGTACAGTCGATACTTGGTCATTGTCAGGAGTACAAAGCTACAGTTCAGACTTGGACTTTGTCATCTGTACAGAACTTACAGTCGAGACTTAGGCTTTGTCATCTGTACAGAATTTGTAATCACTTTGTCTCCTTTATCGTTTTCCACATTTTCTTGTCGTATTGTCACCAATAATTTATCGGCTTTTACGATATATTATCTTGTCGTATTGTCACCAATAATTTATCGGCCTTCACGATACATTGTCTTGTCGTATTGTCACAAATAATTTATTGGCCTTCACGATATACCTTTTTGTTACCTTGTACTGATGGTATGATTTAACTCAAGTTGAAACGAGTCAATGTATTTCTTCAAATTATTCTTGTATCCAAAGATACTACCCATTTCATCAGTGTGCCGCTCAGCAATAAAATAAACATTGTGTCACCACCAACATCATATTCCAGTTCCAGTTTTTATACTGTAATATATTGTCACAAGTTTAGTGCACTATTTTATCTGTATTAAAACATCATTAAATTATTTTTTTTTCATTGACTTTAAAAAACTTGATACCCCATGCACTATTTTTTTTCCTTTTCACGCAATGTACGTACAATTCATGATCCGACGCATTGAGTAAACTGCAAATTGTTCTCTTCTATCAGATCAATATCTTCATATGAAAAAATATAGGAAAAATGAGATTGGTTTGCATTAATATTTCATAAAATTTTTAACTTTGTTTCATTTGACCAATCAAATTCTCAGTTTTGATTTCCTTATATACTACATCACATTTTTTTGTTATCTTTATCATACATGTATCTTTTTCAATAGAAATTATCATTCGTCTCTATCTGATTTTTCCCGTGATTTATATTGAGCCATGTGGTGGAATTATAAAATTGTTGCAGATAAAATTACGTTGTTTCTTGTCGATGCAATTGTTAATTGACTTGTATGCACCTTCGTCTGGTAACAAAATTTTATACTGCCACATCAGGTTTCTGATTTAGAAATAGATACGATACTCTCTCAACTAATTGTGGTATGTCGTTCAGTATGAAGTGTATTCAGAAAATCCCACAACTAGATGATGCTATCCAAACTTCCCAGAGTACCTGCATCTGCTAAAATTTTTATGTACACTTATAAACAAGTATGTTATGGTTTGCAATTTAAAAATATTCGGATTTTGTTACTGAATGAAAAAAAACCTTCTTAGATGTAGTCATTTTAAAATCATTGATATGTTAACTTACTTAAAGTAATTTAACGGGTATATTGTATTAAAATGAGTAGGTGAGTAAGGGCAAAGTGTAATCTTTACGATCTAAAATCCATGTATCAAAGAAAAAGTTTCTCTGTTGGAAACGTGAACAACTGCATGAGATATGATTTTCTTGCCCAAAATTTCCGCGTTTTCTTGCTTCAAAGTCCTGTCTACACATTGTTGTTGAGATATTTATTTTAACAAATGAATGTTTTATTCTAGTTAACAACTGTCAAATTACTCATCATATCCATTCCATTTCACGCGTACATTTTTCTGCTTGTCATTCCTATGGCCTTCACAATTATTGCAACATGTTTTTTTTTTTTTAAATTGTTGTAGATTTATCTCATAAAGTTCACCAGATCTTCCAGATGCACTGTAAATTTAACTGAATACAAATTTGTGTATTTATTTACATTAGAGATGCCTTTTTTCAGTCATCCACTCACATTATCCTGACACCAGGCCGACCAGTGCTCACACTAACCTCGGATAGCCGGCTGTCGCGGGATTTGAACCCCAGACGAGTTATAGCAAAGACTTTTAAATGGTACTCACAGCTGCCTCGTTTGGCGTTCAGTGTTAAGATATTAGTGTTAGGGTTGGTCAGAGTGGTGACAGGATAATGTGATTGGGTGTGACATGATGCTATGTCTGCGGCATCATGCCCCAATGCTATACATTACTATAAACTGCCACACTGGAGATATGGTGGCGATGAAACTGATCTTTTTTTTAAAGCTACGTTAAAAATCCAAATCAAACACACACACACACACACACACACGCAAGCACGCACGCACGCACGCACACGCATGTATGACAAAGTGTGACAAATCTGTTCGAATTCGATTTATAGTCAGTAATAGAAGGAAAGCTGCTGGTCTTTACGCGGAATGGAATGAACAGTACATACAACGACTGATTTGGAAGGTCGTTAATTGTCATTTACAAGTTTCACTTACAAATGATGTATAGTTACCGAAAAACAAGGGAATAAAATATTAAAATCGTACTGAAGAAAGGTTATAACAAAAAAAGCAATAGGATCACCTACTAGTTTTCTTGAAATTTGCAATAGTTTATTATCTTTGCGATTAATTCGAGATTCTTTTAGACCAAGGTCGATCTTGTTAATTCAAAGATATTATTTCCTTCAGATGTGACATATTACATCTTACAAATTAATTCTTTACGGCTGTCATCTAAGTTCACCGCAAAGGAGATCCGTTGAGTTTATAGATATTTCGAGACAAATCATACCTTCTTTTGTAAGGAAAATGTAAAGAGGAAATAAAAAGTGGACTAGAATGACCCAAGGTATGCTATTCTACCGCGAAATGATGTCTCCTTGTTGTTTTTTGTCAGTGTCATTTTAAATGGGGTGTCGTTGAGTACTGTTTTTGTCCTTAAATACGGCAAAACTATTTTATTTTGTTTGATATTACATCGATTATCTAAGCATACATCTAATTATCATACGCAAGGTCTCTCGGTGTTGACACAGACTTCAGATACGTTCTAGACTAGAATGGCGTGTAGGTAAGATGAAAAGAAAGAGTGGTATACATAATCAGAGATTATTCATTGATACTATTTTAAATTTAAAGTCAACGATTAGTCGTTGATACTATTTTAATGTAGTCAAAGTTTGACAATTCGTGCAGTAGTTTAGCTATTTCATGCTTAGATATTGTTCATTGGCTTAATCAGATGTAATACGTTTTTGATGAAGCAGTATTTTGATGAATGTGATGATAATGTTGATGATGATGATGATGATGTTAGTTTTGGTAGTGATGTATATATCTGATGTAGGTATTGTGTGTTGTGATTCTTACGACAACTACGATGTCAATGATGATAAAGATACTACTACTACTACTGTTATTACTACTGCTACCAATAATGAAGTGCCATTAAACATCCATCCATCCATCCTTATAAACATACATACATACATACATACATACATACATACATACATACATACATACATACATACATACATACATACATACATACATACATACATACATACATACATACCTACATACCTACCTACCTACCTACCTACCTACCTACCTACCTACCTACCTACATACATACATACATACATACATACATACATACATACATACATACATACATACATACATACATACATACATACATACATACATACATACATACATACATACATGTTTGAAGGTATATCCACATTTTAATTATGAGGGAGGGGGAAAGCAGAACGATTGAAAAAGCTTTAATTACGATTTGCCACAATAATTTCAGCTATTTTATAAGTAATCTCTATTTTAAACATTTTTACATGTAATTATATATGCGACCCTGTGGACAGAGGATACCAAAGCGCTCGCAGTTACCATTTACTGCCATTTCACTTCTGTTAGCGTGGGTTCGAGTTCATAAGAACTGTAATTGTGTTACAGATATAAGAAGTGTATTCCACTGGATTAAGTTTATAAGAATGGTAATTGTAACAAAGGTTTAAGTTCACAAGAGCCGTAATTGGAACCAGGATTAATTTCATAAGTACTGTAATTGCAACCAAGGATTAAGTTCATAAGAACGATTAAGTTCAAACAAACGGAAAATAGAAGCATGGATTAAGTTCATAATAACGATGAAGTTCATACAAACGGCAATTAGAAGCATGGATTAAGTTCATAAGAATGGTAATTGGAAAGAAGGTTTAAGTTCATAAGAACGGTTATTGGAACGAATGTTTAAGTTCATAAGAACGGTAATTGGAACGAAGGTTTAAGTTCATAAGAACGGTAATTTGAACGAAGGTTTAAGTTCATAAGAACGGTAATTGGAACGAAGGTTTAAGTTCATAAGAACGGTAATTGGAACGAAGGTTTAAGTTCAAAAGAACGGTAATTGGAACGAAGGTTTAAGGCAATAGGGAAGATAATTATCGGGGCATGGATCGATTGAGGGTTTGCGCTGGCTCTTCCACTGTTGACATTTATGTTTGGCCGCATTGATCCGGCGCTCTTCAAAAGCAAGTTACAATTTGATCTTGCTTTGCAGGCTGATTCCTCTTCTGTTCCACAAAGTATTGTGAAGTCTGCCGAAGGCTACACTTGCACGAGCAATCTTGAGGATGACGTTGCGTGACAAGGTTAAGCTAGATGAACTTGCTTCACCTTGTCAAGGTGAGCTCGATGAACTTGTCAGCAACAGCGAACTTCTGGCCATCGACAGTAATGCTGGGTTCAGTGTAGGGGATTGATAGTGCAGGCTGGTACATGATTTCCGTTTTCGTCTTACTTATTGTATGTCCGAAGTCTACGCAGTTTTTGGAGAACCGATCCATACTTTCTTGCATGCAGACTGAGTACAAGCATTCAAAGCACAGTCGTCAGCAAAGAGGAGGTCGCGGCTGGTGTATTCCTGGACTTTGGTCTTAGCCCGCAGTCTTCCTAGGTTGAAGATGTTCCCATCAGTCCTAAACCGGATATCGATGCCATTGTCACCGTCACGGAAAGCGTCGGTCAGTATGGCTGTGAACATCATGCTGAACAGGGTCGAAGCTAGAACGCAGTCTTGTTTGACACCGTTTGTCACTGTGATGCAGTCGTACTCCCATGGGGTAGCTAGTCTACCTTTGGTTCTCACCTGTCACGCAACTCTCACCTGTGGCTCCCAGTAGCTCAGCACATTATTGGCTATATATGGAGTCCCTGTATATTTGGTGAAAGAAGACCCCAGGAAGAACCATCAATCCACATTATAGTACTAGTGAATTTTCTCACACACTCATATTTGAGACTCGAACTCGAGCCGAAACAGGTGCTATGCGTGAATGATCTGTAAAGGCGGACGTCTTAGACCACTCGGTCTTCATTGTTATATTTATTTCAAAATTTGTAACCTAATTGAAAACAAAGCAATCAGATTTACAAAATGCAACAAGGAAGTAAAACTCAAAAGGTTTTCTGAAATTTTGAATTAATGCTTCTACCGACTTGTTGATTCTGGTTTGTACTCCGTTAATAACAGCAAGAATAAAGATTTTTCACTCAATCTATAAATCCACATTGAAATGACCTAAACTGGCTGCTACCACAGTTTAAATAATACAAACAACAGAATACATGTCATGCTGTGTTACACTGTAATGAAGAATTTAAATCGCCATTTCTCACGTTAGATATAGAAATGCTAGAATAAATGAAAATGACAAAATATTACAATCATAATTGGAGTAAACTAATACGGTACACCATTCCATAAGTACAAATGTATTCGAAACAATTCCTAGAGCTATTTATTTAGGGTACAAAATACCAGACAGATACGATGAATCGTGTCGGTTCTCATCCGTTACTACGAAGTAAAGCGCCTCAGGTATATCAAACACTAGGGATAAAAAACGCATTGACGAAGGCAGACTGGAAATGTTCCAGTGCCTTAAAAAACTAAAAACAAAATTGGTCAATATACATTGCTAATACATTGAATGAAAGAGAATGTTTAACGTATATCCACGACTTTTGTTTTATTGCCATAAATCAAATGCATCGGCTCTCAGTTGTAGATATGCTTTGACAGAATTAAGCAAGAAACTCGAGAAGACATTCACATTTTCGAAATTAAAACCGTTTGTATGCACTACTGCTGATAACGTCAGCTTGATGATGACCACAATCTATTATCTTAATGGTGTCTTATTCCTGTTGTGGACGAGTCCTAATTTTTATGGCTTTCTTTTAAAAAAAGGAAACAAACTTTCCTTTCTTATACTAGATATCTCAGAGGCGCATATAAAAAGCCCTTTTAATAATTCTAGTCAGAAAAAAGGCAGATTCGAAAGTTAGCAAGTAGGTCATTCTTCGGTTATATAGATCTATTGTGACATTCAAGCTTGATTACGTCTTGATTATGTAAAGATCAGAGTGTGGAACGAAGCCGTAGATGCTTGACTGTGTGCAGATCTACTTGCGGATCTTAGGTACAAATCAGATTGTGGATCCTATCTGTGGATGCTTGATTATGTTTAGATCAACTCGCGGACCTTACATGTAGATGTTTGAATGTGTATACACCTACTTGTGGACCTTACCTGTAGATGTTTGAATGTGTACACACCTACTTGCGGATCCTACATGTAGATGCTTGAATGTGTACACACCTACTTGTGGACCTTACCTGTAGATGCTTGAATGTGTATACACCTACTTGTGGACATTACCTGTAGATGTTTGAATGTGTACACACCTACTTGCGGATCCTACATGTAGATGCTTGAATGTGTACACACCTACTTGTGGACCTTACCTGTAGATGCTTGAATGTGTATACACCTACTTGTGGACCTTACCTGTAGATGCTTGAATGTGTACACACCTACTTGCGGATCTTACATGTAGATGCTTGAATGTGTACACACCTACTTGCGGATTTTACATGTAGATGCTTGAATGTGTACACACCTAATTGTGGACCTTACCTGTAGATGCTTGAATGTGTACACACCTACTTGTGGATCTTACATGTAGATACTTGAATGTGTGCACACCTACTTGCGGATCTTACATGTAGATGCTTGAATGTGTACACACCTACTTGTGGATCTTACCTGTAGATGCTTGAATGTGTACACACCTAATTGTGGACCTTACCTGTAGATGCTTGAATGTGTACACACCTACTTGTGGATCTTACATGTAGATACTTGAATGTGTGCACACCTACTTGCGGATCTTACATGTAGATGCTTGAATGTGTACACACCTATTTGTGGACCTTACCTGTAGATGCTTGAATGTGTACACACCTACTTGCGGATCTTACATGTAGATGCTTGAATGTGTACACATCTACTTGCGGATCTTACCTGTAGATGCTTGAATGTGTACACACCTACTTGTGGACCTTACCTGTAGATGCTTCTTCTTTACCTTTATCTCTTATCTGATATGTTTTTGGCAAAATTTAAATACCTTTAACTTATATATTTATCTTGTAATACGTTATATTATTGTTTGTTAGGAATTTTAAAATTAATTACTGTTACGGGTTTGTTTTCCTTTCTTTATGGTGTTGGTTGCAAGGAATTGGGGTTGGGTGCTTACAATATTTATTTAGATTATTGCAGAAGACCCACCCTCGCTCGATTATGGTTTGGAAGTTGGGTGGGTAATTATTGGCGTATATCTCTGATCACCCAGTCAGCAATGCCGACGGTAAAAATGATAAAAGGTACAAAGGATGAAATTCAATCACAACAATTTATTTACAAAGAATAGTCAATCACTCGAATTTCTCAAATGCACCTCTTTCACTCGACCCTTTGAGCCTATCTCATCATATGATTTGTAGTGAACTATATTCATGTATGCTCTTCTTTCATACTTTCTTCTCCTACCATCACCCCTTTTCTTCTCTCATTCACTTTGTAATTTATACTATTGTTAATCTGTGGCTATTGGAAATCTGTCAAAGGCGATTAAGAGTTATCATAAATGGAGCTGTTTCACTTGTCTATCGTTCACGGTATTGATGTTAACTGCAGCCAAATCTAAAAAAAATATATATTGCAACACCATGGATGTTTTTATTATGGATATTAATATTTTGTGTGAGTATATATGTGAGTGTGGATGTGAAAACCATGCATATGATAAATTCAAGGTGATAATTACTTCATACATTTCTGTACAAGAAGATGTATACGTAAAATTTCTGCCGCTCTCATGGATAATAATGTAAAAATTATATCTATGAATGTTAGGGGCCTGCAAGGTTCAGTTTTTAAACGAAGGGGCATTTTTCACTGGGTAAAACAAATTAATGTATCGATAGCATACTTGCAAGAAACCCATAGTACAAAAAACGATGAAATAGATTGGGCAGCTGAATGGGGATACAAATATATAATTAGCCACTGCTCTAGTAATAGTGCTGGGGTTGCAATATTTTTTAGAAATACGTTCGAATTCATAAAGAAAGATGTGAAAGTCAAGGAAGATTTTGTTTTATTTAGATATTACAATTAACGGCAACAGAATAACCCTCGTGAATTTGTAGGGTTTTAATGAAGATAATCCTAGCTTCTTTAGAAAGTTAAAGGAGATTTTATTTCTTGAGAACTCATCAATTATAATGTGCGGAGACTGGAATACTGTTCAGGATTCAGACTTGGATACTTATAATATTTTATATGACAAACACTAACAGTCTAGAGCAGTGATCCAAGACCTAAAAACCGAATTGGAACTAATTGATCCCCGGCGAAATTCGAATCAAGATTTAAGGATGTATACCTGGAGGCAAAAATCTTCCTTGAAACAAAGTAGGTGAGATTACTTTCTCGTATCTGAAGACATTCATATCATTACGGTTGATGCGTGTATCTTACCTGGATATAAGTCTGATCATTCAGCTATTGCTCTGATTGTGACTTTCTCAACGTGTTCAAGAGAAAAAGGATATTGGAAATTTAATGCCCAACTATTGAAGAACATTGAGTATACTGATTTAGTCAAAAAGTATATAGCTGACATTAAATATTGTGTAGGCGGAAATAAAGATGACTCCCTCCATGTTTCTCTTTCCTGTAATGATCAAATGTTCTTTGAAATATTGAAAATGAAAATAAGATTTGAAACTATACGTTTCTCTATTAAGAAAACGATAGACAAACGAGAAAAATTAAAGAAAATTGAACAAGAAAAAATAGAAATTTATGGCGACCCGTTGAATAACACAGACGGGGAAACTCTAGAGGGGAAAAAGCAGCATTAGAGGAATCTAGGAAAAGTACATAGAGAGCGTTATCTTAAGATCTAAAGCCAGATGGCATGAATTTGGAGAAAAAAAGCACAAGGTGCTTTTTAAATCTCGAAAAAAGAAATTACGTCAATAAGACAATAAAGGAAATTATTTAGATGATGGGACAAAATTATCTGATCAAATAGATATTTTAGAAGCCCAAAAACAGTTTTATATGGAATTGTACAAAAGTAGAATTATTCAGCTTGATGACGATGAGACTCAAAACATCAGAATATATTATTTAACCAAAATAGATTTTTAATTATAATATTAAACTCAGCCAAAAGCAAAGAGAATCGTGCGAAGATGTGCTTAGATTTAATTAATGCGGTTTGTCTCTAAAACGGATGGGAAACGGAAAAAGTCCTGGCTCAGATGGATTCACTGAGGAGTTCTATAAATTCTTCTGGAAGTCTCTTGGGGGATTCCTTTGTCGATCAATAAATTACGGATGCACGGTAGGAAAACTTTCAGATTTTCAGAATCAAGGAGTTATAACATGTCTACCAAAGGAAGAAAAAGATAGAAGATTCTTTCAAAATTGGAGACTTATATCACTTTTTTTTAAAATATTAACTATATGATTGCTTCGGGAGCCATTGCAGCCAGGATCAGAAAGGTACTTCACTCAGTGAACAGTGATACCCCAAAAGGATTTATGAAGGGTAGATTTATTGGAGAAACTACCAGGCTACTATAAGATATCATGAATAAACTTGAAAATGAAAATATATTTGGTTTATTATTAATAATAGACTTTGAAAAAGTCTTTAACTCAATTGAAGGGGCCTTTGTGAAAGAAGCTTTACAATCTTTCAACTTTGGTGATTCTATTTGTAAGTCGTTTAGGCTGTTTTGTAATGACTCTAAAAGTTGTGTTATAAATAATGGGCATATGTCATCTTTTTTAGACTAGAAAGAGGATGTCGTCAAGGAGATCCACTTGCACCTTGTTTATTATTGGGGTTGAGATTTTAGCTATAACTTTAAAGCAAAATGTGGATGTACGGGGACTTATCTTTGATGTCATTGAATATAAATTCGACGAGTATGACGACGACGCTTTTATTCTTCTTGATGGATATCAACTTTCTCTTAAAGCAGCTATAAATATCTTGCAAGTTTTTTTATTATCTGGACTTAAATGTAACATAACAAAAACAAAAGCCATTCGGATTGTAAACAAGAAATTTTCTAATGAAAGAATATGCCCCGATATGGGCCTAATGTGGTCCTCCTCAAACTTTACACTCCTTGACATAGATTTTTCACCAGATCTACAACAAATGATGAATATTAATTATATAAAGAAATTAACAAAGGTAAAAAGAATATCGGCAAGCTGGAATCAAATACATATGTAAGTAGATGGTAAGGTAATTGTTGTAAAAGCCCTTGTTCTGCCCATATTTATACATCTTTTCTCAGCACTTCCAAAATCCATCAGCCAAATTGAGGCAGAACTAAATCGTAGATTATTTAAATTTGTATAGGGTGGAAAATGTAGAGAGAATTAAACGCGATATCTTAGTAGCCCCAGAGAACGAAGGAGGACTAAATATGATACATATATTCTCATTTATTAGGTATATTAAGATAAAATGGGTAAAAAGATTGCTGGAAAATGAAAATGGAGCTTGGCAGAACTTAATCAATACAATTATACTCAGAAATGTAAAAGATATTTTGAACTTAGGGAGAAGGAAGTTAGAAGAATTTAGTAAGCTCATTGAAAACAGTTTTTGGAAAGATGTCATTTTGGCAGTATCTTATTGGAAAGAGGAACCACAAATTGCAAATGAGTTCTTATTCATGAGTATTTTTAAGTTTATTCCCCAAGAATGTTCTATCAATACAAATCCTGGACAGAATCCGGTTTTGCAATTTTTAATGATCTAATAGAAGATCATAGAAATTTATTACCTTTTGACATGATGAAACAAAAAGCTAGAAGAGGTGACTTCTTTACATATTTCTCCTTAATATCCAAAAATCCAAAAGCATGGAAAGAAGCCATAAAAACATTTAGCACATAATAATTTGGATAGGCAGGATGATAAAATAATGGACCTGCAAAAACATAATTCACTCAAGTTTTTTGTTACAAAGATCTTTTAAAACGGGCTAAAAGGCAACATACTGTTTAGCAAGAATCTTGGATGCAAGTATTAAATACAAATATAGGTAGTGAGGAGTGGTCTGAGATTTATAGCAGGGCGAAATTGTGTACCAAGGATACCAAGTTGATCTCTTTTAACTTTAAATTAATCCACAAAATAATAGCTACTTATGATTTATTTAAAAAAAAAAGAATAAATATATTGGACGACAACAAATGTACATTTTGCGAGAGAGAGAGAGAGAGAGAGAGAGAGAGAGAGAGAGAGAGAGAGAGAGAGAGAGAGAGAGAGAGAGAGAGAGAGAGAGAGAGAGAGAGAGAGAGAGAGAGAGTATTGAACATCTCTTCTATGATTTCAATATTACTTACACAGTTCTGGTACAGTTTATTGAACATTTTGCACCATCTTTCCCAAATATTGTACATTTGCAAAAACAAAACACTTTTAGGAATTGAACAACTGGACAGTTTGTGCAATTTCTTGCTTATTTTGGCAAAATATTAAATTTATACTTGCAGATTCAATATGCAAAATCCATTCCATCTATGCTTTTAAGCAGAGAGTTATAATTTGTAAGAACGTTTAAAAATATGCTGCTAAGGTAAACAAAAAAAGAGGACCAATTTCTTAAAAAATGGACCTCAACAGATGAATAGGTAACTTTTATTTTATTGGATGGTAATCAGGAGCTGTTATCAAAAGCGTATGTCACTACATAGGTATCTAAAGAGATTGCATGCCAAATGCATGTATGCTTGAGTGTGTGGATGTGTGTTTTCTTTTTTCTTTTAATATAGATTATATTTACTATCCCTAGTTTATCTGGAAACAAGAAAGTTTGATTGTAAGGTGACATTGGGATGGTTCTCCGACCCAATGGTCAACTTATTACGGGGATAATAAAGTAAAAGAAAATATGATTTGTAGTGTGAGAGTTTCGCCCAGTCCATGATTTTATTCATTTCCTGATTCTTCTTCGTCTCCCCTAATTCTCTCTAGGTTCCTTCTCCTGCTCCTCCTCTATCCGCTCCTCACAGCCTACTTTCCTCCTCTACTTTTCTCGTCTATCCGTCGACTCTAATTTGCCTCCTCTTACTGTACCAACAGTCTCTCCCCCCTCGAGACTTCTACATCGATCTGGAAGTTGTCCCCCAAAAGCTTCCTGTAAAACTCACACATCACACTACAAATATAGATAAGGCTATCAAAATTTATCGGTAATGCACCCATTCACACCGAAATACAAATACACACTGAAATGGTAAAACATAACAAAATAACACAATATAAGAAAACAACATCATTAAAGCACGACATCAATTACTCGTACACATACAATGATAACCGATTCATATCAGTATATACTCATAATGCGATTATACAATATCACAATAATCATATGCATATCTTTACATCACAACTCATACCAAAATACACAAATATTCAAATATTTATACTCTAATATATTCAAACATCTATTTTTCCTAGTGAACGATAACATACGCATTCCTAAAGGTACTGGTTACTACGGAGTAACCTATCAATGACTCATAATATTAATTCTGCTGAAAAAGCAATCTACATAATTCTCTTCGTAACTCAAATTCATGTCTCAAATAAGCTCATAATTGAAACAATACAAAGTAATTCTACATACTAAAACAATCCCAGTAATCTAGTAAACAATAACATCAATACTTACAATTAAGATGCTGTAATGCGTTGCAAAAATCGAGCATATATCTACCTTCCGAAGCTTCTTTCTTTGTTTACAATTATTTGTCCTACGTATCCCGCCAATTTACGAGTTGTATCACCCGGAGTATAATTCTTACCACATCAACGTCTGAGTTCTTGTGGTCTTCCTACGTGGCGGGCAGAACACGCCCCGTTTACCCTATCGGCTACATTTTGATCTCCGACCAATGTATAACACAAGGGTGCAAGTTACAAGATTAGACCCCAGAGCTGAGTTTTCTTGCGACTTACATAATCACTTGACACTGGCCTGCGGCAATTGCTCACACTTCAAACACGCTGAAAATAGCCTCACGTTTATACATCTGGCTACCTAGCTGAACAACCGCGACAGCAGCAATTTGTGTATATTTACGTTTTTAAATAATACATTTAAACATCATTATATAGCCATTATTAATATGACTCAAGTAGCTAAACAGGGTGTTTATACCATTAGCTACATTTAAATAATAATCACCTTTAATAGACCATGTAATGCAAAAATCAAAATGATTAACTTTTAAATTAAAATCCCAGCTTTCTGATTCGTTTTCTTCTAATTGCTCCCCATTTGAATTACTACTGAACTATCCTTGCTACCGAATCAAAACAAAATATCTACATGTTCTTTGCCATATTACTGGATCATTTCTACTGCAGTTTTGGTGAAGGGATCCATAATTGAGTGACACTTTACTACTGAAACACCCCTATACTAACGTAATATTTTAACCATGACAACTCTATTAAATAGACATGATAATATCCTGTAATTGTGTGTGTGTGTGTGTGTGTGTGCGCGCGCGCGTGTGTGTGTGTGTGTGATTAAGATTTGTTAACGTAGCATTAAATTTTTTAACCATATCGCTACGTGTCTGCAGTGCGACAGTTTAAAGTGACGTCTAACACTGGTGCATCACGCCACATACATTGAGCATCATGTTCCACCCAGTCACATTATCTGGCACCAGATCTACTGCTCCTAACACTAACCTCTTAACGCTGAGCAGCAAACCGGGCATCTGCTTCCACAATTTTCTAAGTCTTTGATATAACTTCGAACACGCGACCTCCTGCATCCGTTCGCGGACACTCTAGGCTATATATCCACAATCATACAAAAGATCGATCAATATATTTCACAACAGGATAGAAAGAATTATATCTAAACACAAAGAACAGTACAAAGTTTATGCAAACCAACTAAAATAAAATATTCACAGCAAATGTATCATACTCTCTTATTTGACCGATTGATTAAAATTACAGTATTCACGATTTCCTTACATACTATTTTCACCCCCTCCGTTTCTCTATATACGTTAGAGCAATCGTCTATTCAGGGATACATGTATCCATTAATAAAATAACAAACATGTATAGGTAATTACTTACTTACTTACTTACTGAATTAATTAATTAATTAATTAATTAATTAATTAATTAACTATAGTTAATTAATACTACAACCTGTTCAGAGAGGCAGACCAAGCTCGACAATGAATGTAGTAGGAGAATTATAGGAAATAAGTGGGTTAGTTTATTCTTTGTCATTTCCAGGAATTTTAATGGAAGGGAATTTAAACTAGATCCAAGATCTGTTCTTGAATTGAAACTTCAGTGGGAAATTTCTCCTTAAATTTTGAACAAGGAGGAGATGGATTTGAGGAAGATATAAATCCATAGCGTGAGAATGTCATTTTTTTTATGCGCGTATTTGGATGGTTGTTAGCGTGATCTCTCACAGTTATGCGTCATGGTACTGACTCAGTCTAGGATCGGGAAACCACTTTGTTGACCAAATGCACTATGTTCGATTACTACTTGTTTATTGTTCTTTCTAACTTTAAAAACTGCATGCACAAAATAAATATTTTAGTTGGTCTTATCGTCGAGTTTAGAAGGTGTGGGCAAATATAACTCTCAAATAAATAAATAAATAGATAAATAAATAAATGCCATATCAAACAGATTGAATATATGCCATATTAACTTGGACCAAACCATGCTTTATAACTTCTAAACAAACATGATATGCATTGTAACTTCCAAGTTACCAAATTAATGATATGCATTGTAACTTCCAATTAACCAAATTGATGATATGCATTGTAACTTCCAAGTAACCAAATTGATGATATGCATTGTAACTTTCAAGTAACTTTCAAGTAACCAAATTGATGATATGCATTGTAGCTTCCAAGTAACTTTCAAGTAACCAAATTGATGATATGCATTGTAGCTTCCAAGTAACCAAATTGATGTTATTCCTTGTACCTTCCAAGTAACCAAATTGATGATATGCATTGTAACTTCCAAGTAACCAAATTGATGTTATTCCTTGTACCTTCCAAGTAACCAAATTGATGATATGCATTGTAACTAATATGAATTGTAACTTCCAAGTAACCAAATTGATTATACGCATTGTAACTTCCAAGTAACCAAATTGATGTTTTTCCTTGTACCTTCCAAGTAACCAAATTGATGATATGCATTGTAACTTCCAAGTAACCAAATTGATGATATGCATTGTAACTTCCAAGTAACCAAATTGATGATATGCATGGTAACTAATATGAATTGTAACTTCCAAGTAACCAAATTGATTATACGCATTGTAACTTCCAAGTAACCAAATTGATGTTATTCCTTGTACCTTCCAAGTAACCAAATTGATGATATGCATGGTAACTTCCAAGTAACCAAATTGATGATATGCATTGTAACTAATATGAATTGTAACTTCCAAGTTACCAAATTGATGTTATTCCTTGTACCTTCCAAGTAACCAAATTGATGATATGCATGGTAACTTCCAAGTAACCAAATTGATGATATGCATTGTAACTTTCAAGTAACCAAATTGATGACATGCATTGCAACTTCCAAGTAACCAAATTGATTATACGCATTGTAACTTCCAAGTAACCAAATTAATGTTATTCCTTGTACCTTCCAAGTAACCAAATTGATGATATGCATTGTAACTTCCAAGTAACCAAATTGATGATATGCATTGTAACTTCCAAGTAACCAAATTGATGATATGCATTGTAACTTCCAAGTAACCAAATTGATGATATGCATTGTAACTTCCAAGTAACCAGATTTATGATATGCATTGTAACTTTCAAATAACCAAATTGATGATATGCATTGTAACTTTCAAGTAACCAAACTGATGATATATACCTTGTAACTTCTAATCAACCAAGTTGATGATATACTTTCTAAATTCCAGCCAATCAAATTGATAATATACCTTAAACTTCCAAATAATCAGGCTGATGACATACCTTGTAACTTTAAATCAACCAAGTTGATAATATAAATTTTAACTTCCAGCCAACCCAGATGATTCATTTCGTAACCAAGCTGATGATATACCTTGTAACTTTCACTTAACTAAGTTAATATTTTACCTTGTAACTTCCACTTAACTAAGTTAATATTTTACCTTGTAACTTCCACTTAACTAAGTTAATATTTTACCTTGTAACTTCCACTTAACTAAGTTAATATTTTACCTTGTAACTTCCACTTAACTAAGTTAATATTTTACCTTGCAACTTCCAATTAACAAAGATGATGAGATACATTGCAACTTCCAATCAACCAAGTTGATGAGATACATTGTAACCTCCAATCAACCAAGTTGATGAGATTCATTGTAACTTCTAATCAAAGAAGTTGATGATATACCTAGTAACTTCTAACAAACCAAGTTGATGATACACCTTGTAAATTTCAAGTGACCAAATTGATTATATACCTGGTAACTTACATCCGTCCGTGTTGAGGTTGATGATGCAACTTGTAACCAAGCAAACATCGCGGTTCACGGATTATTACGACAAACCCATGATTTGATAAATGTTGGTTTGAATCCAACCATTGGATCAGCCCAAGTCAGCCACCGTGTAGTGTCTTTGGGCAAGGTACTTCGCTCCAATTTCCTCTACACTGAATATCTTTCGTGTGTTGCTATACCAAACAAACCAAGCCAAATACACCAACAATGGCGACATAAGAAGCAACAAAGTGTACTCGTACATAATTGTATGGGCGACCAAGAATTTACCGATTAGTCAAAATAAGAAATTTTAAAATTACAATATCAGTAACAATACACTCACGAAGATAAACATATTACAA